>NQVE01000065.1:0-177500 GCA_003260385.1 Cuscuta australis
ATATGAATCCACCTTCTATCCATCATATGAATTGCTTAGCAAGAAGAAGGGAGCATGATTGATGCATGCAAAATAATGCACAACAAAACTTTAACACTCATTTTATATATACACACAAACATACAAGAGATACAAGCAACACAATATTTTATTCTTATGATGTAACAAAAAATCCGGCATCACTTCTTCATTATACAAATGGTCCTTCTTTACACCATCCTAACCCATTCTTAAAATGCCACCCTCACTAGTAAATGTATTTCATTTTATTTGACCTATCAAAATTTCGCCAGCATTTCCCAATGGTCCTCCAAGTGCACGATGTAGCGTAATTACATATGCACCCAAAGAACACATTTAGGAAACTTCAAACCAAAAAATGACAGAACAAAGATAAAGAAATAAACTCACTACTTAAGTGAGAGAAGCATTTCAAGAACAGCTCCAAATTGGGAGCTATATAAAATTTACTTCTAATGAGTAAATTTTAAACGTATCTAGGTCGGTCAATATATGCTCTTTCTATATTACAACATCTCAGATCATGTAGAATCAAACAAAAAGTAATTAAACAATCTATATTTCAAACGCAATCTATATCAGAATGTCACATTTCAACTTAAACATAAACACAAAAACAATTCAAATATGTATGAGAGCTTCCTACTAAGCTCTCATACATATTACGCTCTTCATCAATGACGACTTGATCAGGAAGAACATCTTGATGGCCCCTAACTCATTTCCATTTCAATCTCAAGATTGTGGATGTCGTGAATATCATCCTCGACTTGTTCATTGTGAGTATAACTAGAGCTGCAAGGATTTTCTAACTCTCCATGCCATTTCCATCGCAGGTATCTTGGGTCAAAACTTGCGATACACATATAATCTTATATCTTTAACGCTATCAACCATAAAATGGTTGTGACATGAGTTACAAGGACAATATAGCTTTTTTCCTTCTTTTGAATGTTTCTCTGCGAAACGAATAAACTCTTCCAAACCAGAACTAAACTCAGGTGACGTACGCGACATATGAATCCAGCTTCTATCCATCATATGAATTGCTTAGCAAGAAAGAAGGGAGAATGATTGATGCATGCAAAATAATGCACAACAAAATTATTAACACTCATTTTATATATACACACAAACATACAAGAGATACAAGCAACACAATATTTTATTTCTTATGATGTAACAAAAATCCGGCAGCACTTCTTCATTATAAAAATGGTCCTTCTTTACACCATCCGAACCCATTCTTAAAATGCCACCCTCACTAGTAAGTGTATTTCAATTTATTTGACCTATCAAAATTTCGCCAGCATTTCCCAATGGTCCTCCAAGTGCACGACGTAGCGTAATTACATATGCACCTAAAGAACACATTTAGGAAACGTCAAACCACAAAATGACAGAACAAAGATAAAGAAATAAACTCACTACTTAAGTGAGAGAAGCATTTCAAGAACAGCTCCAAATTGGGAGCTATTTAAAATTTACTCCTAATGAGTAAATTTAAACGGTATCTAGGTCGGTCAATATATGCTCTTTCTATATTACAACATCTCAGATCATGTAGAATCAAACAAAAAATAATTAAACAATCTATATTTCAAACGCAATCTATATCATAATGTCACATTTCAACTTAAACATAAACACAAAAACAATTCAAATATGTATGAGAGCTTCCTACTAAGCTCTCATACATATTACGCTCTTCATCAATGACGACTTGATCAGGAAGAACATCTTGAGTGGCCCCTAACTCATTTTCCATTTCAATCTCAAGGTTGTGGATGTCGTGAATATCATCCTCGACTTGTTCATTGTGAGTATAACTAGAGCTGCAAGGATTTTCTAACTCTCCATGCCATTTCCATCGCAGGTATCTTGGTCAAAAGCTTTGCAATACACATATAATCTTATATCTTTAACGCTATCAACCATAAAATGGTTGTGACATGAGTTACAAGGACAATATAGCTTTTTTCCTTCTTTTGAATGTTTCTCTGCGAAACGAATAAACTCTTCCAAACCAGAACTAAACTCAGGTGACGTACGCGACATATGAATCTAGCTTCTATCCATCATATGAATTGCTAAGCAAGAAAGAAGAGAAAATGATTGATACATGCAAAACAATGCACAATAAAATTATTTACACTCATTTTATATATACACACAAACATACAAGAGATACAAGCAACACAATATTTTATTTCTTATGATGTAACAAAAATCCGGCAGCACTTCTTCATTATACAAATGATCTTTCTTTACACCATCCTAACCCATTCTTAAAATGCCACCCTCACTAGTAAATGTATTTCATTTTATTTGACCTATCAAAATTTCGCCAGCATTTCCCAATGGTCCTCCAAGTGCACGATGTAGCGTAATTACATATGCACCCAAAGAACACATTTAGGAAACTTCAAACCAAAAAATGACAAAACAAAGATAAAAAAATAAACTCACTACCTAAGTGAGAGAAGAATTTCAAGAACATCTCCAAATTGGGAGCTATATAAAATTTACTCCTAATGAGTAAATTTTAAATGGGTATCTAGGTCGGTCAATATATGCTCTTTCTATATTACAACATCTCAGATCATGTAGAATCAAACAAAAAGTAATTAAACAATCTATATTTCAAACGCAATCTATATCAGAATGTCACATTTCAACTTAAACAAAAACACAAAAACAATTCAAATATGTATGAGAGCTTCCTACTAAGCTCTCATACATATTACGCTCTTCATCAATGACGACTTGATAAGGAAGAACATCTTGAGTGGCCCCTAACTCATTTTCCATTTCAATCTCAAGATTGTGGATGTCGTGAATATCATCCTCGACTTGTTCATTGTGAGTATAACTAGAGCTGCAAGGATTTTCTAACTCTCCATGCCATTTCCATCGCAGGTATCTTGGGTCAAAACCCTTGCGATACACATATAATCTTATATCTTTAACGCTATCAACCATAAAATGGTTGTGACATGAGTTACAAGGACAATATAGCTTTTTTCCTTCTTTTGAATGTTTCTCTGCGAAACGAATAAACTCTTCCAAACCAGAACTAAACTCAGGTGACGTACGCGACATATGAATCCAGCTTCTATCCATCATATGAATTGCTTAGCAAGAAAGAAGGGAGAATGATTGATGCATGCAAAATAATGCACAACAAAATTATTAACACTCATTTTATATATACACACAAACATACAAGAGATACGAGCAACACAATATTTTATTTCTTATGATGTAACAAAAATCCGGCAGCACGTCTTCATTATACAAATGGTCCTTCTTTACACCATCCTAACCCATTCTTAAAATTCCACCCTCACAGTAAATGTATTTCATTTTATTTGACCTATCAAAATTTCGCCAGCATTTCCCAATGGTCCTCCAAGTGCACGATGTAGCGTAATTACATCTGCACCCAAAGAACACATTTAGGAAACTTCAAACCACAAAATGACAGAACAAAGATAAAAAAGTAAACTCACTACCTAAGTGAGAGAAGCATTTCAAGAACAGCTCCAAATTGGGAGCTATATAAAATTTACTCCTAATGAGTAAATTTTAAACGGGTATCTAGGTCGGTCAATATATGCTCTATCTATATTACTACATCTCAGATCATGTAGAATCAAACAAAAAGTAATTAAACAATCTATATTTCAAACGCAATCTATATCAGAATGTCACATTTCAACTTAAACATAAACACAAAAACAATTCAAATATGTATGAGAGCTTCCTACTAAGCTCTCATACATATTACGCTCTTCATCAATGACGACTTGATAAGGAAGAACATCTTGAGTGGCCCCTAACTCATTTTCCATTTCAATCTCAAGATTGTGGATGTCGTGAATATCATCCTCGACTTGTTCATTGTGAGTATAACTAGAGCTGCAAGGATTTTCTAACTCTCCATGCCATTTCCATCGCAGGTATCTTGGGTCAAAACCCTTGCGATACACATATAGTCTTATATCTTTAACGCTATCAACCATAAAATGGTTGTCACATGAGTTACAAGGACAATATAGCTTTTTTCCTTCTTTTGAATGTTTCTCTGCGAAACGAATAAACTCTTCCAAACCAGAACTAAACTCAGGTGACGTACGCGACATATGAATCCAGCTTCTATCCATCATATGAATTGCTTAGCAAGAAAGAAGGGAGAATGATTGATGCATGCAAAATAATGCACAACAAAATTATTAACACTCATTTTATATATACACACAAACATACAAGAGATACAAGCAACACAATATTTTATTTCTTATGATGTAACAAAAATCCGGCAGCACTTCTTCATTATAAAAATGGTCCTTCTTTACACCATCCGAACCCATTCTTAAAATGCCACCCTCACTAGTAAGTGTATTTCAATTTATTTGACCTATCAAAATTTCGCCAGCATTTCCCAATGGTCCTCCAAGTGCACGACGTAGCGTAATTACATATGCACCTAAAGAACACATTTAGGAAACGTCAAACCACAAAATGACAGAACAAAGATAAAGAAATAAACTCACTACTTAAGTGAGAGAAGCATTTCAAGAACAGCTCCAAATTGGGGAGCTATTTAAAATTTACTCCTAATGAGTAAATTTTAAACGGGTATCTAGGTCGGTCAATATATGCTCTTTCTATATTACAACATCTCAGATCATGTAGAATCAAACAAAAAAATAATTAAACAATCTATATTTCAAACGCAATCTATATCATAATGTCACATTTCAACTTAAACATAAACACAAAAACAATTCAAATATGTATGAGAGCTTCCTACTAAGCTCTCATACATATTACGCTCTTCATCAATGACGACTTGATCAGGAAGAACATCTTGAGTGGCCCCTAACTCATTTTCCATTTCAATCTCAAGGTTGTGGATGTCGTGAATATCATCCTCGACTTGTTCATTGTGAGTATAACTAGAGCTGCAAGGATTTTCTAACTCTCCATGCCATTTCCATCGCAGGTATCTTGGGTCAAAAGCTTTGCAATACACATATAATCTTATATCTTTAACGCTATCAACCATAAAATGGTTGTGACATGAGTTACAAGGACAATATAGCTTTTTTCCTTCTTTTGAATGTTTCTCTGCGAAACGAATAAACTCTTCCAAACCAGAACTAAACTCAGGTGACGTACGCGACATATGAATCTAGCTTCTATCCATCATATGAATTGCTAAGCAAGAAAGAAGAGAAAATGATTGATACATGCAAAACAATGCACAATAAAATTATTTACACTCATTTTATATATACACACAAACATACAAGAGATACAAGCAACACAATATTTTATTTCTTATGATGTAACAAAAATCCGGCAGCACTTCTTCATTATACAAATGATCTTTCTTTACACCATCCTAACCCATTCTTAAAATGCCACCCTCACTAGTAAATGTATTTCATTTTATTTGACCTATCAAAATTTCGCCAGCATTTCCCAATGGTCCTCCAAGTGCACGATGTAGCGTAATTACATATGCACCCAAAGAACACATTTAGGAAACTTCAAACCAAAAAATGACAAAACAAAGATAAAAAAATAAACTCACTACCTAAGTGAGAGAAGAATTTCAAGAACATCTCCAAATTGGGAGCTATATAAAATTTACTCCTAATGAGTAAATTTTAAATGGGTATCTAGGTCGGTCAATATATGCTCTTTCTATATTACAACATCTCAGATCATGTAGAATCAAAAAAAAGTAATTAAACAATCTATATTTCAAACGCAATCTTTAGCAGAATGTCACATTTCAACTTAAACATAAACACAAAAACAATTCAAATATGTATGAGAGCTTCCTACTAAGCTCTCATAGATATTACGCTCTTCATCAATGACGACTTGATCAGAAGGAACATCTTGAGTGGCCCCTAACTCATTTTCCATTTCAATCTCAAGATTGTGGATGTCGTGAATATCATCCTCGACTTGCTCATTGTGAGTATAGCTAGAGCTACAACGATTTTCTAACTCTCCATGTCATTTCCATTGCAGGTATGTTGGGTCAAAACCCTTGCGATACACATATAATCTTATATCTTTAACGCTATCAACCATAAAATAGTTGTGACATGAGTTACAAGGAAAATATAGCTTTTTTCCTTCTTTTGAATGTTTCTCTGCGAAACGAATAAACTCTTCCAAACCAGAACTAAACTCAGGTGATGTACGCGACATATGAATCCAGCTTCTATCCATCATATGAATTGCTTAGCAAGAAAGAAGGGAAAATGATTGATGCATGCAAAACAATGCACAACAAAATTATTAACACTCATTTTATATATACACACAAACATACAAGAGATACAAGCAACACAATACTTTATTTCTTGTGATGTGACAAAAATCCGGCAGCACTTCTTCATTATACAAATGGTCCTTCTTTACACCATCCTAACTGTTATACCCCTGGATGGCTCCACCAAAATCCCAACCCTTCCCAACATATCCAAAAGTCTTTTATCTTTTCTTTGTCCCAAAATAAAGCCTTTGCCATCTATTTTATTCCCTGGTTAATAATAAGAAACCAAAACCTTTTGTTTGTTGTTATTTTCCTTCTTTTAATAAACAAATAGAAACCTTTTCTCCCTCCCTTTGAATCCCTGGCCAAATATCCCTCTCAATCCCAACACAACACCCACAAAGAGCCAAAACCCGGACCCACCACTAGCCACTCATTCCTGCCCATATTCCCTCACAAATAACCCAAACCTATAAGTCCAAAACCACCCATTATAGCCCCCATCCCTGCCCCCTTTTCTCAGCAAACACAACCCCTCATTTTACCCAAATAATAGCCTTAAAAAAACCAGGAAACAACCACTGCAAACCAAACCTCAAAACCCCACAACCCCAGCCCCATCTCTGATTTTTATTCCACTTTGGAGACATGATTCAATGGGTATTATCCCATGTTTTTGAAATAGTTGCTTCCAGGAAGTTTCCTCATGTTTTGTACTATGTATTTCCCCCTTCCCCTCTCCCTATATAAATCAGGCCCTATGGCCAAATGTAACACATCTTTTGAATATTAAAAACTCCTTTTACTCTTTGAGTATTTATAAAATAGTGTAATGCTATTTTAGCCAAATCCCTAATTCTATATCTTAAGAGTGGTTATCTTAAGTGTGAGTTTTAGGTTCTAGATATTTAAATAACTGTGTAATATCTTATTTAAATTCTAGATTCAAACCCCAAGTTAGGTTAAGAGTGTGTAATATCTCTTAAACACCAACTTGGTTTATCCATCCCTGATTTTTCTTCCATTTCATATCCCCCCATTTCTCCTCTAAATCTCACTCTTTTCTTCCAATTAAAATACCCAAAAGAACTCCCTCATCAACTCCATATATTTCCAGTCCATTCCCCCACAAATACACCCTTCTTCCTGCCCAGAATTCTGCCAAATAATCGATTATCATTCCCCACAATCGATTATCAATCCCATTGGAAACACCTGCAGGGCTCAATAATCGATTATCCCTTTAAGATAATCGACTATCAGCTTCCCCAGAAATTCTGCAGCTTTCAGTAATCGATTGTCACTTTGTGTAAATCGATTATCTCCTGCTCCAGAACCCTGAACTAAAGTTGAATCATTCCTTGATTCCTCATCAAAATAGCCACTCGTTTAGACCCCCGGTTTGGGTATAACATTTTGTATCAAAGCTCAGCTTCGACGACTTTCTTAAGTCTCGACGATAACCTTGAGGACCGGCTTCGCAAACGCTGCCCAAAAGAACGTTGCTGAAATTTCTTCCCCAGAAACTTTCAGTTCCATGGCGTTGAGCACGGAGGATGCTACACGACGTATTTGAAGATGAAACTTTCCAGTTCAGTAGTTTAACCTTGTATCTACGTCTGGCCGCTGATTTCACTCAATTCCGAGTTACGGTTTGAGAGATACGCCCTCCCGAAGTTGATAACACAGTTCTGGCCTGATTCTGTCTACCTTGCTGAGTTTGTCTCCAAAGAGGTAGAAAACATTTTTCAATGGCTCTGAAATTTTGATATGTCTTTAAAGACTTCAATATCTAACTCCGGGAGTTGGAATTACATCTTTCCAATATCTGGTTGTTGAGATATGGATGACCAAAGATACCTCAAAAATCTGGAGATCATCTACGCCAATGAGGCTATATTGCAAGGGCCAACTCAACGGTGCTACAAGTGTTGTGGCTATGGTCATATCTACTGGATATGCCCAAATGAACATGCTGTACCGTATGAAGAATGGGCCAAGATTAATGAAGAAGCTTCACGTGCAAAAGTTTTTATTGAAGAAACAATTTGTGAAGAGGAAAAGAAAAGCTTCAACGACCAGCTTGTCAATGTTGAAGACGTCTCTGATTTTCAAATCAAAGATGAAAATGACGTCTTCGTTAAAGAACCAGATTCCGAGGTTGTGGTGGAGGAAACTACACCGGATGTTATATATTCTAAGGAATTAAATTCCACAGAGTATTATCATCCAATTGGTGAAGAAGAATCTTATTTCATCTTTGAAAGATATGTAAAGCAGGTACTAACCAAGGTTGCCAACATATTCCGGAAATTACACTACGAGGTGCCAACTAAGTCCGGAGTGAACTTCAATACTGGTGGTTCATTAAGTTTCCCATTTGATCCGGGAATACTTTTATGAAACCATCAATCTCCCAAGGTGGTGCGAAAGTTTGAGGACAAACTTTTTTTTGAAGAAGGGGAGTATGTTATACCCCTGGATGGCTCCACCAAAATCCCAACCCTTCCCAACATATCCAAAAGTCTTTTATCTTTTCTTTGTGTTGTACCCGAGACCCGGGGTCTTAACGAGTAGCTATTTTGTGGCGGATTTGCGGAAGGAAATGGATGATGGAATTGAAGGGATGAAATATGGAGTGTGGGAAAGAGTTGTTTTTGGTATTTTGATTTATGAAGATAGAATAGAATGTGGTTTAGGAAGAGAAAATGGAGAGGAACGAAATGGATAGAGAACAAGGATGGATAAACCAAATAATAAATAAGAGATAAACACACTCTTACTATATTTGGGGCTGTTATCTATTTCACACAATAATAATCACTACTAATGTATAAAATAGACTCCTAACACACACTCAAAAGTAGCCAACTTTAGAGATATTTCATTAGGAAATTTGGTTAAAATAGCATCACACTATTTTAAGAGAATACTCAAAAGAGTAAACAAAGTTTTTCATTCAATAATCTGGTTCTTACAATGACCATATGGCAGGAGTATATATAGGCTAAAAAAAGGAATACATTTAGCTAATAATACATACAACAAAACAAAACTGAAAGTAAGAGGAAGTTTCCTTATTTCTCATGCCATTTGCTCCCATTTTATCTTGGTGTGAAAAGTCCTTCATGGCTGATCTCCTTTGGATTTAAAAGACAAATAATCCTTGTCCTTTTTAGGTAGAAATTTCGTGGCTTTATGAAGATAACAAAGGGAAATCAAGCTTTTGATATTTGTGATGAAAATGCCAAAAACAGCACTATTCATTCAATGACTTTTGTTTGTGATTTATGTTCCTTTATATCAAAAGTGATTATGCTTTTGTTTTATGAAAGAAAAGGCTTTATTCTTTGTTGAAATTCAGGGAATAATTTCAGCCTTGTACCCAAGCTTAGGAAATGCAAACAGGAATTGAAAAACTTCGGGACTTCAAAGTTCAGAGATGTAATAATCGATTAGCATCTCTGGATAATCGATTCACAGGATTTGGTTTCAATCCGGAAGTGTTCTGAGGGACTAGATAGTCGATTGACATTCAATGACAATCGATTATCAAGGACTTGCTCAAAGCTGGGTACTTTCAAAGAGCAGAGATAATCGCTTATGACTTGTAAGATAATCGATTATTGTGAGGTTGCTAGTTTTGTGAAGAAGAATCAGAGAGCTATAATAGTCGATTATCAGTTGTGTATAATCGATTATTCGGGCATCTCAGGAGCAGGATTGGAAGAGAAAAAGAAAGGCATTATTTTTAGGAAAATGATTTGAAAATAAACAAACAAAGGTTTTGGCTTTTATTTTCTTATCATCTTCATGGAAAAGACTTTATTTTTGATAAAAGAAAAGAAATAAAACTTTTGGATATGTTGGGAGAGTTGGGACTTTGGTGGAGCCATCCAGGGGTACATCACTTTGTCCCAAAATAAAGCCTTTGCCATCTATTTTATTCCCTGGTTAATAATAAGAAACCAAAACCTTTTGTTTGTTGTTATTTTCCTTCTTTTAATAAACAAATAGAAACCTTTTCTCCCTCCCTTTGAATCCCTGGCCAAATATCCCTCTCAATCCCAACACAACACCCACAAAGAGCCAAAACCCGGACCCACCACTAGCCACTCATTCCTGCCCATATTCCCTCACAAATAACCCAAACCTATAAGTCCAAAACCACCCATTATAGCCCCCATCCCTGCCCCCTTTTCTCAGCAAACACAACCCTCATTTTACCCAAATAATAGCCTTAAAAAAACCAGGAAACAACCACTGCAAACCAAACCTCAAAACCCCACAACCCCAGCCCCATCTCTGATTTTTATTCCACTTTGGAGACATGATTCAATGGGTATTATCCCATGTTTTTGAAATAGTTGCTTCCAGGAAGTTTCCTCATGTTTTGTACTATGTATTTCCCCCTTCCCCTCTCCCTATATAAATCAGGCCCTATGGCCAAATGTAACACATCTTTTGAATATTAAAAACTCCTTTTACTCTTTGAGTATTTATAAAATAGTGTAATGTTATTTTAGCCAAATCCCTAATTCTATATCTTAACAGTGGTTATCTTAAGTGTGAGTTTTAGGTTCTAGATATTTAAATAAGTGTGTAATATCTTATTTAAATTCTAGATTCAAACCCCAAGTTAGGCCAAGAGTGTGTAATATCTCTTAAACACCAACTTGGTTTATCCATCCCTGATTTTTCTTCCATTTCATATCCCCACATTTCTCCTCTTAATCTCACTCTTTTCTTCCAATTAAAATACCCAAAAGAACTCCCTCATCAACTCCATATATTTCCAGTCCATTCCCCCACAAAACACCCTTCTTCCTGCCCAGAATTCTGCCAAATAATCGATTATCATTCCCCACAATCGATTATCAATCCCATTGGAAACACCTGCAGGGCTCAATAATCGATTATCCCTTTAAGATAATCGACTATCAGCTTCCCCAGAAATTCTGCAGCTTTTAGTAATCGATTGTCACTTTGTGTAAATCGATTATCTCCTGCTCCAGAACCCTGAACTAAAGTTGAATCATTCCTTGATTCCTCATCAAAATAGCCACTCGTTTAGACCCCCAGTTCGGGTATAACACTAACCCATTCTTAAAATTCCACCCTCACTAGTAAATGTATTTCATTTTATTTGACCTATCAAAATTTCGCCAGCATTTCCCAATGGTCCTCCAAGTGCACGATGTAGCGTAATTACATATGCACCCAAAGAACACATTTAGGAAACTTCAAACCAAAAAATGACAGAACAAAGATAAAAAAAAATAAACTCACTACCTAAGTGAGAGAAGCATTTCAAGAACAGCTCCAAATTGGGAGCTATTTAAAATTTACTCCTAATGAGTAAATTTTAAACGGGTATCTAGGTCAATCAATATATGCTCTTTCTATATTACAACATCTCAGATCATGTAGAATCAAACAAAAAGTAATTAAACAATCTATATTTCAAACGCAATCTATATCAGAATGTCACATTTCAACTTAAACATAAACACAAAAACAATTAAAATATGTATGAGAGCTTCCTACTAAGCTCTCATAGATATTACGCTCTTCATCAATGACGACTTGATCAGGAGGAACATCTTGAGTGGCCCCTAACTCATCTTCCATTTCAATCTCAAGATTGTGGATGTCGTGAATATCATCCTCGACTTGTTCATTGTGAGTATAACTAGAGCTGCAACGATTTTCTAACTCTCCAAGTCATTTCCATCGCAGGTATGTTGGGTCAAAACCCTTGCGATACACATATAATCTTATATCTTTAACGCTATCAACCATAAAATGGTTGTGACATGAGTTACAAGGACAATATAGCTTTTTTCCTTCTTTTGAATGTTTCTCTGCGAAACGAATAAACTCTTCCAAACCAGAACTAAACTCAGGTGATGTACGCGACATATGAATCCAGCTTCTATCCATCATATGAATTGCTTAGCAAGAAAGAAGGGAGAATGATTGATGCATGCAAAATAATGCACAACAAAATTATTAACACTCATTTTATATATACACACAAACATACAAGATATACAAGCAACACAATATTTTATTTCTTATGATGTAACAAAAATCCGGCAGCACTTCTTCATTATACAAATGATCCTTCTTTACACCATCCTAACCAATTCTTAAATTGCCACCCTCACTAGTAAATGTATTTCATTTTATTTGACCTATCAAAATTTCGCCAGCATTTCCCAATGGTCCTCCAAGTGCACGATGTAGCGTAATTACATATGCACCCAAAGAACAAATTTAGGAAACTTCAAACCAAAAAATGACAGAACAAAGATTAAAAAATAAACTCACTACCTAAGTGAGAGAAGCATTTCAAGAACAGCTCCAAATTGGGAGCTATATAAAATTTACTCCTAATGAGTAAATTTTAAACGGGTATCTAGGTCGGTCAATATATGCTCTTTCTATATTACAACATCTCAGATCATGTAGAATCAAACAAAAACTAATTAAACAATCTATATTTCAAACGCAATCTATATCAGAATGTCACATTTCAACTTAAACATAAACACAAAAACAATTCAAATATGTATGAGAGCTTCCTACTAATCTCTCATACATATTACGCTCTTCATCAATGACGACTTGATCAGGAAGAACATCTTGAGTGGCCCCTAACTCATTTTCCATTTCAATCTCAAGATTGTGGATGTCGTGAATATCATCCTCGACTTGTTCATTGTGAGTATAACTAGAGCTGCAAGGTTTTTCTAACTCTCCATGCCATTTCCATCGCAGGTATCTTGGGTCAAAACCCTTGCGATACACATATAATCTTATATCTTTAACGCTATCAACCATAAAATGGTTGTGACATGAGTTACAAGGACAATATAGCTTTTTTCCTTCTTTTGAATGTTTCTCTGCGAAACGAATAAACTCTTCCAAACCAGAACTAAACTCAGGTAACGTACGCGACATATGAATCCAGCTTCTATCCATCATATGAATTGCTAAGCAAGAAAGAAGGGAAAATGATTGATACATGCAAAACAATGCACAACAAAATTATTAACACTCATTTTATATATACACACAAACATACAAGATATACAAGCAACACAATATTTTATTTCTTATGATGTAACAAAAATCCGGCAGCACTTCTTCATTATACAAATGATCCTTCTTTACACCATCCTAACCAATTCTTAAAATGCCACCCTCACTAGTAAATGTATTTCATTTTATTTGACCTATCAAAATTTCGCCAGCATTTCCCAATGGTCCTCCAAGTGCACGATGTAGCGTAATTACATATGCACCCAAAGAACAAATTTAGGAAACTTCAAACCAAAAAATGACAGAACAAAGATTAAAAAATAAACTCACTACCTAAGTGAGAGAAGCATTTCAAGAACAGCTCCAAATTGGGAGCTATATAAAATTTACTCCTAATGAGTAAATTTTAAACGGGTATCTAGGTCGGTCAATATATGCTCTTTCTATATTACAACATCTCAGATCATGTAGAATCAAACAAAAAGTAATTAAACAATCTATATTTCAAACGCAATCTATATCAGAATGTCACATTTCAACTTAAACATAAACACAAAAACAATTCAAATATGTATGAGAGCTTCCTACTAATCTCTCATACATATTACGCTCTTCATCAATGACGACTTGATCAGGAAGAACATCTTGAGTGGCCCCTAACTCATTTTCCATTTCAATCTCAAGATTGTGGATGTCGTGAATATCATCCTCGACTTGTTCATTGTGAGTATAACTAGAGCTGCAAGGTTTTTCTAACTCTCCATGCCATTTCCATCGCAGGTATCTTGGGTCAAAACCCTTGCGATACACATATAATCTTATATCTTTAACGCTATCAACCATAAAATGGTTGTGACATGAGTTACAAGGACAATATAGCTTTTTTCCTTCTTTTGAATGTTTCTCTGCGAAACGAATAAACTCTTCCAAACCAGAACTAAACTCAGGTGACGTACGCGACATATGAATCCAGCTTCTATCCATCATATGAATTGCTTAGCAAGAAAGAAGGGAGAATGATTGATGCATGCAAAATAATGCACAACAAAATTATTAACACTCATTTTATATATACACACAAACATACAAGAGATACAAGCAACACAATATTTTATTTCTTATGATGTAACAAAAATCCGGCAGCAGTTCCTCATTATACAAATGGTCCTTCTTTACACCATCCTAACCCATTCTTAAAATGCCACCCTCACTAGTAAATGTATTTCATTTTATTTGACCTATCAAAATTTCGCCAGCATTTCCCAATGGTCCTCCAAGTGCACGATGTAGCGTAATTACATATGCACCCAAAAAACACATTTAGGAAACGTCAAACCACAAAATGACAGAACAAAGATAAAGAAATAAACTCACTACCTAAGTGAGAGAAGCATTTCAAGAACAGCTCCAAATTGGGAGCTATTTAAAATTTACTCCTAATGAGTAAATTTTAAACGAGTATCTAGGTCGGTCAATATATGCTCTTTCTATATTACAACATCTCAGATCATGTAGAATCAAACAAAAAGTAATTAAACAATCAATATTTCAAACGCAATCTATATCAGAATGTAACATTTCAACTTAAACATAAACACAAAAACAATTCAAATATGTATGAGAGCTTCCTACTAAGCTCTCATACATATTACGCTCTTCATCAATGACGACTTGATCAGGAAGAACATCTTGAGTGGCCCCTAACTCATTTTCCATTTCAATCTCAAGATTGTGGATGTCGTGAATATCATCCTCGACTTGTTCATTGTGAGTATAAGTAGAGCTGCAAGGATTTTCTAACTCTCCATGCCATTTCCATCGCAGGTATCTTGGGTCAAAACCCTTGCGATACACATATAATCTTATATCTTTAACGCTATCAACCATAAAATGGTTGTGACATGAGTTACAAGGACAATATAGCTTTTTTCCTTCTTTTGAATGTTTCTCTGCGAAACGAATAAACTCTTCCAAACCAGAACTAAACTCAGGTGACGTACGCGACATATGAATCTAGCTTCTATCCATCATATGAATTGCTTAGCAAGAAAGAAGGGAGAATGATTGATGCATGCAAAATAATGCACAACAAAATTATTAACACTCATTTTATATATACACACAAACATACAAGAGATACAAGCAACACAATATTTTATTTCTTATGATGTAACAAAAATCCGGCAGCAGTTCTTCATTATACAAATGGTCCTTCTTTACACCATCCGAACCCATTCTTAAAATGCCACCCTCACTAGTAAATGTATTTCATTTTATTTGACCTATCAAAATTTTGCCAGCATTTCCCAATGGTCCTCCAAGTGCACGATGTAGCGTAATTACATATGCACCCAAAGAACACATTTAGGAAACTTCAAACCAAAAAATGACAGAACAAAGATAAAAAAAATAAACTCACTACCTAAGTGAGAGAAGCATTTCAAGAACAGCTCCAAATTGGGAGCTATATAAAATTTACTCCTAATGAGTAAATTTTAAACGGGTATCTAGGTCGGTCAATATATGCTCTTTCTATATTACAACATCTCAGATCATGTAGAATCAAACAAAAAGTAATTAAACAATCTATATTTCAAATGCAATCTATATCAGAATGTCACATTTCAACTTAAACATAAACACAAAAACAATTCAAATATGTATGAGAGCTTCCTACTAAGCTCTCATACATATTACGCTCTTCATCAATGACGACTTGATCAGGAGGAACATCTTGAGTGGCCCCTAACTCATTTTCCATTTTAATCTCAAGATTGTGGATGTCGTGAATATCATCCTCGACTTGTTCATTGTGAGTATAACTAGAGCTGCAAGGATTTTCTAACTCTCCGTGCCATTTCCATCGCAGGTATCTTGGGTCAAAACCCTTGCGATACACATATAATCTTATATCTTTAACGCTATCAACCATAAAATGGTTGTGACATGAGTTACAAGGACAATATAGCTTTTTTCCTTCTTTTGAATGTTTCTCTGCGAAACGAATAAACTCTTCCAAACCAGAACTAAACTCAGGTGACGTACGCGACATATGAATCCAGCTTCTATCCATCATATGAATTGCTAAGCAAGAAAGAAGGGAAAATGATTGATACATGCAAAACAATGCACAACAAAATTATTAACACTCATTTTATATATACACACAAACATACAAGATATACAAGCAACACAATATTTTATTTCTTATGATGTAACAAAAATCCGGCAGCAGTTCTTCATTATACAAATGGTCCTTCTTTACACCATCCTAACCCAATCTTAAAATGCCACCCTCACTAGTAAATGTATTTCATTTTATTTGACCTATCAAAATTTCGCTAGCATTTCCTAATGGTCCTCTAAGTGCACGATGTAGCGTAATTACATATGCACCCAAAGAACACATTTAGGAAACGTAAACCCAAAAAATGACAGAACAAAGATAAAAAAATAAACTCACTACCTAAGTGAGAGAAGCATTTCAAGAACAGCTCCAAATTGGGAGCTATATAAAATTTACTCCTAATCAGTAAATTTTAAACGGGTATCTAGGTCGGTCAATATATGCTCTTTCTATATTACAACATCTCAGATCATGTAGAATCAAACAAAAAGTAATTAAACAATCTATATTTCAAACGCAATCTATATCAGAATGTCACATTTCAACTTAAACATAAACACAAAAACAATTCAAATATGTATGAGAGCTTCCTACTAAGCTCTCATAGATATTACGCTCTTCATCAATGACGACTTGATCAGGAAGAACATCTTGAGTGGCCCCTATCATTATACAAATGGTCCTTCTTTACACCATCCTAACCCAATCTTAAAATGCCACCCTCACTAGTAAATGTATTTCATTTTATTTGACCTATCAAAATTTCGCCAGCATTTCCCAATGGTCCTCTAAGTGCACGATGTAGCGTAATTACATATGCACCCAAAGAACACATTTAGGAAACGTAAAACCAAAAAATGACAGAACAAAGATAATGAAATAAACTTACCTAAGTGAGAGAAGCATTTCAAGAACAGCTCCAAATTGGGAGCTATTTAAAATTTACTCCTAATGAGTAAATTTTAAACGGGTATCTAGGTCGGTCAATATATGCTCTTTCTATATTACAACATCTCAGATCATGTAGAATCAAACAAAAAGTAATTAAACAATCTATATTTCAAACGCAATCTATATCCGAATGTCACATTTCAACTTAAACATAAACACAAAAACAATTCAAATATGTATGAGAGCTTCCTACTAAGCTCTCATACATATTACGCTCTTCATCAATGACGACTTGATCAGGAGGAACATCTTGAGTGGCCCCTAACTCATTTTCCATTTCAATCTCAAGATTGTGGATGTCGTGAATATCATCCTCGACTTGCTCATTGTGAGTATAACTAGAGCTGCAACGATTTTCTAACTCTCCATGTCATTTCCATCGCAGGTATGTTGTGTCAAAACCCTTGCGATACACATATAATCTTATTTCTTTAACGCTATCAACCATAAAATGGTTGTGACATGAGTTACAAGGACAATATAGCTTTTTTTCTTCTTTTGAATGTTTCTCTGCAAAACGAATAAACTCTTTTAAACCAGAACTAAACTCAGGTGATGTACGCGACATATGAATCCAGCTTCTATCCATCATATGAATTGCTTAGCAAGAAAGAAGGGAAAATGATTGATGCATGCAAAACAATGCACAACAAAATTATTAACACTCATTTTATATATACACACAAACATTCAAGAGATACAAGCAACACAATATTTTATTTCTTGTGATGTGACAAAAATCCGGCGGCACTTCTTCATTATACAAATGGTCCTCCTTTACACCATCCTAACCCATTCTTAAAATGCCACCCTCACTAGTAAATGTATTTCATTTTATTTGACCTATCAAAATTTCGCCAGCATTTCCCAATGGTCCTCCAAGTGCACGATGTAGCGTAATTACATATGCACCCAAAGAACACATTTAGGAAACGTCAAAACAAAAAATGACAGAACAAAGATCAAGAAATAAACTCGCTACCTAAGTGAGAGAAGCATTTCAAGAACAGCTACAAATTGGGAGCTATTTAAAATTTACTCCTAATGAGTAAATTTTAAACGGGTATCTAGGTCAGTCAATATATGTTATTTCTATATTATAACATCTCAGATCATGTAGAATCAAACAAAAAGTAATTAAACAATCTATATTTCAAATGCAATCTATATCAGAATGTCACATTTCAACTTAAACATAAACACAAAAACAATTCAAATATGTATGAGAGCTTCCTACTAAGCTCTCATAGATATTACGCTCTTCATCAATGACGACTTGATCAGGAAGAACATCTTGAGTGGCCCCTAACTCATCTTCCATTTCAATCTCAAGATTGTGGATGTCGTGAATATCATCCTCGACTTGTTCATTCTGAGTATAACTAGAGCTGCAACGATTTTCTAACTCTCCATGCCATTTCCATCGCAGGTATGTTGGGTTAAAACCCTTGCGATACACATATAATCTTATATCTTTAACGCTATCAACCATAAAATGGTTGTGACATGAGTTACAAGGACAATATAGCTTTTTTCCTTCTTTTGAATGTTTCTCTGCGAAACGAATAAACTCTTCCAAACCAGAACTAAACTCAAGTGACGTACGCGACATATGAATACAGCTTCTATCCATCATATGAATTGCTAAGCAAGAAAGAAGGGAAAATGATTGATACATGCAAAACAATGCACAACAAAATTATTAACACTCATTTTATATATACACACAAACATACAAGAGATACAAGCAACACAATATTTTATTTCTTATGATGTAACAAAAATCCGGCAGCACTTCTTCATTATACAAATGGTCCTTCTTTACACCATCCTAACCCAATCTTAAAATGCCACCCTCACTAGTAAATGTATTTCATTTTATTTGACCTATCAAAATTTCGCCAGCATTTCCCAATGGTCCTCTAAGTGCACGATGTAGCGTAATTACATATGCACCCAAAGAACACATTTAGGAAATGTAAAACCAAAAAATGACAGAACAAAGATAAAGAAATAAACTCACTACCTAAGTGAGAGAAGCATTTCAAGAACAGCTCCAAATTGGGAGCTATTTAAAATTTACTCCTAATGAGTAAATTTTAAACGGGTATCTAGGTCGGTCAATATATGCTCTTTCTATATTACAACTTCTCAGATCATGTAGAATCAAACAAAAAGTAATTAAACAATCTATATTTCAAACGCAATCTATATCCGAATGTCACATTTCAACTTAAACATAAACACAAAAACAATTCAAATATGTATGAGAGCTTCCTACTAAGCTCTCATACATATTACGCTCTTCATCAATGACGACTTGATCAGGAGGAACATCTTGAGTGGCCCCTAACTCATTTTCCATTTCAATCTCAAGATTGTGGATGTCGTGAATATCATCCTCGACTTGCTCATTGTGAGTATAACTAGAGCTGCAACGATTTTCTAACTCTCCATGTCATTTCCATCGCAGGTATGTTGTGTCAAAACCCTTGCGATACACATATAATCTTATTTCTTTAACGCTATCAACCATAAAATGGTTGTGACATGAGTTACAAGGACAATATAGCTTTTTTCCTTCTTTTGAATGTTTCTCTGCAAAACGAATAAACTCTTTCAAACCAGAACTAAACTCAGGTGATGTACGCGACATATGAATCCAGCTTCTATCCATCATATGAATTGCTTAGCAAGAAAGAAGGGAAAATGATTGATGCATGCAAAACAATGCACAACAAAATTATTAACACTCATTTTATATATACACACAAACATACAAGAGATACAAGCAACACAATATTTTATTTCTTGTGATGTGACAAAAATCCGGCGGCACTTCTTCATTATACAAATGGTCCTTCTTTACACCATCCTAACCCATTCTTAAAATGCCACCCTCACTAGTAAATGTATTTCATTTTATTTGACCTTTCAAAATTTCGCCAGCATTTCCCAATGGTCCTCCAAGTGCACGATGTAGCGTAATTACATATGCACCCAAAGAACACATTTAGGAAATGTCAAACCAAAAAATGACAGAACAAAGATCAAGAAATAAACTCACTACCTAAGTGAGAGAAGCATTTCAAGAACAGCTCCAAATTGGGAGCTATTTAAAATTTACTCCTAATGAGTAAATTTTAAACGGGTATCTAGGTCGGTCAATATATGCTCTTTCTATATTACAACATCTCAGATCATGTAGAATCAAACAAAAAGTAATTAAACAATCTATATTTCAAACGCAATCTATATCAGAATGTCACATTTCAACTTAAACATAAACACAAAAACAATTCAAATATGTATGAGAGCTTCCGACTAAGCTCTCATACATATTACGCTCTTCATCAATGACGACTTGATCAGGAGGAACATCTTGAGTGGCCCCTAACTCATCTTCCATTTCAATCTCAAGATTGTGGATGTCGTGAATATCATCCTCGACTTGCTCATTGTGAGTATAACTAGAGCTGCAACGATTTTCTAACTCTCCATGTCATTTTCATCGCAGGTATGTTGGGTCAAAACCCTTGCGATACACATATAATCTTATATCTTTAACGCTATCAACCATAAAATGGTTGTGACATGAGTTACAAGGACAATATAGCTTTTTTCCTTCTTTTGAATGTTTTTCTGCAAAACGAATAAATTCTTCCAAACCAGAACTAAACTCAGGTGATGTACGCGACATATGAATCCAGCTTCTATCCATCATATGAATTGCTTAGCAAGAAAGAAGGGAAAATGATTGATGCATGCAAAACAATGCACAACAAAATTATTAACACTCATTTTATATATACACACAAACATACAAGAGATACAAGCAACACAATATTTTATTTCTTGTGATGTGACAAAAATCCGGCAGCACTTCTTCATTATACAAATGGTCCTTCTTTATACCATCCTAACCCATTCTTAAAATGTCACCCTCACTAGTAAATGTATTTCATTTTATTTGACCTATCAAAATTTCGGCGGCATTTCCCAATGGTCCTCCAAGTGCACGATGTAGCGTAATTACATATGCACCTAAATAACACATTTAGGAAACGTCAAAACAAAAAATGACAGAACAAAGATCAAGAAATAAACTCACTACCTAAGTGAGAGAAGCATTTCAAGAACAGCTCCAAATTGGGAGCTATTTAAAATTTACTCCTAATGAGTAAATTTTAAACGGGTATCTAGGTCGGTCAATATATGTTATTTTTATATTATAACATCTCAGATCATGTAGAATCAACAAAAAGTAATTAAACAATCTATATTTCAAACGCAATCTATATCAGAATGTCAGATTTCAACTTAAACATAAACACAAAAACAATTCATATATATATATATATATATATATATATATATATATATATATATATATATATATATATATATATATATATATATATATATATATATATATACATTTACATATATACATATATATATATATCTATATATATATATATATAGTAAATTAAAAATTAACCTAATGCAAAAATATAAAAAAATAATAATAGTATAATTAAATATTTAAAGTTCAAAAAATTAAATAAAATACCTTAAAGAAGGCGAGGAAGGCACGGCGTGGGTGGCAATGGCAACGGCGAGGGGAGGCTAGGCAACGGCAAGTCCGAAGTGGACGACGGCGTGGATGACGGCGAAGTGGACGACGCCGTGGGGAGGCAACACTAGGGCGAAAATGGCGTGGATGACGGCAAAGTGGACAACAGCGTGGAGAGGCAACGCCGAGGGCGAGGCAAGGCAACGGTGAGGCTTTGGTGACGGAAGAACGGCAAAACTTGCGACGACAATGGCAAGCAACGGAAGAACGGCAAAGGGCTGGAGGTTTTTGTTTCAAAATCGCATAAGGATAAGATATTGGAGGGTGAATATAACACACACTTTTGAATCAATTATTCCTAATAACCGATGCAAAAGAGTATTTGCATCGGTTATTAGGAATAATCGATTCAAAAGGTTTTTAACATTTGAATAGGTTATTCCTAATAACCGATGCAAATACTCTTTTGCATCGGTTATTAGGAATAACCGATTCAAATGCGTAGCGGTACGCAAATTTTTTTCTTTTAAATCGTTTATTTTGCTAACCAATCCAAATATGGTATTTATTTGGTCTTTTTTGTAGTAGTGTGGGACATTTGGATTACTTTTCGAAGATGTTCTTTGGCCTATTTTTTTAGCTTTTGGTTTGGTAAGTGTGGATGTTTATTCGGCCATTTGTGGGGCAAAATCACAAGGATGATTTGTGAGACTTTGGTGAAGTCTCCTTGGCTTTGTTGTGAGTACTTATTTCAGCCAAGGGTGAAGAAGACAAAGGGGGACAAAGATTGCCTTGGTGGATGGCTGTTTTTGGACTCACATTCTTGACCAGATATGGGGGGCATAAAGGGCTGATTTGGTTGGTGGTATGTCAAAGATCTTTGGCCTTTTGTGCTTGTTTATTCAGCCCTGGTGGGGGAACAAAAAGGGGGACAATGGGTGGGTTAAGTGGGTGTTTGTTTTGGACTTATATAATGTGAGGTATTAGGGAGATGGACATGTCGTCCATAATGTAAGAAGAGAAGGGGAAGTGTGTAATTTGATTACTTAAAGGTTTAAGAACAATAAAAAAGGTTTTTGGTTTGTCTTTTTCTTATTTTCGGCCATGGTAAAAATAAGTGTGGGAAGACTTTATTTTTGAAAAGGGATAAAAGACAAAGTTTTTTGGATGTTTGGGGAGGCCTTGGGTGGTTGGTTTGGCCTAAGAGGGGATTAGGACAACAAGGGTTTTGATTTGGGTTATTAAACAAATAAAAGAAATGAATTCAACCCAATAATAAGCCTCACACTTTGTTTTTGTTTTCCTAATTTGTTTATCCTCTTTTGGGGAGAAGATAGCCTTTGTTGGAGCTTTCAGATATACAACAATGAATATGAGTTGTTAGCTATGAAAGATAATGAGCTTGTGGAGGACATGTTTGAAAGATTTTAAAATATTGTCAATGACCTTGATATGCTTCGAAAAACTTTCAGTGACAAGGAATTAGTGAGGAAAATCTTGTGAAGTCTTACCAAAGAATGAGAGTCTGAGGCAAAATCCATCTACGAAGGCCGAGATTACAACGTCATCACATACGACGACCTTTGAGGTAACCTTATCACTTACGAAACAAATCATCTCCCTCATACTCTTGAAGTAAAGAAGAGAACGAGAATTTCTTTTAAAGTCTCGTCCTCTCAAAGAAAAGAGATTGATGATTTGGATAGTGATAGTGATTCTAGCATAGATAGTGATTCTTGTGATATTTTGGTTGAATGTTTTAATAAGTTTATGAAACATGAGCTTAAAAAGAGCGAGAAGAAAAACATTCCAAAATGTCATAAGTGCAGAAAGCTCGGTCATCTAAAGTATGAGTGCCCGAAGCTCAAGAAAAGAAGCAACCAAGATGAATACGCTTATTCTCGTGGAAGTATGATCAATCTTCTAAAGACAATTCTTCAAATTTATGCCTCGTTGCTCTTGAAGAACAAAACGAGGTTGTATTTCAAACCCAACTTTTTCTTTTGAAGAATTACAAGATGCATTTTATGAGT
The DNA here is from genome assembly GCA_003260385.1 of Cuscuta australis. Taxonomy (NCBI): domain Eukaryota; kingdom Viridiplantae; phylum Streptophyta; class Magnoliopsida; order Solanales; family Convolvulaceae; genus Cuscuta; species Cuscuta australis. Next base: position 24,057 of record NQVE01000065.1, read on the forward strand.
TATTAGACAAATTTAAGAAAACTTCTAAAATTGCTAAATCAACTCAAATTAATCTCACGTCTTTTGAAGAGAAAAATAGATATTTGAAAAGTGAAAATGAAGACCTTAAAAATAATTTTGATGTTATATCCGGGCCTGGCCCTATCATACCCTCCCCCATGTCCTACACCCTCGCAGAAACCAGAGGACTTAAGTTCAAGCATTATGATCCGTTTTAGTGCGAATTCCGAGTACTTCAACCCAAGAGGCCAGAATAGCTTCGGACCCGAGGGTTCGACAGGCCAACTCCCACTCCGTCCAACCCAACCCAAAATATCCAAAACTTCTTGCCATTTACTTCATTTCAAAATAAAGTTTTTCCTACTCTTATTTAAGCCCCTGGCCAAAATAAGAATGTGTAAACCAAAACCTTTTGTTTGTGTTATTTTCCTTCTTCCAAGCCTTTCCAATAAACAAATAAAACCCTCTCTCTTTCCTTTTATTTCCTGGCCAATTAAACCTCACAATCCCAACATAAACACCCACAAAGGGCAAAAATCCTGACCCACCACTAGCCAACCATTCCTGCCCATGTTTCCCTCACAATAACCCAAAGCCATAACTCCAAAATACCCATAAATAATACCCAGCCATGTCCCCTTTTAATGACCAGAAACAACCCTCCATTCTTACCCAAATAATACCCACAAAACCCAGGAAAACAACCACTACAAACCTAAAACCCAAAACCCCACAACCCCCAACCCCATCCCTGATTTTATTCCACTAAGGAGACAGGAATGAGTGGCCAATACCCCATGCCTTGGAAGAGATTGTTGCAAGGAAGCTTCCCTAAGTTAACATTCAATGTATTGTGAATTATCTCCCCCTTCCCCTGCCTATATAACTCAGGCCTTATGGCCATTGTAACACAACTTTGAGTATTAAAACTCCCTTTTACTCTTGAGTATTTATAAAATAGTGTGATGCTATTTTAGCCAAATTCCTAATTCTATACCTTAAGAAGTGGTTATCTTAAGTGTGAGTTTTAGGTTCTAGATATTTGATTAAGTGTGTCATATCTTAATTAAATTCTAGATTCAAACCCCAAGTTAGGATAAGAGTGTGTAATATCTCTTAAACACCAACTTGGTTTATCCATCCCTGATTTTCTCCCATTTCATACCTCCCCATTTCTCCTCTTAATCTTACCCTTTTCTTCCATTAAAATACCCAAAAGAACTCCCTCATAAGCCCCATATATTTCCAACCCATTCCCCACAAAAACGCCTTTCTTCCTGTCCAGAATCACTGCCAAATAATCGATTATCATTCCCCACAATCGATTATCAGTTCTATTGGAAACATCTACAGGTAGTAATAATCGATTATCCCTTTAAGATAATCGACTATCACTCTTCCCCAGAAATCTGCAGCCCTCTATAATCGATTATCACCATACCGATAATCGACTGTCAATCCCTCCTGAAAAATCCAAGAAGCTACACCATCTGACAATCGATTATCTAAGATAGACAATCGATTATTCTCTTATCCTGAAAGCAAAAGGCTTTGTTTCTTGAGTTTGAACTTAATACCGTCAAACCCGGAGGCTAGATATAACATTTAAGGCAAATGATGAGGCTAACTTAAATAAGACTAATTCTCCATGCTTTACTTCTTATTCCTTAAAAACTGAAGAAGAACAACTTAGCGACTTTATAGACAAAATTAAGGTAGAAGAGCCTAAGAAAACTATTAAAAAGGGGAAGATAAATAGACCACCTAGAAGAAATAATTCTAGGAATAACAAAATTAATTTTAGGAATAATTTTAGACAACCTAAAAATGTTTCCAGGAATTTTATTTATAATTCTAGTAATAATGATTTTAGATCACCTAGATATTATTTTGCTCAACCTAGGCATATGCATAACCCCGACATGATATGTCACTATTACAATCAGGTAGGTCACATATAGCACCCATATATGTTGCTAAACATAAGGATTTATCTTATGATTATTATGTTCCTAGCCATCAAGGATCCAAAAGTGGTTGGGTACCTAATTTTAATTTTTAGATGCACCATGGAAGGTGTGCTTGAAGACTACAAATTTGTAGTGGATGTTCCTAGCCATCACAATGAGTTTTTTCTTGTATGCATTATTTTAAGAGGAAGATACCATACATTAAGGGGAAATTTTTTTATTTGCTAGAAATCCATGATTTTAGGGGAATGTGATTTTTTTACTTTTTAAATTTTTTCTCTCCCTGAATGCATGAGTTCTTTTGTTGCATTATTTTTTATAATGCCAAAAGGGGAATAGTGTTATTTTTTCTCCATGTGTTTGTCATTATCAAAAAGGGGGAAATTGTTGGAATGCATGACTTCAACCCTTTTTATACTGTTAAGTATTGACTCACATGTTTTGATAATTGACAAACACAAGTTATTCAAGTCAAGAATAAAGTACTACATTGACAAACACAAAGGCTTGAAGTGCCAAATCTCTTGAAGCTTTCAAGAAGGACCACAGGATTTAATGAAGATCATGACGCCTAACGGAGCGCCTAACAGAAGTGAAGAAGTAGATTTCACAGACTTTTGATTTATTTGAGTCTTAGGAAATATTTTAAGGATGACAAAAATATTCTTCACTCCAAATGTTTTTATGAGAGTTAATATAAAAATTATAGTTATTTTAGAGTTAGTAGAAAAATCCTTTTTTAACAGTTCAAAAATATTTTTCTTGAGTCAATTACAAAAATTGTGTCAACATTTCTTAAAATATCGTTTTAAGATATACAATTTTTTGTGGAGTAAAATATATTTTAAATATTTCCTGTGTAAATTGTTTGACACACAAAATATTTTTGGGACTCATTTCTACACCTAAATATCCTCTCATTTATTCAAAAATTTACTTTGAATAATATTGAAGTGATGGGGGAGCCTTTGCCTGATTTTTGTGTCCCAAGCAAGGCATTCAACTCCAAAAACACACTTCATCTCGCACACATGCTTGGGTCCTTCATTTTGGGAATATCACCTTGCATGGATCGATCAGCATGGCTAGATCAATCACATGACTTTTTCCTTGTGTGCGGAAACTCTTTCGTGGGATCGATCACCATGGGTGGATCGACCACACGAACTTTTACTCGTAAAACTTTTAAGCCATGGTGATCGATCACAAGGCTTGGATCGATCACCTAAGCTGAAATCTGTCAAAAATATTTTATTTCTCTCCCCAACGGATATATTCTAAACACCCTATTAATAACCCCCACTTCCTTGGTCATTTAGAGCAACAAGAAACAATCTAAGAACACCTCTTTCTTGTGGTCTTAATCCCCCATCAATATCTTCCTCAAATATAAGTTATTTTGAGAGAAAACTATTTGTTTTCAAGAGAGTGTTCTTGTCATCCATAGAGCTTAATCATTTTCTCATTTCCACTCTTGTGAGAGTTTTGTTGTGAGGTTGAAGAAGGTTATTCTTCTTGTTGTACAAGACTTATGTGACTTAAGTCTTGGGTGTGAAGCCTTGTAGAGGGAACATCTATGAGCGGTTGTGTTGAGGCTTGTGAGATTCAAGTTCTCGAGTTGTAAACGGTTTGTCAAGAACTCGTTGAAGTTTGATAAGTAGTGGTAGCTTCGAGAGAGTCTCTCGGGGAACTGGACTCACGAGGTGGTGAACCAGTATACATCAGTGTGTTCATTGCCTTCTCTCTTTTATTTCCGCTGCACACTCGTTTATTTTTATTTATACACTCACGCTGTGAAAAACGGGCAACATTCTCAACAACTCTATTCACCCCCGCCCCCCTCTAGAGTTGCACACATTGTCTAACAAGCCTTACGGAGCAAGTTTTAATTTGATCAATGTTTTTCAAGCAACCTTCATCTCCAGTCATTTGTTGACTTGCTCTGTTATATATACTCCAAAACTAACAGAATTACCTGAGAATTTGTTGTCAGGTGGTGATTCTTTATCCTTCAACATCCCAATCAAATATCCAAAACCGACCCGAAAAAAATTAAATCGAACCCGACTTTTGTCAGGTTGGGTTTAGGTTAGTATATTTGACCGACCCGACTTGTACCCGAACCGACCCGACATGTACCCGACTTTCAATAAGTTTTTAAAAACTCTAAATTCCTATATTCCATGTATTTTTTATGCACATATTTTTAATGTTTTAAAACTTATTACATTTTTTGTGTTTCATTTTTTATTGTGGTTTAATATTGTGTGTCCCACATGTGCTTTTTTCATTGTACTCTATATTATTAATTGAAACTTAATATTGTTTGTTCCGCACGCGTGTGAAGACGAAGCGGTTACAGATTTCTAGTCTGACGTCGCCCCGAACAGGATCGGACGGCTTCCATTTGATCTCTCTCGTTTCACCATGTGCCCAAAACGCCTTTGTCTGCTCCTAGTTTGCCTTCCTAGACTAGAAACTCGTAACCGCTCCCTCTTCTCGTGCATACGGAACAAACGAGATCCTTTGACATCTTTAAGGGTTATTCGGTCATGATTATTTTTGTTAATATCATAAATTTTATATCATCTTTAAATTTTTTTAATTTCTAATGCATTTCAATCTTAAATTTTTCATGAATACTTTAATTAGTAGTCAAACCCGAAATTGACCGTAACTGACCCGACCGAATCTTAAACCAAATCCGAACCGAAAAAATCAATATTCGAAACCGACCCGCCAAAATCAAACCTGAACCCGACCTAAGCTAAGTCAAGTTTCAATATACTCAAACCCGACCAAACTCGTCCCGTTGCCATCCCTAATTTAAAACTTTTAATTCCTATATTCCATGTATTTTTGATGTACATATTTTTAATGTTTTAAAACTTACTGCATTTTTTGTGTTTCATTTTTATTGTGGTTTAATCTTGTGTGTTATACATATGTTATTTTCTTTGTAATTCGTACTCCCTCCGTTCTCAAAAACACTTCCTCTTTTATTTTTTCTACTTCCAACAAAACACTTCCTCTTTCTATTAAAAAACCACTTTTACCCTCACTTTTTTCTACCCTACCTATCACATCATACTTTTTCTCTAATAATCTATCCATCATATCTTACTTTTACCCATCACATCAGGGGCAAAATTGGAAATCAACTATAATTTAACACTTCCTTATTTTTACCCCCAAATCAAATGGAAGTGTTTTTCCAAACGGAGGGAGTATATTATTATTTGAAAAATACTATTTATTTTTTTAAGTGTCATAATTATTTTTGTTTATATCATAAATGTATAGTCGTCTTTAAAATTTTAAATTTATAATGAATTTCAATCTTAAAATTTTCATGAATACTTTTATTAGTATTCAAACCCGAATTTGACCGTAACCGACCCGACCAAATCTTGAACCGAATCCAAAACCAAAAAGATAACTATCCGAAACCGACCCGCCAAAATCAAACCCGAACCCGACCTAAGTCGGGTCGGGTTTCAATATACTCAAACCCGACCGAACCCGACTCGTTGCCATCCCTACCCCCCGCGGCCTCTTCCTCGTCCACTGCCTGTATAATGGGGTCTATCGCCCACCATTCTAGATACCCAATGAGTTGGAAACAACCAATTTTTTCATGCCATGTTTGCCCATAGTGTCTGCACTTCATATCCTTGTTATCACGGTTAGACGTTACTGCGAAACTAACATGATTCTTCTCTTCTTGAGTGACTTTTAGAATTCCCTTCTGTTGAGTTATTGTTGAGTAGACACGATTAAGAGGAGCTAGAGGAACCACGACCAATATGTTTGAATGTATGCTCTCGTACCCTTCGTTGTCTAACCCCATCAAGAATGGATGGTCCTTCTCATTTTCATTCTTTGTTTCAACAAGCTTGGAGGTACCACACTTGCACCCACGACACTTGGCGTAAGTAGGAAGTTTTTCGATAGTCCCCAGCTCACCCGAAATAGTCTTCAGTTTGCCAAAGTACGTCACGATTGGTTGTCCATTCTGTTTGCAGTTCAACAATTCTTTCTTGAGTTAATTTACCCGTGGTCCATTCGCCATGGAAAATCTATCTTTAATGTCCTTCCACAGCTCCGCAGCTTCTTCTACTTGTGTGATTGAATTTCGGAGGGATCCATCAATGGTGTTGAAGATCCATGATACCAACATGGCATTCACGATCCACCATTCTTCATCTGCTTCGTCGTCTTCTTTTGGTTGAGAAATGGATCCGTCTATGAATCCAAATTTTCTTTTTGCTCGAAGTGCAATCCACATTACTCGTACCCATTCTTCATAATTATCACTAGTCAATTTAATCTGGGTGATAACTAAAACAGGGGTGTCTGCAGATTTCAGCTCGCAAGGGCCGACCTTTGTGACCTGTTTGTCGCTGTTGTCTTCTTCTTCTCCAAAATTTGGAGAACGAGTTCTCTGTTCTTTCATCGACCATCGCCGTCGGTTGCTAGGCGATGAATCGTCCGGAAATTTGGGCAGAGTTTTAGGTTTTATTCTGCTCCGATACCATGTAGAAATAATATGATAGAAAAATATTTCTGTATATTCAGAGGTTTTGTTCAATTACAAAAATCTTCTCCTTTATTTATTGGAGAGGAGAATACCAAAATAGAAAGGAATGCAAATTCTACAAGGAAACAAATCAAAGCCATCTTAGGAAACCAATATTGAAACAATATCATAATTGGACTAAATTATTGATATTTGATATGTGGGGCTAAAGATGAAAAATGACCTATAACTGGGAATCACTTATAGAATTTACTCTATCTTCAATGTTTTATTCCTACTTTTCCCTTCATAAAAATCACAATCCCTCCATCTCAATATCACCCAATGGAAAAATGAATAAAAATAAAAATAAGTGCACGTGGAATCCCAAATTAAAGCTTCTACTTCCTCCGTTCCACAAAACTCTTCCTCTTTCGTTTTTTGCTTTCCACAAAACACTTCCACTTTCTATTAAAAAACCACTTTTACCTCTACTTTTCCATACCCTACCCATCACATCATACTTTTTCACTAATAACTAAACTATCACATCTTACTGTTTCTCATCATATCAGGGGCAAAATTGGAAAGTCAACCAAAATTACACTTTTCTTATTTTTCCCGAAATAAAACCGGAACGGTTTTGTGGAACAGAGGGAGTATGTGAATACTCAAACAAAAAAAAAGCTTCAGTGCGCCTTTGCTAGCCATCCATTTCAGCAGCAGCAAGCTCACCCAATTCTACAATCCCTCACTCCGCCGTAGTCCGTACGATTACACTTTCACAACTCTCTACCCATTCTATTGTCTCTTCACTTCTCTCTTCTTTCATAATTCTTTTATGCTATGTTTGAGAATATGGATTTGGATTTTCAAATTCAGATTTGGCTCAAATTCAAAAACTTAAAAATTTTGAATTTTGATATGAGTCAAATTTTTTTCATTCATAATAAAGCTTAATTTAAAATCCATGCACCTTCCCTTGTCATTTGAAATTTAAGATTTCAAATTTTGGAATTAAAATGTATAAATTGAAATGAAATGCTAGTTGCCAAATACTACCTTATTGTATTTTGAAATCTCTCAATCCCAAATAAGGATAGTCTAAGGATATAATTTTGATATATCAATTTCTTTTAACATTAATTTATTAAAATTATATTAAATTTATGGTCAATGAATATCTTAGTTTGACATAAAAAATCAAAACAAAAAAATAATTCTAGAACAAAGACTATGGATGAAAGCAAATTTTATAGTGGACCTAAGGTCCACCATGGACTTGCATGTAAGTAAAATAAGCATTTCTTATTACTTAAATAAACATTTATTTTTATATTTTAAAAAAAAGTTTTTTATGTGAAAAGGTTCACAAAAATAATATGTACCCAAGGTGAACCATAGAAACACTCATTGATGAACTCTTGGGGTAATTGTTTTAGCTTTTTTTTTTTTGGTTAATTGTTTTAGCCTTTTAGGCAGAGACCGGAAGTGGGCAAGAGAGATGGCAAACAAAATATGGCAGGATTATATTCCAAATTACATACTCCATATATTTTAGTTTATGATGTTTGACTAATATTAGTACAAATACCTAATTGGCATGGGCTGATTATAGTATAAATACGGAATAAAATGGGATGGTTAAATCTTTTTACACTTCATTAACTCAACCTCTCAGTCGAGCGAAACAATTACGGAGTATCAGCTTTTTCACCCCTCCGTGTTATCTATATACTCTTATACCCCAATTCGGCTGTTTCCGCTATGAACTAGTTACAAAAATCATCTTTTTTTTTCTTGTTAACCACATCTTTGAGCCAACAGTTCCTACTAAAAGTTTCACCTCAGATGCCACAGTAACTTCCATTGCAGTCATTTACGTGTTTTTTTTGTGTCCCCAATAAATTCATGTTATCTTGCAACACCGTTCTTATGCCATTAAGGTTTATCGACAGCACTAAACCATCTCCAAGATCTTCATATTGCCCATTGAATTTGCCGCAACTAAGGTGGATGACTTACCATGCCAGCGAACCGATGATATATACTGTGAGGTGTCATCCACCGCATCGCCAAAAAGTGGGTCCGTGCTAGTAAACTTGTTGGATGATAATGCAGGCATTGGAAAAGCTTTGTGGTAAATGTAAACCTGTACAACACATTACAGAAAAAGCATCAGCACTATCATAAGTGTGATTGGAAAATGAAATGTTCCAAATGAAACTCGGATGGAAGGCCACAAAAACATTTGAAGAAAAAACGGCAAAAGAGAAAACCAGGCAGCTCCAAATTAAGCAGAATGGGCGAAGAAATTGGTTTACACAAAGTGAGGGAGGAAATAACATTACTGTCCTATCGGCTCAAAAGGTCATATGCACTGAACTTGCATATGATATCAATTAAAAACAAAGTAAATAAGCCAATTAACTCGCACTCTGAAGTTGGCTCTAGGAGGTTAAGATGAACACACACCTTCTTACTCCTACCCAAAGAGTAGAGAAGTTATTTTTTAAAAAGAACCCCATTGCGGTAAAAAAAATCGAAGTACAGGTAGAAGTTGCAAAAACAAAAAAAAGTGATAGAACATCAGAACACTGCCTACTCTAAAATATCAAATTAAACATGAAACTATTTTCTTACGTCTTAGGAACCCCAATATACACTTTCAGTCCCTCCTATTCAAAGCATATAGGTCAGAGTATATTTTCATAAAATAAACTGCATGCGGCACAACAATTACATTCCTCGGTGAATGTTAATTATCTAAAAATCTGTTTAATTTTTGGTAGCTGCTAGCTAGTAGAATAAAATAGTAACCTCAGCCTCATATGAACTAGGAAGCGACAAACACTTCCAAAAAAGGTGAAGGAGGAAAATGGGGTGATGAAGGGGAGCAACAGACATTTCTTGCGGGTATGTTGAACATGATGGGGAGATGCCTAATGTGTCCCTTTTAATTTTAATTTTCTGGTAAAATGGGAAGATGCAGGACACTTCATATAAACCACCAAAAGGATTATTTTAGGAGAGACCTTTTTGAATTATTGGATCAAAATGTACTCCGTAAATAACAAGAACCCTAGATATCTCACTCCTATTTAACATCTACCAATTGCTTAATATAAATCACCCAAGGAAACAGATTCTCTTTTAACATTACTATTATGGTATTGTCATCATTTTTACTTTTACTTCATATCATTCTTAGATCTGTGTCTAGGATAATAATTTGTAGATTATTTAATAGTTAATAGACTATTGGTACAAGAATCAATGCTTGACCAAAGCAGTGACAGTTGATTTAAAAGATTTTTGTTTGGGCTACCAACGCTTTAGAATAATTAAAACTTTTATTAACAGAAGTAGGTGGGAAGGATGTGTCCATTAATATTTTCTTAAATATGTCAACATTCATGTGCTTTCTCTGCTTTATATGTCTTCTGTAATCGTGTGCTATCTATGCTACTTGAGCCGAGGGTCTCTTGGAAACAGCCTCCCTACTTTAGAGTAAGGGTAAGGTCTCTCGTGGGATTCAACTGGGTCGTTGTTTCATGTGGTTAGTGGATGCTAATCATTTTCGCTCTTGCTAATAATCCCATCCATTGTCAATGGAGCTAAAGAGTCAATATTGGCCGTGTTTTCTATATACTTTATGAAACACTAATCAGTTGCATCTTCAAACACATAATGGACTTTCCCCACAATAAACAATCTTTGATTCTTACTTTCTATGAAGATTTGGGAAGTACATGTAGCAATACATCTAGGGTTTTACGGAAACGATATTTCTGTTTTTACACGGGTAAGCCTGCCTACATCTTGACCATCTAAATCCCAACTGAGTTGGGATACAGGGTTGTTGTATTCTTGTTATTAACCATGATGTTTTTTTTTTTTGCTCATAATCAAATGTATTACTACTCCGTATGTACTATGAAGCAATTGCTTTTGTATCTATTTATTTTTGTTTAAAGAAAAAAGATGTGCTTGTTGGATTATAAATGCTCCTTAGATCCCATATATTTCCTCTTCATTTTGACTTGGCACGGATATAAATGTATGATGAAAAATCTTCGACTTTTCAATTTTGCCCTTGCTTTGAGTAATTGTAAAAAGTGACATCTTCCCCTTCATTGAGATTGTCCGTCTGTCTTCTAGAGAAGAAGAAGAGTCTTTCTTCCAGTGTGCAGCATAAAAACTGGAATCAGAAAAGGAACATAACTGTTCTAGGCTTCTCTGCTTATTGGAAATTGGGATCTCATCAACAAATTTACTCTTCTAGGCTTCTCAAAGCGCTGCAACTGCTCCGGCTATGTCCGCCGCTGGCACCAAAGAGCGGAAAAGTGCAGCAAGTAGTGGACAGAGTTTTGAAGGTCCCTGAAGGCTGCGCCAGGTGGAGGGATGATGGAGATATAGTGGGTAGTGGATTGAGGGCAAAAAAAATCAATTAAGACTTAACTTATTTTACAAATAATGAAAGAGTAAGATATGAGACTTCCTAAAAAGGAAAACTGGAAGAATGATATGGGAGTTGGGACAACGGGAGTATACTTTTAATTGCATGGCTTGGTTAATAGTGTGATTATATTGAGAGAATTAGTTCTCCAGCTTCCAAAATACCTCATATTTAAGGAGTGCGAGTGAAATGTCAAAAAAAGCCTTAAAATGAGTCTATCATTCATTGATAAAGCACCATGCTTTATTAACAAAATTCGAAAAGTGGATAACTAATCAAGGATGCACAAAAACTTGAAAATGTAGAACTACATACAGACGGAGGGAGTATAAGATTTCATTTCTATGTTATGTATGTGTGTTAAATCTTATACATTGTCTCAATATTCTACAATTTTTGAGTCTCTAAATCTCAAATACAAGGCCCTACACTGATTCTATTTTCACTTCTAAAATGCACTTCTCACTTGAACAGTGGAACACACACACATAGTTTCCATGTTCCTGTCATACGCACGTCACATAACTTTAAAAAATGTCATTTCTAGTATATGTACCAACTCGTGTGAGGGTTTCACATCTGTTTTTGAAGTATTGCTTCACAACAAGACTCAAGTGTTTTGAAAGTGTAATAAAAAAAAGTCCAAAATGAAAATGACAAGAGCAGTACCTCATTTGTTTCTGAACCAGTTGCAATGTAACCATCACATACAGAGAGGCCGACAAAGTTCTGTTAGAAGGACACTCTTCATTAGCAGTGATTCAGTAAATCATGTTTTAAACACATCTTTAATTTTAAATTAATCATTGTAAATGGAACTGAAGAAAAATATAGGGAGGCAAAAAGGGGCAGATACACCAGTGATGACACTTAAGTACTGAGCATCTCATTACATGTAATTCTTTATACATCTTCTATTCTTCTTTAAATTAAGAATGGTACTTGATAAATATAATGCACGACTTGGTGGTTTTAGTTATAATTCATCCGAGACAAGATCCTTATATTCTTCTTGGTGTCAGGAATAGTAACTCACATATGAACTTATAATAGAGACCAACCATACAAATAATTTACCTATTAGCAAACTTAGGCTCTGTTCCGTTCAACTTATTTTTTCTGATCTGACTTGATTTTTTGTAGTTCTGATCTGATCTGATCTGGTTTGATCTGATTGGATCTGATCTAATCTGATCTGATCTGATTGGATCTGATCTGATCTGGTCTGATCTGATTGGATCTGATCTGGTCTGATCTGATTGGATCTAATCTGATCTAGTCTGATCTGATTGGATCTTATCTTATCTGATCTCATCTGATTGGATCTGATCTGATTAATTATGATTTGATTTAAAATTCAAATCAATAATTTGATTTGAGTTTATAATAACGTTTGAAAATTGTAATGATAATTCATACTCCCTCTGTCCACCATAGATCTTCCCAGACACTATTCACAGGGTCAAACTTTACTCACTTTGTTTGCTCAATTTTACTAGTCATTTCATAAAATAATATAGTCTTGTCACCTCTAGTTTTGTAGAACTTTTCATGTAGTTTATTACTATATAAATTTTATTTTAAAATTTTACTCCTATAATCAATTAAATTGAATTGAAAATAAAGTCGGTCAAGCCTCGTAACGCGTAATGGGAAGATCATACATGGACGGAGGGAGTATTATAATATAATCAATATTTTTTATTTTATAATTATTTTTTAATAAAATAATTAATTTATATATTAGAATAATCATTCATATTTTAATGTAATAATATTTTTTATTTTATGATTATTGTTTGTGAAATAAGAATATTGATTTAATATTTTAATAATTAGTTCATACATAATTAGAATAAATATTTAATTTATATAAAATCAGAAGAGATAGTATTTTTATTAAAATATCTCATCCTTATAAAAGATCAAAACCTTAGAAACTCAAATTACAAGTAGCAATAAAAATGTATTTTAAAAGTAGAATTAGATTGACATTGTCAATGTATTTTAAAAATAATTTTTTTGACGTCTAATAATTAAGGATTAATTTCTCAGTTTTCTATTTAACTTGTTTCTAAAGTTTACTCTTTTTCATTTTTAAGAAGAAGAAGAAGAAGAAGAAGAATAATAATAATAATAATAATAATAATAATAATAATAATAATAATAATAATAATTCTTTATGGGATCTGATCTGGTCTGGTCTGATCTGATTGGATCTGATCTGATCTGATTAGATCTGGTCTGATCTAATCTGATTGGATCTGATCTGATCTAATTTGTTCTGATCTGATATGATTCCATCTGATCTGGTCTGATCTGATTTTAATAAAAGTAAGAAAAAATAAGAAAAAATAAGTTGAACGGAACAGGGCCTTAATAAGAATAAAAAAATAGGGCCTTAATAAGAATAAAAAAATAGTTGAGTGAAAGACATCACATAAGAATTGTTGTTGACCGAATATAAACATCATTTGCACCATTGACATAGTAAACCAAGAAGAATTTATCAATTAAACTAATTAATAATTAGACACCATAAAAATATTAAGTTTACATGAGATAAGGATTAGGTTACATTTAAGTATATTTAGCACGTTTAGAGGTAATTCAAAGTAGACCGCCTAGTTGCAATGACTTTGGACTCACACAACTTAATTCTCTACATAGTTAATTCCAAACCCGGCTACATTCTCAAAAAATTGTCAAAGCTTAATGAAAAATACCTTTACATTCATGTGTCCACTGTATGACTGGATAGGGCAATCAAGAATCCGAGATGTGCACATTGACAAATCCCAAAGCTTTATTGTGTTATCAGTCGATGCAGACACAAGTGTTGTTGAATCAATAAACTTGACATAGCTCACCGTCTTGTTGTGGCCAATTAGAGTGCATAAAGGAATTTTAGAATTTCGCAGATCATAGAAATAGATTCTATGATCTGCAGAACCAAATGCAAGGGAATGGCCAGAATCAAAGGGAAACTGAACACAGCATACATTTGCTTTTGTTTTGATGGTTCCAACACTGGCACTCTGCAAAGGCAATGCATGTGAGAAAAATAAACTCCTACAAATTGAGTATATTATAAACACTGAATAAATAACTGCAAAACTGTTGTATGCTTAGTTTCAAAGTTCAGAGGTAGAACTGCCTGATTGATGTTCCATAGTTTAACAGATCCATCGTCACTGCCGCTGGCCAACATAGTTGGATCTGCAACTGAGAAGTCCACAGACCAGACCCTCCTCTCATGCTCTCTCATTTCCATGAAAAGTTGGCTCCTTGTGACATCCCATACCTGGGAAAAGGATTATTGCAGGATTCAGTTTTTGTGCAATTTCAACAGGAAAGATGTCATGACACAATGAGTATCTGACCTACCTGCACTACACCTTCAAAGTTACTTGAAGCAATTTGGCTTTTGATATAACTATTCCAACAAATACTGCTTAGCTTTGATTTACTGGCCATTTCAACAACAGGATAATGAATATCATGATCTTCATTTAAGATTGAATTGTATTCAAAGACCTTGATTTTCTTATTTACACCAGCACTTGCAAAAAATTCACCATCACGGTCAAAGCTGAGAGAGCATACAAGATTTGAAGAATTTAGTAGATCCCCTTGCTTCAAGTCTGCCTTCACTTCTAACTTACTGAAAGAGAGATACTTGCACAAGCCTTCTAGGAATGAATTGATCCATCCACTTTGTGTTCCCTTATTGTAGCTTCCCTTTGATGACAAATTACTGACAAAACTTTTTTCAGCCACTACGGCAGAACACTTGCCATCACTACTTATATGAGGATGTCTGCTCAAGGGTTTACCGGCAGGTTTTAAAGATCTGCGTCTAGTCAAGTAATAAGCTGCCTCTATCTTTTTGAAATCGTTCATCAACCGGGAACTTTTTGAGAGAAAGGTCCCTTCATTTTCAACATGTGTCTTTGATATTATATACTCATCTGATTGGTTGCCGGACACCTCCGAATAGCAGGTACCAAGACCTGGCCTTGATCGCTTTCTAGATCCTCTGTTTCCATTATCATCATCATTTTGAGGCCTACTAGTCCTGTTTGACGGTGGATCCTTGGCCACTGCCAGGTCAGATGCTCCCTTTATCCTCATTGCTGTCTTCATATTTGTAACTTCTTCTATATCCGTAGATAGAAAAGACACTGTTTCATTCAAAATTTCTGCAGCCTCTAATTTTTTCTGTTGCATGAGCAAAAGAAACTCCAACAACAGTTCCTGCTCCGCTATTTTTTCTCTAAGCTCTATTGCTGCTTCTTGGTCTTCAAGCTGTTCTTTTGGATCATTCAAGAACTCACTTTGTGATAACTCGCTGTTATTATTGATGATTTGAGTATGAGAATGAAAATACGAGGGCATACCGTGTAATTAAAAATCATGGTTAAACTATTGCTGATAATTACATATTTCAAGATCTCTTTCAATGTAATTCAAATTAAAAAAATAACTGTTAGTGTGAGTTCATGAATGATCCTGACCGTTCATGTTGCAAATGCATTGCAAACCAATTTTTCTGATAGAAAATGATAATGCTTTAGTAGAGTAAGAACACTTGATAGGCAAAAACAATTATTTTCCATCCAGTGGGCAATATAGTTTTCATGCTGATGTTTGAATCATCCTTGATGCAGAAAGTAAATAAGCAATAACCACAAAGATGTTATATTGTTAAATTTGCACCTCAAACAAAAAATAAATCAGCAGATAAGATTGTATCATCACATGTACCTACACCTTACCCCTACTTGGAAGTAGAGAGGTTGTTTCCAAGCAACCCAAGTTCAAATACAGAACTACAGGCAAACAAATCATAATATCACTAATGTATTATGAGTAAAGAGTAGGGAGAGAAGTACATATACCAAATCAAATATTACTTGCACAAAAATTCATGTAAAATCCCATAAAAGCATATAGGTACGTTTAGGGTGGATGGAATTATATGAGAAGCATTTGAGTAAAAATCATGCTGCAGTACACAATTTAAACATCACATATTATTAAGATGACAAGAAGAAATATGAGTCTCACCCCAAATTTGGCCTACTGCTGGGCTCAGGGTGCAGTAACCACAAGCAAAATGAAGCTTCTTTGGGCCACTTCAAAAGCAATTGGGTTGGGAGGACTCGGTGTCTCAGATTAGACATAGTGATACTCTTCTCTTCTAGTGAATTGGATGTGGAGAACAGCTGCTCAAAAGAGAGAGGTACTAGCCATGAGGGTAGGAAATACACCCTCCGTCCCAATTCAATTATTCACTTTCTTGTTTCGTTTGCCCGAAATTAGTTGTTCACTTTCCATATTCAATAAAGAAATTATGATGAATTATCTCATATATCCTAAAAATAGGCTATGAGCATTGTTCACATAAATGAACTCATCAATGAACTGACAAACTCATTTGAAGGACTCATTAGACATTTTAAACTCATTTCTTAAACATGATATTTTTTTAAAAAAAAAAGGACAAATGAATTCGGACGGAGGGTGAGAATCATAAGCCATGCCTAATTTAGTCGTACTAACCACTAACCTCAAAGAGGAGAACTCCAAGTCGATAAATGTCAGAAGCACAGGAGCTTGGAGCACCGGCAACCTCTTCTGGGCTAGTATACCAATTGATTTCCAAAAGCAATATCTGTTTCATAGGAAATGGAAGCTTCTCTTCCACCTCCATTTGTTGGCTCTTAGAGGTTTCAGAACATGGCTTAGCATGCTCTGATTGCTGCTGTTGGCAAACCGTTTCAGACACTATGGGTAACATATTGGTAGGATACCTCTCAAGTTGCGACCTGGGTGTTACCAACGGCCATCCTTCTAGTTCAGAGTCACGAGGAGAAGATGAAATTGAACCCTTAAACTTTGCTGTTTGGCTGTTTAACCTAACTTCAAGTAAACCCAAAGTAGAATTAGAGCATGATGCCAATTCCATAAAGGAGACACGGTTGAATGAGGATAACACAAAGCACGAGGGTCGCAAATTATGGAAGACATTTCCCTGAGAATGTGACATGTGAACAATTTCTACAACTTGAGTGAATATTTGCAAACATTCAAGAGCGTCCACTGCTCTTTCGGGATCGTCCAGCCACTTTCTCAAATTAACCACCCTACCATATCTGTCAGGCGCTAGCTCACTCTCAGGAAACTCGGAGTGGGATCTCCACCGATACATTTTAGGCAACAGAACAGTTTCACTTCCCTTACGAGCAAGTAATGCATTACTAGATGACTTTACTGTGCTTCCCTGAACCAATTTGGGATTTCTTTCAATGAAGGGTGAAGACTTCAACCATCTGGAACCATCAGACTTCTGCAAACCAGACTCGGAAGAACCCTCCATTGTTATCTACATATAATTATTGCAAGAGACCCAATGCACACCCACACAATCAAGATCTTGGGGAATTCTCAGACTCACAAAATATTACTGTTTTTAGCATAGCCATGACTAATAAAGAATACAGTTATATAACCCGAAATCACTCAATCCTATCATCTCAACTCGCCCCTCAGGTCACTTGCGACCTTACGAACGCAGCAAGAAAAGGAACACACGCTACTCTCAGCTCTCAATCGTACAAAACAACAACCAACCAAGAGAATAAAAATATAATGATCACATTCATATGAGAGAGAGAGATAAGATACAGCAGTCTGCGCAATAGATGGAGCTCAGATGCTTTAACAGTTCAATGTGAGCCAGAGCAAACAAAATAACTACAACCACACAACAGATAGTTAAAACCCAGAACAGAACACAGTGCTTTTATTCCAGGATGCACCGCAGCCTCACGAATTTCCTGCTACGTATATGACACAGAGTACTACTTTAATAAATAAATAAATAAATCGTACGGAGTATATAACAGTTGAACCAAACTTTTCAAAAATGTAAGAGTACAAAAAAGAGACAGAAGACAGCTTTTTTTTCCAACCGGCAGAAAACTACTTATACTGGCATTGGGCGCAGTAACAGTGCGCAAGAAGATTGTGCAATTTAGATACCCTAGGGTGCTTCTTTTTTATCTCCATCCCATTCAATCCCGCTCCTATTCCGTCGCATGAAACGTGGCTCGTTCTCATCCTCTCGAAACCCCATAGGCAAAATTGTAAATTCCGATCGACTTCGGACCCATCACAGACCTGCAACAAGCAATCACCACGCGGATGGGCACTGCCACAATAAACTCAATTCCAAAGAGTTGCCGATATCAGGATGAAGAATTTATGGAAAAGGGGAGAAAAAGGTTGGTATTTATGACAATGCCCTCCTAGATCTAACACAGATTTGCGTGAGGCGCGTCCGCTCTACTTGCGTGAAATGAGGAGAAATGACAGAAAGGCCCTTCCAAACAAGAAACAAAATGTTACTGTTTATGACCGTTACTTCAAAAATTAAACGGAAATATTAAAATTAACGACCAGCTGTTTGGTTGCCTTCGAAGCGTCACGATGATTTTCGGAAAGGCTAAACGGCGTCGTTTGAAGCGCCAACCCCTCCTTAATCCCCCGACCAGTCTTCGGAAACGATACGCCTTCATCAATCGAAACTCTTTTGCTCTTCGTTCTCCATTGCATATCGTCGTCGGATACCTTCAAGAACTACCACACATCTGTTTGCCATGGAGAACACCGGAGCAAGTTGCGGCAACCAGTACAAGAGAAGAAGAACTCTCACCCAAACACGAAGGGAGGAGATGGAGAATGAAAACCAGGTATTTTCAAATAATCCTCACCGAAAATTAACTAATTTTGGTTTTATTTTGAACTATTTGGGATTGGTGTCAGATTTCTGCTGAGGTAACTCCATCTGTGGAGGGTGAATCGTTCCCGGATGCTTCGGAAATTGAGGTGCATTGCATGTACACTAAAATATAACATTTAAAGTTTATTTTGTTTGTTTTTGAAACATTCGGAAACAGAACAAGTTATTCGACCATGGAAATCATCAATATAATGTTACAGTAATTGGTTACAGTCGAATGCAGTCGAATCTATTTTTTGATTAGTTCGGGATTTTAATTCTAGGTTCCAGCGTTGGATTGCACCATTGATATTGATAAAATACCTGGAATGAAGTTAACCTTGAAATCTTCTTTGGGGGAGTTCCAGAATCTGATGGGCGAAGGACTTGGAGATCATCCAGAAGTCCTTGATTTGTTTAGGGAGAACACCCCTTTTTCTCATTTTTTGGATGTTGAGTGTATTCCTCCTCCTCTGTTCCTATGGCAACTCATTGCGAGGGAAGCCAAAATAAAGAGGAAAGGAGAGATGTGGTTCGTTGTCAAAGGAGTTCATGTCAGGTACTCCTTGAGGGAGTTTTCACTCATAAGCGGCCTCAACTGCTCTCACCTTAACGTCGGCTTTGAAAATTCTAAAGAATTAACCTCTGCAAAGAATGATTTCATTCGAGCTCACTTTCCTTCTCCAAAGAAGGGAAAGAAATCTGCTGCAGTCACATACAAGATGGTTGTGCAGCGTTTCTTGCACATTGGTAAAGGCTTGGACAGGGAAAAGAAGAAACAAGGCCAGGAGATGGATGCTGTGAAAATGGCAACACTATTGTTTGTTGTTGTTGTTTTCTTGGGTCCTGCTGATTGCGACAAGTCTGCAATTCTAGACAAGATTCTGGGCATGATTGCACAGTGGACAGCAGTTCTAGGTTTCCCATGGGGAACCTGGGCATTTATGGAGTCCTTGGGGCCACTGAGGAAAGACCTAGCTACCAAGGCCAAATCAATTGGAAGAGGGGCCTCATCAACCATGTACTATACTGGTTTCTTGCTTCCCATTGGGGTAAGGATTTTTTCAATTATAATATTTCTTATAATTTTTATTGAAATGTGATCTCATTGAAACTTTCAATATGAAAAGATCCTTTTTCTAGAGCGTTGCTGTAACAACCTAATCCGTTCAGGTCTGCAGCCCATTTCAGACTAAAGTATTAACTTGGTAATCGTAAAAATAT
Organism: Cuscuta australis; assembly: GCA_003260385.1. Lineage (NCBI taxonomy): Eukaryota > Viridiplantae > Streptophyta > Magnoliopsida > Solanales > Convolvulaceae > Cuscuta > Cuscuta australis. The sequence goes on from NQVE01000065.1 coordinate 44,015, forward strand.
AAAACATTTTGAACACTTTTATTTATCATAATAATATTTTTCATATCATAAACAGTAAAGAGTTTTCAATATTGCAGAAGCTTAACAAATCATAATGACAAACACAATTTATTTATGTATATTAATTCAAAACCATCACATCCATTCCGACAATCTCGCCTCCGTCTGTCTTCAAGATCACGTCACATTATCCTATTGACCTGCGTGTAGCAAATAAAACATACTACACGCTCATCGTTGAAGCTGAGTAAGCATATCTAATGCGTCGAACATCCATATAAACTAAATCTAAATTCATAATCAAATCATTTGATATCATGCACATAATGTTCAGTTCAGATATTCAATAATCATTAGTCAGTATTCATCATTCATTATTCAACATTAATATTCATATTCGACGTTCATCGGTTATTCATAATATTCACAATATTCAATTCAATAATCAATATTCAATATTCATTCATATTCAATATTCAACATTCGACAATATCCTTAAACTATTCTTAGTCTAAGGCCAATCATTTTAATATTTGTCAACCCTTACACGAATTCTAGTTTAAATAAATAAACTATATTCCTGTATAAAGTATTCCTAAATAATCTTTAAGCTAGGCCTAGTTTAAGATAAAAGGGTTTTGAAAATCTTAAACTTACCTTCACTTAAGGCTAACCAAAAACCGACAGCGTAGTGTTCACTGTTGGGTGGGTGGTACCCCCAAACGAGTAGGTACTCAAGTTTGGTTCTTGGATCTCGTACGTACGTTTTAACCCTAGCAACCGGGTTTTATACCCGCAAGGCCTAACTTAAATAGGTATATCTTAGAGGTCTTCTAGATACCTTTCAAATCAACATTAATATGGGTATATCTTAGAGGTCTTCTAGATACCCTTAACAATATATTATTTTCACAATCATCAATATATTCATTATGATTTAATCATTCACAATTATCATTTTTAATCAGAATATTTATTAAGATTTAATCATCATAATTATCAATCAATAATCATTATCATAATCATCAATCAACATAATATTCAATAACAATTAGCGGTCTAGCTTCGGGTGTTAACACCCTAACTTACTGTCATGCATCACATAAAATTTTATTCATTAAAAACATTACTTTTAATGTGAAAAATCATTTTTATAATGATCATAATCAATTAGTATCAAAAATAGGATTTTAGAGCTCAAAAATAACATTTTCAGATAAATTTTCGGATCAGAAATTTGGGGGATCGATCCAACCCTCTGGATAGATCCATATGTAGAGAAAATAGTCCCAGAGGATCGATCCAGGCCATTGGATCGGTCCAGACAGTCTGGTTTTTTGGTTACTATTCATCTTCTTCTTCGTTCGGGTCCAATTTCGAAAATACCGTTTTTAGTTACCGAACTTCAACGAAACTATATAGAGATGTCCTCCAAGGTTCATAGATCATTTTGGCATCATTAATTCATAGTTTTAACATCAATTCCATGGTTTATGATTCTTGGTTCTTCAAGCATGTCAAACACAAAACTCAACCAAACGACCGTTTATGAACCTAGAAACGATCTATATGAATATTCTAGTCACTAGATATATCTACGGGCTTACCTTGAAGGTAAATGAAGGTTTTGAAGATTTTCCGGCGAAACTTCTAACGAGGATAGTTCTCAACTCCGGCGACCTTACACCAAATTGACAGCACCACTGCGTTCTCCACACTCAAGGCTATCTCTCAGAATGAATTTGATGAAGAATGGTGAAGAAATTGTGAAGTTTTGGTTTCCATTATATAGAAGAAGAATGGAGAAGAAGCCATTGGTTCCTGTGTCACCTTCTCTGTTTGAGCGGCTAGTGGAGCGGACGGCGATTTCTTCCCATTTCAAACGCAAGTCCCTAATTGGGACTAATTTGGTCCCAGTCGGGGAACACTTTTTGGTCCAACTTTCTCCGAATTGAATTCCGTTTGCACCGTTGCGATCGTATAATTAAACTCTATGCAACGATATAATTTTTATATTTATTCGTTGTACTTTTTCCGACATCATATTTTTAGGTGGTTGACTTTGACAGAGTCAAAATTGATTTTGTTGACCTTTACTCAGAAAGGTTTTTACATTTCATTCATATTATTTATTCTCATGATTTATTTCAATAAATCATTTCAAAGATTACATCACAAACAAATTCTTCATTTATTCTTGATTTGGGTCTGTACTCAGGTTCTCAATCAAGGTCACATAGTAAGTCAACATATTGGATTTATCTCTATTAGATTTATCCGGATTATGATATTGGATATCAAAACATATTTTATTTTGGGCCAAGGCCCAACAACAATTTATTTTTAATCAAAACAAATTTATTTAACTGTATATTTAATTCAATAAATATTAGGGTATGTTTTGGGGCGTTACATTTCTTCCCCCTTAAAGGAATTTCGTCCTCAAAATTCTTTTAAGGCTCAACGTTCAAAATTTTGTAGTGATCATACTTAATCATGACCGTGACATGTTTATTTGGTTAAACCATAATTTCGTCATTATCCATACAGATATATATTCTCAAACGGTCAATGTTATCAGACTTGTTTTTTTCAAGAGATTAATAATTTTAGATTAAGCAAGGTATCCAACGATCTTTTTTGCAGGTTCCCGTTCAGATTCAACATCCATAACCAAGAGTCCTTTGTAGGGTATAACATCATATTCTAGAGCATACTTGACATATTTGCACATCACTTCATTCATTCACGATTCTCAATTGTACAATGTCGATTAACAATATTCTTTCTTCGATCGAAAGTCCTTTAGTAGCCTTTGCAGTTTCATGTTCGCGATAGATGTAGTGGAGCATATGGAGGTTATATAATTCATACGTCATAGCGTAACTTTCTCAAGTTACTTAAGTCATCTTCATCTCGTTCACATAGTTAAACAATGATTTCGTAAGTACATCAATGGCTTTTAGTGGTCCAAGATTCTCAAGATATGGAATTTGTCATCATTTACGAGGAAGTACTGTTGATTGATCATCGATTTACATCGGAATATTTCTTCATTCACTTCATGGTAGCTCTCATTATTGTTAATAAGTCTTTGTATTAATTCGTATCCACAGGTGATTACGTTAGAGTGGCGTTTCATATACGTCTTGTCGTATTCAACTTTCTTCATCGATTTTGGAATATATCCAGATACGTTCTTGATAATGACGGGTTTGATGTAACACTATGGTTGATTTTATTTCGAGTGAAGAAGGAAATATATTCGGTATGAGATTCAATTCACGAATTCATAAAGTAAGAAATCTTACTAGTTCTTACTCCAATATTATATATAGGTTGGGGATTTTCGCTCTGAATAATTTTAGCTTGATCCTTGTAACGTCATTTCTTCTCTGGTCGTTGCACATATATTCCCTTGTTGGGGTCAAAACAGAGTTTCTTGATAATAATCTTCATAAATAACGTAATCGCATTAACTGTTTCGCAGCAGTTCCCTAGAGAGGTTTAACATAATGTTCAAGTCAGGGTAGTTTTACTATTGTGATCGAGTCACGTAGTTCACAGACTATAGTTTTCAAAGATCGGTATCATGAAGCATCTTTGGTTTAATGAAGAATCGTGGTTTTAGTATTTTGACACAAAGAATGGAATTCAAGATCGATCAAGAGAGGTATTTCAAGGGTGTAGTTAACACATCAAGTCGAGTCATTCAAGGATGTGAGTCACAAGCTACAAACATAACGTTTGCAAATTATCGTTACTAATCGTAGATTTTCATCCTTCAATGTTTCACTCTGTGGAAGTTACTCAAGAGGTCGTTGTCTTATGAAATAGTCGTTCTGACTTTTCGTCTCGGATTTGAACGTGTTTCAAGATAGCAAATCTAACTGTTCAAGAGTCTCAATATGTCATATCGTCAGCAGACTGTAGTATTGGCGAATGCGTTCTCGTCTGTAGGTAAATCGATTCCATATTACTGTACGTATTTTGGCTATTGATAATTACATTTCCATCAATGGTCAGGTTTCAGAGACTATATATATCACAATTATGAAAAGAGTATCTCACATTCTCACATTATGGAAGGAACTTCTCAAACACTTCCTTACACCATAAGATTCGTTGGTTTACTTGGCAATCATTCTCTTGGTAAAAATCCAAAGTTTATGGCTACTGCAGTAGATTTAGGAAGAGAATTGATAAGGCGAAGAATTAGTTTTGCTTATGGAGGAGGCAACGTTGGCCTACAAGGAGCTGTTGCTTCAATAGTCTTCAACAATGGTGGTCTCGTTAGAGGTTTCATTCCTGGGTACATAGCAACACGACGGGTCTACGGACCTACATATGGCATAGAGCACACAATTTCGAGCAATTACTACATATATTTTTAGATGGATCATGCTGTGGAAGCTTTCATCGTTCTTCCCGGAGGAGTTGACACTATGGAAGGTTTGTTCACCTTGATCTCGTGGGCTTCTGAAGGGTTACACAATAGACCCATTGGTCTCTTGAACATTGACGGTTATTTCAATAACCTAATCAAATTTCTAGACGATGCAGTGAGGCAAAACTTCATGTCTTTGAGTCAGGGGAAACTTTTCATTTCTTCTTTCTTTGTTGGTGAGCTTTTAGACAAGTTAGAGTTTGCTAAAGCTTTCCCGGGACCAGGGGTTAGTTACGATGAGTTTGTGAATCCTGGAAGACTAGACTTAGAATTGCATTTGTAACATTCCTCTTGTAATTCAAGTTGTATTTTGTGTTGCAATGATATTATCCATAAATATTCTCCTAGGTTGTATGGCTAGTGCGAGCTATATTTTCTTCATTCTTCAGTCTTTCACTATTGATGTCACTGTCTTGTTTTGTATCGTCACCATGTCGCAATCTTTCAGGTCAGTAGGGTATACGAACGAGTCAATTATCTTAATGATTTGTCTTGTGAGCGTCACTTTACTTCATTTTATCAATTCAGACTACATCGACGTTTTTACGATAAACAACTAAATCATTAGTTGTTTCATAGCAAGGCATCAGTTCATTCAACAAGGTCGAGATGTCCGTAGCTTTTAACAAACAGGTTCTTCCAAAAAAAATCGTCTATACGTAGTAAAGGGTAGCGATTCTTAATCATCAGTTTGTTCATCATTCTTAACAGGGATGTGATAGTATCTTGACCGTAAGTCAATCTTAGAGAATACTATGGATCCTCCAAGCTGATCAAATAAGTCATGATACGAAGTAAAGGGTAACGAATCGTTCAACTGACAGTAGTTGATATAGAGTCTCATTGATTCTTCCTTATTCACGTTTGAACAAAATAGGTATTCAAAGAGAAAACACTTGATTAAATGATTCCTTATTAAGAAATCCTTAAGTTTTAAATTTCAATGGAAAGATATTCAATGTGGAGTTTACATTTCAATACATGCATAATTGTATTGAATTATTGAATAAGGAAATATTTTAATGATGACACCAGAGTTTTCTTCATCGCGGTCTTTCACTGCATACGCATGTGCATGATTTTATTTGTGGATCATTTCCTGCTGGTGCAAGCTGGGCTAAGGTAGACTGTCTTTGAACAGGGCCATCGGCATTGGTTTTTCAAGGGTTTGTAGGACATTCCTTTCGAAAATGCCCAGATTTACCACAACCTATACATAATCCTTGTGTCATCTAACATTCTCCTAGGTGATGTCTTCTACAAGTGTTACACTTTAGATGTTTCCACACTCTCAATTTGTGTTGAGTTAACAAAGGTTTTCTTCTTTTCGAGGATGGGACACTACAAGTTCCAGTCAAAGGCTTCTTTCCTTTTTGGGTATCGCACGAATAGACTTCACACTTGAGATGTTTTCGCATATATATTCGAGATGAACTTGGTCGGTTTAGAAATCAGCTTTGCTTTCACCTCTATAAGGTTACCATCATTGGTCTTTAGTTGAGGAATTCTTCATTACAAGTTGACAACAGCAACGGCGTTTAGTTAGTTAATGTATACTAAGGATAATGTCGATTTCCTTGTATGGTAATTCAACGATGTTTTACAAAGAATTGTCGCTTAACAAACGATTTCGATTCACATTAAGTAATCGCATAATGTGTCCTAATGAGTCAAACAATAGTATCAGATACTTTAGATAACAGAGTTTATTGATTCTAAACGTTCATGTTTGAATCAGCGATTAGATCGTCTTGAGTCCGCATGAGGATCTTTGACATCGGCTTCACAGATGTTTCTCAACATTTATCGTTTCTTCATAGTCGTCTCACTTTCGTACATTTTGCGATGCAGACCAGTTTCGCCATTTGCGATGCGAAGGGTATGTTGATAACGTATCAGGAGATTATAATTATTTCGTTTATTCTTGTCTCTTCACCGAGTACCAAAGTTCAACTAGAGTCTACGCTCGATACGGTTTCAGTACTAATCAATTGTTATTTAATGAGAATTCTAACAGAGTCATTATTTACAAAATAAATTCTCATACCTTTTTCCTGGAGTAGAGGGACGCGAGAGTCGTGGATGTGATTGACAATATTCTTTTTTTACCCAAAATATATAATATATATTTTTAAATCAAACATTGATCCAAAGATCGTGTTTAAAACCATGTGCTCCGATACCAAATTGTAACACCCTAATCCGTCCAAGTCTGCAGTCCCTTTCGGACTAAAGTATTAACTTGGTAATCGTAAAAATTTAAAACATTTCGAACACTTTTATTTATCATAATAATATTTTTCATATCATAAACAGTACGGAGTTTTCAATATTGCGGAAGCTCAACAAATCATAATGACAAACACAATTTATTTATGTATATTAATTGAAAACCATCACATCCATTCCGACAATCTCGCCTCCGTCTGTCTCCAGGATCACGTCACATCATCCTATTGACCTGCGTGTAGCAAATAAAACATACTACACGCTCAGCGTTGAAGCTGAGGAAGCATATCTAATGCGTCGAACATCCATATAAACTGAATCTAGATTCATAATCAAATCATTTGATATCATGCACATAATGTTCAGTTCAGATATTCAATAATCATTAGTCAGTATTCATCATTCATTATTCAACATTTATATTCATATTCGACGTTCCTCGGTTATTAATAATATTCACAATATTCAATTCAATAATCAATATTCAATATTCAACATTCGACAATATCCTTAAACTATTCTTAGTCTAAGGCCAATCATTTTAATATTTGTCAACCCTTACACGAATTCTAGTTTAAATATATAAACTATATTCCAGTATAAAGTATTCCTAAATAATCCTTAAGCTAGGCCTAGTTTAAGATAAAAGGGTTTTGAAAATCTTAAACTTACCTTCACTTAAGGCCAACCAAAAACCGACAGCGTAGTGTTCACTGTTGGGTGGGTGGTACCCCCAAACGAGTAGGTACTCAAGTTTGGTTCTTGGATCTCGTACGTACGTTTTAACCCTAGCAACCGAGTTTTATACCCGCAAGGCCTAACTTAAATAGGTATATCTTAGAGGTCTTCTAGATACCTTTCAAATCAACATTAATATGGGTATATCTTAGAGGTCTTCTAGATACCCTTAACAATATATTATTTTCACAATCATCAATATATTCATTATGATTTAATCATTCACAATTATCATTTTTAATCAGAATATTTATTAAGATTTAATCATCATAATTATCAATCAATAATCATTATCATAATCATCAATCAACATAATATTCAATAACAATTAGCGGCCTAGCTTCGGGTGTTAACACCCTAACTTACTGTCATGCATCACATAAAATTTTATTCATTAAAAACATTACTTTTAATGTGAAAAATCATTTTTATAATGATCATAATCAATTGGTATCAAAAATAGGATTTTAGAGCTCAAAAATAACATTTTCAGATAAATTTTCGGATCAGAAATTCGGGGGATCGATCCAGCCCTCTGGATCGATCCATATGTAGAGAAAATAGTCCCAGAGGATCGATCCAGGCCATTGGATCGGTCCAGACAGTCTGGTTTTTTGGTTACTGTTCATCTTCTTCTTCGTTCGGGTCCAATTTCGAAAATATCGTTTTTAGTTACCGAACTTCAACGAAACTATATAGAGATGTTCTCCAAGGTTCATAGATCATTTTGGCATCATTAATTCATAGTTTTAACATCAATTTCATGGTTTATGATTCTTGGTTCTTCAAGCATGTCAAACACAAAACTCAACCAAACGACCGTTTATGAACGTAGAAACGATCTATATGAATATTCTAGTCACTAGATATATCTACGGGCTTATCTTAAAGGTAAATGAAGGTTTTGAAGATTTTCCGGCGAAACTTCTAACGAGGATAGTTCTCAACTCCGGCGACCTTACACCAAATTGACAGCACCACTGCGTTCTCCACACTCAAGGCTATCTCTCAGAATGAATTTGATGAAGAATGGTGAAGAAATTGTGAAGTTTTGGTTTCCATTATATAGAAGAAGAATGGAGAAGAAGCCATTGGTTCCTGTGTCACCTTCTCTGTTTGAGCGGCTAGTGGAGCGGACGGCGATTTCTTCCCATTTCAAACGCAAGTCCCTGATTGGGACTAATTTGGTCCCAGTCGGGGAACACTTTTTGGTCCAACTTTCTCCGAATTGAATTCTGTTTGCACCGTTGCGATCGTATAATTAAACTCTATGCAACGATATAATTTTTATATTTATTCGTTGTACTTTTTCCGACATCATATTTTTAGGTGGTTGACTTTGACAGAGTCAAAATTGATTTTGTTAACCTTTACTCAGAAAGGTTTTTACATTTCATTCATATTATTTATTCTCATGATTTATTTTAATAAATCATTTCAAAGTTTACATCACAAACAAATTCTTCATTTATTCTTGATTTGGGTCTGTACTCAGGTTCTCAATAAAGGTCACATAGTAAGTCAACATATTGATTTATCTCTATGAGATTTATCCGGATTATGATATTGGATATCAAAACATATTTTATTTTGGCCCAAGGCCCAACAACAATTTATTTTTAATCAAAACAAATTTATTTAATTGAATATTTAATTCAATAAATATTAGGGTATGTTTTGGGGCGTTACAGTTGCTTGGGGACTGGAACAAATATTACAACAAGAAGCCCACAGACATCCCCAGCTAGGCCAAGAATCTGCCTTTGGGGTGAGATTCCAATAAAGATGAAAATCACCCACACATAAATGGATGCTTACGTTGGGGACATGCAGGTATATACATATTATTGGTCAATAAAGATTAAAAATTTAAGGAATTCCAAAAATAAAGTGTCATTGTTTTGGTTGCAGGCTCTAGAGAGCATTCTTGTTCCCTACAAGTTTGAGGCTACTGTAGAGTGGTATTTGAACTTTCATCCTCTAGAGACCACAGCACACCCTGAGTTGGATGCATTTGTGGCAAAATTAGAGGGTAGAGGGGAAGTCCACATTCTGATGGAGAGGAAGAGAAAAGCCCGGAATGTCCCTTCACCAACTAGAGATAATTCTGTAAAGCGTAATGAGCACATCTCCTCTCCCCAAGCATCTCAGAGGAGTCAGAGCTTTAGGGAATCTCCTTCTAGAGTCTCCCATTCCAACATCCCAACTCCATCGTCTCCTACCCCTCACCCCACCAAGCCTGCATCCAATTCCTTTCAAGAACTCTTTGATCGAATGTCAAAGAAAATTGATGACATTGCAGAAGAACAAAGAAAGAGGTTTGAAGTGCTGGAAAAAAAAGTTGATGCTTTGTCAACTTTAATAAATCAAAAGATTGTGAATAAGGTATGTCGAAGCTTTTGAAAGGTCATCCAATAATTTTAATTGATCACAACTGATCTATTCTTATGTAAAAATATGAAGGTGAATGTAACTGAATTAGGAGAAGAACCAACAAAAACTCCGCTGGAGGTAAGTCGAATACCGTCGAATATATACGAAGCCATCGAATATATATGAAATTTTCGAAGCTTCTCGAATACAGTCGAAACGTTTTGTTCAGTTTTAAATCTATAAGATCTTTTAACGTTCAGGTGCTAGAGACGACAATCATGGATAATTGTGAAGAGATTGAGGCACGCAATCCTTCATCTGATGATAAGGTTTAGGGTTTAATGGAGTCATTTCATTTTGTTTGCATATGTTAAATGAAATCATATAATCATTTCATACTTCATTCTCATCATTTTCATACTTCATACTCTATAGGATTCTCCAGGACTCGGTATTCTCCAAATTCTTGGGGAAATAAATCAAGAGCATGAGAATCCACCTTCAACTCTTTCTGATTCTGTTTTTAGTTTGGAGAACAGAATGGTAAAGTTCTAATCTTAACTTACAGCTGCATTGTCCTTTCGAAAATAGAGTCATATTTTTGTTCTTGTCTGCAGGCTGAGTCTACCCATGAGACAATGGGAACAGAAGCTGCTGCCTCAATGAAGCCTCTGCAGGAAATGGTAAAATTATAAATCTTACTTCAAGTGCCTTTGAATTGAAGTCAAAGCTTTCGATATAATTCGAATAATATGTAAGTTGAGCCTAGCCATGAGCTCATGGAAACAGACGTTGCTGCTTCTATGAAACCTCTGCAGGACAAGGTAAATTCTAAATTTCATGCATTTGAAATGCAGTCAATATCTTCGAAGTATTTAGAACATGTGTATTTGCACTCTATTTAATGTAGGTTGTTTCTCCGCGGAAGGAATTGGGAGACGAGGTTGAAATTATTGATGCCCTTGTGTATGGAAAGGTTTGGTATCTTACTTCATGTTCTTTCGAATGTGAGTCGAAGTTTTTGAAATAATTCGAATTCACTTATTTTTTATATTTTAGAGATTGAAAAAGAAGTCAACCAGTTTGAAGTCTCCATATACAGCGGACGGGAGGAAGAAAAAGAAAGCCGATGAACTCTTATCTAAGCCGCCAACTAAAGGAGATCTTTTGGAATTTAAGAGCTTCATCGTAGAAGCAATTAAAACTGACCGCCTTATACAATGCTACCTCGAGCAGCATAAGGAGCATGAGGAATTTGTGAAAACCTGGTGGACTGACCTTATCACTCCAGGTCTTTGGGTAGCGGATATTGTAAGTTGCATTAACCTTTCATTCTTCGTACACAAACAATGCTTATATCTTTCATTTTCTAATAACATACTTTTGTTTGTTAACTAGCATCTGAGTGAGTAGCTTTACGTCCTGAGAAGACTTTTATGCAATGACGATGGAGACTCTGTCATTGCGCCTTTTGAATTCACAACGTACGTGAACTCTTTTGCCTGTGACCCACAATGGCCTGTTTTGTCTGGACCCATTGAAAAGATTGTGGATGGTACATACAACGAGGGGCAGGAAGCATTTAAAACCAAAGCCTGGAAAAAGAACACTAAGTACATTTTTTATTTGAAAGCCACGGGTACACATTGGTTCTGTGTCAAGGCTGACTTTGAGAGGTGCTACCTCGTCGTGCTTAAATCCCTTTCTGGGATATCTACGAATGAGGACATGCATCGTTTGCTGAAAGATGAACTTACAGGGTTTAAAGGCATTGCTGGAATTAAAGAAATTGGTCAGCACGGATATGCCGATTGGGATATCGAATTATCCCCAGTACCCCAACAGAAAGATTCTAACTGCGGCATCTTCGTGGTAAAAATGTTAGAGTTGGGAGCACAACATAAAGATTTTAAATCTTTGGAGAAGATGACAAAAGAAAAGATGGCTAACATGCGTTTAGAAATTGCTTACTACATATGCAAGGAGTACCATTGTAGAAACAAAAAATAAATTCTGTGGTAGATAAATATATTATTAATAAAATTGTGGTGGATACATATGATTTCATGGAATATCATATATTATTACATACTCCCTCTGTCCACCATAGATCTTCCCAGTCACTATTCACAGGGTCAAACTTTACTCACTTTGTTTACTCAATTTTACTAGTAATTTCATAAAATAATATAGTCTTGTCACCTCTAGTTTTGTAGAATTTTTCATGTAGTTTATTACTATATAAATTTTATTTTAAAATTTTACTCCTATAATCAATTAAATTGAATTGAAAATAAAGTCGGTCAAGCCTCGTAACGCGTAATGGGAAGATCATACATGGACGGAGGGAGTATATTATTAACAATATTATTAATTATGTGGTGGATACACATGATTGCATGGAATTGCATGGAGTTGCATGTAAACACGAGTAACTAATAATACAGGATTACATTCAAAAACTTGTTCATATAAAATTATATAAAAATCAATAATTCCATGAAATTAGCTCAGAGCGATCTTTGAGTAATTTCTTTTTTATCTCTTCAATATTTCGGTCTCTACACAAGCTGCTACAACTGCTATCATTCCGTTTGTTCGATCACACAACACCATGCCTCTACTGCAGCATACATGCACAGTTCGTCATCATGTGCTGCAGTAGAGGGATGTGTTATCTGATCGAAAAAACCATTACCACCGTTTTATCTGATCGAAAAAACAATTACGATAGTTACAGAAAAACAACGTACTTCAAATATCCATTTCTATCAATCAATGAAAGAAAGGTAATAAATTCTGATGTGGGTAAAGAAACAGGATTGTAAGATATCGTAAGAAATTCTGATGTGGGTAAAGAAACATGATTGTAAGATACGGAATACATTGATGAAGAATACTAAGTGTATAGATAATGAAAACAGGGTAAGTGGGATAGGGGGAATATATGAATTTTAAAAGGTGGGGTATGTGGAGTACTTATAGGGGTGGTTGAATATGAATTTAGAGAGAGGAGTTCACAATTAAGAGTTGGTTGTTGGTTTAATCAGCTTTTATTACTCTCGTTATTACTCTCGTTCACAATTTAGAGACAGGAGTTCACAATAATAATGTTATAATAATAATAATAATTATAATAATTATAATAATTATAATAATTATACTAATAATAATAATAGAGAGGGTCGTTGAATTAAATAACTTTTCTAAAAAACTTACGCTTCGACTGTCCCGACTAATATTTGAATGCATTTCGAACTGAATTTAATTCGGGTAGCTAAAGCGGTCAAATCAGCTTTTATTGCACTCGTTGATTTCTAAGAGTTCAGGAGGTCAAATGAGATTTAATTTTGGTCATTATATTGAAAACTTAAATAATAATGTTATAATAATAATAATAATAATAATAATAATAATAATAATAATAATAATAATAGAGAGGGTCGTTGAATTAAATAACTTTTCTAAAAAATTACGCTTCTACTGTCCCAACTAATAATTGAATGCATTTCGAACTGAATTTAATTCGGGTAGCTAAAGCGGTCAAATCAACTTTTATTACTCTCGTTGATTTCTAAGAGTTCAAGAGGTTAAATGAGATTTAATTTCGGTCATTAATTTGAAAACTTAAATAATAATAATAATAATTATAATAATAATAATAATAGAGAGGGTCGTTGAATTAAATCACTTTTCTAAAAAAATTACGCTTTGACTGTCCCGACTAATATTTGAATGCTTTTCAAACTGAATTTAATTCGTGTAGCTAAAGCGGTCAAATCAGCTTTTATTACTCTCGTTGATTTCTAAGAGTTCAGGAGGTTAAATGAGATTTAATTTTGGTCATTATATTGAAAACTTAAATAATAATGTTATAATAATAATAATAATAATAATAATAATAATAATAATAATAATAATAATAATAATAATAATAATAATAATAATAATAATAATAATAATAATAATAATAATAATAGAGAGGGTCGTTGAATTAAATAACTTTTCTAAAAAATTACGCTTCTACTGTCCCAACTAATAATTGAATGCATTTCGAACTGAATTTAATTCGGGTAGCTAAAGCGGTCAAATCAACTTTTATTACTCTCGTTGATTTCTAAGAGTTCAAGAGGTTAAATGAGATTTAATTTCGGTCATTAATTTGAAAACTTAAATAATAATAATAATAATTATTATTATAATAATAATAATAATAATAATAATAGAGAGGGTCGTTGAATTAAATCACTTTTCTAAAAAAATTACGCTTTGACTGTCCCGACTAATATTTGAATGCTTTTCAAACTGAATTTAATTCGTGTAGCTAAAGCGGTCAAATCAGCTTTTATTACTCTCGTTGATTTCTAAGAGTTCAGGAGGTTAAATGAGATTTAATTTTGGTCATTAATTTGAAAACTTAAATAATAATTTTATAATAATAATAATAATAATAATAACTATAATAATAATAATAATAGAGAGGGTCGTTGAATTAAATAACTTTTCTAAAAACATTACGCTTCGACTGTCCGGACTAATATTTGAATGCATTTCGAACTGAATTTAATTCGGGTAGCTAGAGCGGTCAAATCAGCTTTTATTACTCTCGTTGATTTCTAAGAGTTCAGGAGGTTAAATGAGATTTAATTTCGGTCATTAATTTGAAAACTTAAATAATAATGTTATAATAATAATTATAATTATAATAATTATAATAATAATAATTTATAATAAGAATAAAAAAAATAATAATAATAAAGAGGGTCATTGAGATAAAAAAAATATCCGACTAATATTTGACTTTCCCGACTAATATTTGATGAGACTTTATTACCCTTATTACATGGATCACATGATTGCATGGAATTCCATGGAGTTGCATGTAAACACGAGTAACTAATATTACGGGATTACATTAAAAAACTTGTTCATATAAAATTACATAAAAATCAATAATTCCATGAAATTAGCTCGGGTCGATCTTTGAGTAATTTCTTTTTTATCTCTTCAATATTTCGGTCCCTACACAAGCTGCTATCCCTGCTAGCATTCCCCTATAATGTTAGTTTGTTCGATCAGACAACACCATTACTCTTCGTTTGAATCAATGTTGCAGTAGTAAAGATGAGTTCTACTAGAATCCCAATCATCAAACACGAGAATAACCACACCAATTGCTTCCCTACACGAGATAAACCAGAAGATGCCGTGGAGCATCTTCTGCAGTAATGGATAAAACGGATAATGGTATAAGAGATAACCATTATGACCGTTTTGCCTTATCGAGATAAGCATTAGGACCTGTTGTACCCAAACTTAGGATAGATAAACAGGAACAGATTCACTTCAAGGTTCAGAGCTAAGGAATAATCGATTAACACAATTGATAAATCGATTAATAGGGATTAGCTCAGCTGGAATTGTTCAGAGGAACCAGATAATCGATTGACACTACAAGACAATCGATTGTGTGATGTTGCAGATTTTGAAGAAGAATCAGAAGGCTTCAATAGTCGATTATCAAACAATGATAATCGATTATTAGGGTGTAGCTCAACTGGAAATGTTCAAAGGAACCAGTTAGTCGATTGACACTACAAGATAATCGATTGTGTGATGTTGCAGATTTTTGAAGAGGAATCAGAAGGCTTCAATAGTCGATTATCAAGCAATGATAATCGATTATTTATATGTTCAGGATCAGAAATAGAAGAAAAGAAGGGAAATATTTTGTGGTTTTTGTATAAAGGATAAACCAAATAATATGTAAGAGATAAACACACTCTTTATATATATTTGGGGCTATTATCTATTTTATACTATAATAATCACTATTAAAGTATTAAATAGACTCCTAACACACACTCAAAAGTAGCCAACTTTAGAGATATTTCATTAGGAAATGGATTGAACTAGCTTCACACCAATTCAGGGATTACTTCAAGAGTAATATTGATAATGAAAATGAGATGATTTTTACAAGGCCTCATGGCCGAAATATATAATGCAAAAATAAGGGAAATTACACTTCACTTTCTTACAAATCATGTGATTAATATCCATGTGTTATTATTCTTAGTGGGCAGCACTCATTGACCAGGAAAAGGAGATTAAAAGGCTGGGATTTTGGCTTAGTATGGTTCATTAATTCCTGCCATGTGAGAAGGAAATCAAGGAAAATTGTAACTTTGACAATTAAGGATAATGTGACAAAGTTTGCACTATTCAATCACTGATTTTGGTTCCTTGATGTTTTTATCTTTATCCTTGGTAAATGGAGTTGTGTTTATGGATATTTGGGGTGGGAAATTCGGCCATATGCTGAAGGATATGAATGGGATTGGGTTTTGAACAACAGGACAAAATCAGCACTATTCAATCAAGGAAAACTTTTTTTCTGATTTTGTTTTTGTTTTGTGGAACATAATGTGGCCTGATTTTTGGGTAAAAGAGTTGGGAAATTCGTGGGTTTGAAGTGGGGAAGTGAAAGGGAGGTTTTATTTTAATTAAAAGGAACAGCAGAAGTAGAAATAATACACAAGGCTTGTCCTTCTGACCTCATTCTCGTTCAGGGTTAAAAAGAAGAGAAAGGACTTTATTTTGTTTATTAAATGGAAATAAAAGACTTTGGGTATTTGGAAAGGATATGGAAAGGCTTGATATCAAGAAGAGCTTTGGAGGAGCAGGGTTATGGTTTGGATTTTAGGGTACGAAAGGTTAATGAGTTCAGCCCAAAAAGGATCATAACACTTAGATATTAACCCTTTGATTTGTTTTATGGTTTGTGGTGTAACCTCCGTGCTTGTAGGAGCATCCCGGGGTACATCATCCTCCCCTTCTTCAGAAGAGTTTGACCTCAAACTCGGAATATCTTCGGGTTCAAAGTACGGGCTGAGATCCGTGACATTGAACGTGGCTGAAACTCCATAGTCTCCAGGTAGGTCTATCTTGTATGCGTTGTCGTTGACCTTAGCTAAAACTTCGAACGGACCATCTCCTCGGGGCAGTAACTTGGACTTGCGTTTTGAGGGAAAACGCTCTTTTCTAAGGTGGATCCACACAAGATCTCCAGGCTGGAAATCCATCTTCTTGCGTCGCTTGTTGATCTTTTCACTGACACGCTCATTCATTTTCTCAATTTTTGCACGGACCTTGTTGTGAATATCTTGTATCTCCTGTGCTCGTTTCTCCGCTTCCCAACTGTACTTTGTATCTGTTAAAATTGGATTAAGATCAAGTGGGGTAAGGGGATTAACACCATAAACAGTAACAAATGGTGAAACGCCTGTTGTTTTGCTTGGACTGCGGTTGTAAGCAAATTCGGCATGAGGAAGCAATTCTTCCCACTGTTTGATGTTCTTCTTGATGATGGCACGAAGGATGGTACCAAGTGTTCGGTTTGTTACTTCCGTCTGGCCATCGCTTTGCGGGTGGCTTGATGTACTAAACTTGAGTTTAGTACCCATTTTTCTCCACAAAGTCATCCAAAAATGACTTAAGAATTTGCTGTCTCGATCGGAAACCATGCTTCGGGGAATGCCATGAAGTTTGACAATATTCCTAAAGTATAAATCTGCAATTTGTGAAGCATCATGAGTTGTTAGGCATATAACAAAGTGTGCCATCTTTGAAAATCGATCAACCACCACCATGATTGAATCCTTTCCTCGCTGCGTTCGTGGTAAACCGGTGATGAAATCTAGACTCACGTCTTCCCAGGGAGCTTGTGGGACGGGCAGCGGCATATGCATTCCTTGTGCGGCTTTGGAGTGGCTTTTGGCGAGTTGACAAGTAGTACAACGCCGAATGAAATGTTCGGTGTCTCTTTCCATCTTTGGCCAGTAATAATGCTCTTGAAGCATCATATAAGTTTTATCCATCCCGAAATGACCAGCTAAAGAACCGCCATGAATTTCTTCGATTATTGTTTCGCGCAAACTACATTTAGGGATACATAGTTGGTTGCCACGAAACAGAAAACCGTTTTTAATGAGGAAGTTACCAGAGGGCCGTGTGAGACAGTTATGGTATGCCTCCTTGAAATCTTCATCATCTTTGTACAATCCCTGCAACATTTCAAAGCCAACAAGTTTGGTACTAAGTACCGTTAGTAATAAATGTCGCCGGGATAAGGCGTCAGCGCCTTTGTTCAGGGTTCCGCTCTTGTGTTTTATGGAGAAGGTGAAGGTTTGGATGAATTCGACCCATTTGGCATGACGGGGTCGGAGTTTATGTTGCCCTTGGATGTACTTCAGCGCTTCATGATCAGAATGGAGTATAAACTCCTTGCTAATCAAATAATGCCTCCAATGCTCAAGAGATCGTACAAGAGCGTAAAACTCTTTGTCATAAGTTGAATATCTCCTTCGGGTGTCGTTCAACTTTTCACTAAAATATGACACAGGGTGGCCTTCTTGGGATAATACTGCTCCTATGCCAACGCCGGAAGCGTCGCATTCAACTTCGAACAATTTATCAAAACTAGGTAAAGCTAACACCGGTGCATGTGTTAGTTTAAGTTTGATAGTTTTGAAGGCCTGTTGTGCAGTTGGATTCCACTCAAACTTTTGATGTTTGGTTAAATCCGTGAGAGGAGCTGTGATAGTACTGAAATCCTTGACAAATCTCCTATAGAAAGAAGCAAGGCCATGAAAACTCCTGACCTGTTGCATAGTGGTTGGTATGGGCCATTCTCGTATGGCCTGCGTTTTTCTCTCATCAACTTTGATCCCTTCATTTGAGATAAAATATCCCAAAAATTCAGTTTCTTGAGAGAAGAATTGGCTTTTCTCCAGGTTGCCATACAATTGTTCTTCATCAAGCTTCTTAATCACCAAAGTGAGGTGATTGATATGTTCTTCTTCATTTTTGCTATAAATCAAGATGTCGTCAAAATAGACAACGACAAAATGACCTATAAATGGCTTCAGGACCTGGTTCATCAATCTCATGAACGTGCTCGGGGCGTTAGTTAAACCAAAAGGCATAACCAACCACTCGTAAAGACCAAACTTAGTCTTGAAAGCAGTTTTCCATTCATCTCCTTCAAAAATCCTGATTTGATGATAACCACTTCTAAGATCAATTTTTGAGAAGACCTTAGAACCGTGTAGCTCGTCCAGCATATCTTCAAGTCTAGGTATGGGATACCTATACTTTATGGTAATTTTGTTGATGGCACGGCTATCACAACACATCCTCCATGTACCATTCTTCTTTGGTACTAACAAGGCCGGGACAGCACAAGGACTTAGGCTCTCCCTAATGAATCCCTTTTCTAGCAACTCATCCACTAGACGCTGGATTTCTTTTGTCTCTTCAGGATTCATTCTATATGCCGGTTTGTTGGGCAAAGCAGCTCCGGGAATAAGGTCTATCTTGTGTTGGATGTCTCTTTTGGGAGGAAGACCGTGTGGTACGTCTTCAGGAAATACATGGGCATGTTTTTCAAGGATTTGCTGGGCTAGAGGGTGGGGCTGTTTTGGAACAATATTGGGTTCAGTTTCTTCAAGATCAAGGAGGATGAGGTTTTTAAATTCATTGAACTCATGGTGTTCAGATTGGAGTATGGTGGAAATGAGAGTAGGATGATTTTCTTGGCTGTTTTGGACAGTGGAAGAGGAGGAGGGAAGTAAGGGTGTGTGGGTGATCTTCTTCTTATTCATTAGAAATGAATAAGTGTTTAGATAACCATCGTGCTGCACTTTGTTATCAAACAACCAAGGACGTCCCAAAAGGACATGGCATGCATCCATGGGAATGATATCACACCAAATATCATCCTTGTAGGTTTTGCCAATGCTCAAGGAAATTAAACAGCGTGTATCAACTCGTAAACCTTTACCTTGATTCAACCATTGAATCGTGTAAGGTTTAGGATGAGGAAACAAGCTTAAGTTAAGCTTTTCCACCATGGTCTTGGCAGCAACATTAGAACAACTCCCACTATCAATGATTAGGGAGCATACCTTCTTTTGGATTGTACAACGAGTGTGAAATATGTTCTCTCGTTGTAGTTGTTCTTCGGGGCAGGGAATGGCACTTAAGGTCCTTCGGATGACCAAAAGTTCGCCGTCATCTGGGCCAACACATTCTTCTTCTTCTTCGGATTTCTCCTCTTCAACCAAAGAGTGGTCAAAGTCTTCATCATCATATTCAACAAGGGCCATCACCTTTTTGTTCGGGCACTCATTGGCATAGTGACCGGTACCCTGACAACGGTAACAAATGGGAGCTCTTTTGTTGGTTGAGGGGGATGTTTTAGGTGTAAAGGGGGTGGAAGATGATTTGGAAGGAGGTGTGGTTTTGGAATTTTGGGGCAGACCCTGGGTAGTAGAGGTGGATTTTGGTGGAATATAAGTTGGTTTTGAGTAAGAGGAAGTGGTTCGGGAGAAAATGGCTTTGGATTTCCTGATTTGAGATTCCACTTTAAGAGCTAATTTAGTGAGCTCTTCAAAAGTGTTGAAACCTTCTAATTCAACCGTGTTGGCTATTTGAGTATTTAAGCCAAAAAGATACCTTACGAAGGTTTGTTCTTCATTCTCCTGCAGATTGCACCTTAGCAAGAGTTCTTCAAATTCTCTGGTGTAATCCTCAACAGATTTTGAACCTTGTCTAAGCGTTTGAAGCCTAGCAAAATTCTCACGTACGTACTCAGTAGGTAGGAACTTCTTCTTCAAGAGAGTCTTCATCTTTTGCCAGGTATCAACCAGGGGTTTCTCATCTCGACTCCTCTTGGTTTTGATGTTGGACCACCAGGTAGATGCATATTTCCGAAACTTCAAGGCTACAAGCTTGACCTTTTTCTCGTCGGATACTTCTTTGAAATCAAATACTCTTTCTACTGTTTCCAGCCATTCTAGGAACTCATCCGGGTCATTCTTTCCTTCAAAAATGGGAATATCCACTTTGAAATCAGAACCGGACTTATTTTGAGCTTTAGTCTTCTTATGGTGGCACTGGAGCTAGCGTCTTCTTCATCATCACTGGATTGCAACACAGCTAGCTTTTGTTTAGTGAGCTGGGCTATTTGCTTGGCTAGATAATCAACTTGAGCTTGCAGGGCTGCATTTGAAGCTACAAGTTCTTCATGGGTCATGTTTTGAGTGGTATTTGACATGGTGTTTGATTGGGCTGATTTGTGGACTTTGTGTGATGTATTTGGGATCAAGAAAGGATTAGGAAAAGGTGAGGAACGTGTGTTTGGTCCTTTAGAGATGTTAACAACAAGCTCTGATACCAAATGTTGTACCCAAACTTAGGATAGATAAACAGGAACAGATTCACTTCAAGGTTCAGAGCTAAGGAATAATCGATTAACACAATTGATAAATCGATTAATAGGGATTAGCTCAGCTGGAATTGTTCAGAGGAACCAGATAATCGATTGACACTACAAGACAATCGATTGTGTGATGTTGCAGATTTTGAAGAAGAATCAGAAGGCTTCAATAGTCGATTATCAAACAATGATAATCGATTATTAGGGTGTAGCTCAACTGGAAATGTTCAAAGGAACCAGTTAGTCGATTGACACTACAAGATAATCGATTGTGTGATGTTGCAGATTTTTGAAGAGGAATCAGAAGGCTTCAATAGTCGATTATCAAGCAATGATAATCGATTATTTATGGGTTCAGGATCAGAAATAGAAGAAAAGAAGGGAAATATTTTGTGGTTTTTGTATAAAGGATAAACCAAATAATATGTAAGAGATAAACACACTCTTTATATATATTTGGGGCTATTATCTATTTTATACTATAATAATCACTATTAAAGTATTAAATAGACTCCTAACACACACTCAAAAGTAGCCAACTTTAGAGATATTTCATTAGGAAATGGATTGAACTAGCTTCACACCAATTCAGGGATTACTTCAAGAGTAATATTGATAATGAAAATGAGATGATTTTTACAAGGCCTCATGGACGAAATATATAATGCAAAAATAAGGGAAATTACACTTCACTTTCTTACAAATCATGTGATTAATATCCATGTGTTATTATTCTTAGTGGGCAGCACTCATTGACCAGGAAAAGGAGATTAAAAGGCTGGGATTTTGGCTTAGTATGGTTCATTAATTCCTGCCATGTGAGAAGGAAATCAAGGAAAATTGTAACTTTGACAATTAAGGATAATGTGACAAAGTTTGCACTATTCAATCACTGATTTTGGTTCCTTGATGTTTTTATCTTTATCCTTGGTAAATGGAGTTGTGTTTATGGATATTTGGGGTGGGAAATTCGGCCATATGATGAAGGATATGAATGGGATTGGGTTTTGAACAACAGGACAAAATCAGCACTATTCAATCAAGGAAAACTTTTTTTCTGATTTTGTTTTTGTTTTGTGGAACATAATGTGGCCTGATTTTTGGGTAAAAGAGTTGGGAAATTCGTGGGTTTGAAGTGGGGAAGTGAAAGGGAGGTTTTATTTTAATTAAAAGGAACAGCAGAAGTAGAAATAATACACAAGGCTTGTCCTTCTGACCTCATTCTCGTTCAGGGTTAAAAAGAAGAGAAAGGACTTTATTTTGTTTATTAAATGGAAATAAAAGACTTTGGGTATTTGGAAAGGATATGGAAAGGCTTGATATCAAGAAGAGCTTTGGAGGAGCAGGGTTATGGTTTGGGTTTTAGGGTACGAAAGGTTAATGAGTTCAGCCCAAAAAGGATCATAACACTTAGATATTAACCCTTTGATTTGTTTTATGGTTTGTGGTGTAACCTCCGTGCTTGTAGGAGCATCCCGGGGTACATCAGGACCGTTTTACAAAATCGATTAAAACCATTACGAACGACATATATGAATGATCCATACCTATCAATCAATGAAAGAAAGGTGAGAAGTTTTGATGATTGTAAAGAAATAGGCTTGTAAAATATGGAATACATTGAATAAAGTTTGTTTATAATCTGGAGAGGGTGCAATGTATTTATAGGGGGCGTATTTGAATGTTTGAATGTATTCGAAGGGATTTTTATTTGACTAATATTTGAATGGAACCGAAGGGACTTCTGCACCCTAATTGGTACGGAGTAATTAATTACATGAATGAAGATATGTGTGAACGGTTGGCATTCTTAAATAAGGTTTAAATTTCGGTCTTTATTATTCACTAACACGGATAATAATAATAATAATAATAATAATAATAATAATAATAATAATAATAATAATAATAATAATAATAATAATAATAATTCAATCCTAGAGGAATAAAATTTTGATCATTTCGACTATATTTGGAACGTATTCGAAGGCATGTTATAAAATAATAGATTACACGATAGAACTTTATAAAAGAGTGGAATATGAACATCAGAATGCGATCAGTCATCTTTTAAAGTTTTCTTTAATTTTTAAGGCTTAACATGTATGAATATACGTGTGAACGGTTTGCATTTAATTCGGGTAGATGAAGAGTGGTCAAATTAGATTTTATTACTCTCGTTAATTTCTAAGTTTTCATTAGCTTAAATTGAATTGAATTTCGTTCATTAATAAAAATACTAAAATCAGAAAAATTGAGGAATAAAATTGAGGAATTAAATTTGGAATTTCGATCAATTCGACCACATTTGAAATGTATTCGAATGCATGTTATAAAATAAGAGATTACACGATAGAATTTTATTAAAGAGTGGAATACGAACATCAGAATGCGATCAGTCATCTTTAAAAATTTTCTTTAATTTATAAGACGTAGGATTTGACTTGTTAAGTTAAAAATACGTGGTCAATTCAGATTTGCATTCAATTCGGGTAGATGAAGAGTGGTCAATTCAGATTTTATTACTCTCGTTAATTTCTAAGTGTTCATTATCTTAAATGTGAATTGAATTTCGTTTATTAATAAAAAATACTAATAAATATCCAAAAAGCGGGCCGTTGAGATTAATAAATATCCAAAAAGAATAAAATTCGATCATCTCGACGAATATTTGACCACATTTCAAATGGGGCTTTTACACCCTAAAAAAGAATTCTTGTTGTATAAATTACGTTACTTTCAATGACTAATGGAAGTTTGTAATTAAAAGAGCAGTGAAAGGAAATTATAATGCAAAGTGAAGGTAGAACAATAATCTGTTGTTGGTGAAGGGAATCTCTCCAAACAATAAAACTTCTGAATTTTAATATAAAAAGTTTTTATTAGAAAATACATAAAATCTGTAACGCCCTGAAACATACCCTAGAATTATTATTAAATAATTATTCGATTAAACAAATTTGTTTTGATTAAAATAAATTGTTGTTGGGATTTGGGCCGATACGAAATATGTTTTGATATCTATTATCACACTCTAGATAAATCTCATAGAGATAAATCCAATATATTGACTTTTTGTGTGGTCTTGATTGGAAACCTGAGTACAGACCCAAATCAAGAGTAAATGAAAAATTTGTTTATAATGTAAATATTTAAATGATTTGTTAAAATAAATCATGAGAATAATTGATATGAATTAAATAAGAGAACCTTTTATGAGAAAAGTCAATTAAACCAATTTTTACTCTTTCAAAGTCAACCACCCAAAAATATGATGTCGGAAAAAGTATTACAAATAATTATGAAAAGTATGTCGTTGAATAGAATTCGACTGTCTGATCGCAACGGTGCGAACGGATTTCAATTTGGAGAAAGTTGGACCAAAAAGTGTACTCCAACTGGAACCAAAATTGGTCCCAATCAGGGAGACTGTGCAGACGGCGCCCCCTCCTCCACTCAGCCGATCGTGAGTCATTTCCTACGCAGAACTAGCTACAGGATTGTCTTCTTCCTTCTCCATTTTCCTATATAAGGAGGAAAAACCAGCTTCCATTTCTGCACCAAAACTTAGTAAGTTTAGTATCATTCAGTTCCTTGTTTAGTGGAGAGTTCATTGGTGTTGTCAATTTGGTGAGAGGTCGCCAGAGCTGAGAGTAATCGTCGCCGGAAGTTTCGCCGGAAAATTCTCAAAATCTTCGATAAGCTTCGAGGTAAGCCCGTAGATATATCTAGTGACTAGAATGTTCGTATAGATCGTTTCTACGTTCATAAACGGTCATTTGGTTGAGTTTTGTGTTTGACATGTTTGAAGAACCAAGAATCGTAAACCATGGAATTGTTGTTAAAATTACGAATTAATGACTCTAAAATGATCTGTGAACATTGGAGAACATTTTTATATATTTAAATTGAAGTTTGGTGATTAAAAATGATAATGTTAAAACTGACCCGAGGAAGAAGATAATGAACAGTGGCCGAAAATCGATTATTTACTTACTAAAAATTGATTAGAATTTTATTCAGATCAGTGGTTCGAACTCTGTACCATTTAATCGATTATTTATGTTGTAAAAATCGATTATTATGAATTAATTGATTATTTATATTGTAAAAATCGATTATTATGAGTTAATTGATTATTTAAATTATAAAAATCGATTATTATGAATTAATTGGTTATTTAAATTGTAAAAATCGATTATTATGAAATAATTGATTATTTATATTGTAAAAATCGATTATTATGAATTAATTGATTATTTAAATTGTAAAAATCGATTATTATGAATTAATTGATTATTTAAATTGTAAAAATCGATTATTATGAATTAATGGATTATTTAAAATTATATAAATCAATTTTTATAAATTAAATGCTTATTTTAAATTATTTTCCTCAATTCCAGATCCTGCTACGAAAATGTTCCTGAAAATATGCTCTAAAATCCTATTTTTGATAACAATTAATTATGAACAATACAAATATGATTTTGTATAATAAAAATGATGTTTTAGGCATATAAAATATTATGTGATGCATGACGGTAAGTTAGAGTGTTAACACTCAAAACTAGACCGCTATTTGTTATCAATTGTTATGTTGATTAATGATTATGATGAATGATTATGGATGATCATGAATAAGGAACTAACTGATCAAAATGATTATTGATAATTCAGCCATGAGTATAATGAATATATTGATAATTATTAAACGATTTGTATTGTTAAACGATATCTAGAAGAACTCTAAGATATACTTATTAGTTAATTGATGTTAAGGCTATCTAGAAGACCTCTAGAATAGATCTTGTATTAGAACAGGTTTATGAAAACATGAACATTTGATGAATTAGATAAAAAAGCATAAATAAGATTCATAGACCAAAGTAGAGGATCACTCGTTTGGGAATGCCCGATCTAATGTTGATCAATCGCTATATTGTTGTTGCCTTAACTGACTACAGTTAAGTGTCCGAATCAATTGCCTTAAACTAGTGATAGTTTAAGTGTCTGATTGCCTTAACTGACTACAGTTAAGTGTCCGAAATCAATTGCCTTAAACTAATGATAGTTTAAGTGTCTGATTAATGATTGCCTTTTAAGAGTCTGGTTATAGAAATTATGATCTGGCCTTAGACTAAGAATAGCTAAGAGCATTATTATGATCTGGCCTTAGACTAAGAATAGCTAAGAGCATTGTTATAATCTGGCCTTAGATTAAGAATAATTTAAGAGCACTATTGAAATAGTATCTGAATTGAATAAAATGTATTGATATGAACTGAACAATACCAAAACTGTGAATGTCTTAAATGAACATTGTGTGCTTGATATCAAATGATTTGATTATGAATTTAGATTCAGTTTATATGGATGTTCGACGCATTAGATATGCTTACTCAGTTTTACCGCTGAGCGTGTAGTGTGTTTTATTTGCTACACGCAGGTAAGCAGAAAGCAGAATGTGATCCTGGCGGCAGATGGGGCGAGATTGTCGGGATGGATGTGATAAGTTTTGAAACAATTTATGATATGTCAATATTAAAATCGCTTCCGCAATATTGTTGAATACTCTGTATTGTATATGTATTGAAAAATATTATTGGGATTAATAAAGTGTGTTTGAAAAGGTTTAAATTTTTACGATTACCAAGTTAAATACTTTAGTCCGAATGGGGCTGCAGACCTGGACGAATTAGGGTGTTACAGTTTGGTATCGGAGCAAAAGGTTTTAAAACCGATCTTCGGATAAAAAAAAAATTGAATTTAAAAAAAAATGTGTCAGTCACATCCACGACTCTCGCATCCCTCTGCTCCAGGAAAGGTATGAGAATTTATTAGATAAATATTGACTTTGTTAAAATTCTCACTAGGTAACAATTGTTAGTACTGAAATTATATCGAGCATAGACTCAAGTAGATTTTTCGTACTCGGTGAAGAGACGAAAGAATAAAAAAAAAAATTGTGATACGCTATCAACGTACTTATCATATCGCGATTGACGAAGCTGATCTATCTCGCAAAGTCGCATAGAAGTGAGACGGCTATGAAGAAACACCTAATGTTGAATAACATTCGCGAAGCTGCTATCAAAGATCCTCATGTGGACTGAAGATGCCTGGATTGCTGATTTAAACACGAACGTTTAGAATCAATAAACTCTGTTGTCTAAAAGTATCCCATTCTGATGCCTAACTCATTATGACGCAAATATGCGATTATATTATACGAATCGAAATCATTCGTTCAGCAACAATTCCTTGCAAAACCTTGTTGAAATATCCTACAAGGAAATTGACGTTCTAAAAATCGATTAGAAGTTTATTCAGATCAGTGGTTCGAACTTAGTACCATTTAATCGATTATTTATGTTGTAAAAATCGATTATGTTGGGAAAAATATTATAGATTTTGATGATGATTTATTTAGAATGTAATACGGACTTTAGGTCTCCCCCAATATTCAATGTAATTTTTCTTTTTAGAAATATTGTTAAAACCAAGTTCTTGAGTTTTCAATAAAACTGTGATATTTCTTTAAGCGTTTTGATGCCTGAAGACTTGATCAAATTCAATGATATGAAAATTGGATATCTTAATCGGAAGTGTCAGAGACAAGTGAGGATTTCTCAATCAGATAAAAATCCTCAGATCTGGAAGACTACATAAGAACCGGATGTCTCGCTACAACCCGCTGAAGGCTAAGTCATTCAAATCGGAAGACTAGCGCGGATCTCCTTTTCACCCGGAAGTCTGAAAAAGACTCATCCGGATTTGTCAGCTAAGAATCGGAAGACTCACCAAAGACCGGAATTCTCAGAAAGCGGACAAGTGAGAAAAGGCTTAGAAAATCATCTAAGTCCTGAATGAAGAAATTCTACCCGTGGCAAAGAAAAATCAATCTCTTGATTTTCAACGGCTAGATTGAAGATAATTAGGCTGATTCAAGAACAAATTACTCGAAGACAAAGTCTGGGTCTCTAAAAATTAAAGAGCCTGCCCGGAATTCCTAAACAAGCACTAGAAGACAAACAGAGTAAAGTGCTACAGTCTTGAATTCTTGAACAACGGCTAGAAGACGGATTTTGGGGAATCCTTTCTCAACAATTGGGTAAGTCCAAACACCCACTTCAACGAAGAATCTTCAAATCACAATCTTCATTCAAAATTGAAGCCAGCAAATGCAACGGATAGTCCATTATGATTCAACGGATAGATTATCCAATCCAGCTATAAATAGCATCCTTGGAAGACTGAAGAAAATATGATGAGATACGTTGATACAACAACACAACGAAGCAATCACTAAAGCTATCTCATTCACAGTTAGCCCAAAAAGCTTGATAAAGAGAGATTTCTAAACTCCTTATCCAGAAGCAAACTTCTCCTCCTTCCAAAGAGCTATAGTGTAAACACTTGAAGGTTTCCTTGCCTCAAGCACCACACCACGTTGAAGGATATTACTTTTGATCAAACTTATTGATTAAAAGGGGGTAGGTCAACTCTCTTACAAGTTGATCTTGCAAGTCCTATTGTTTGGATCTTGCAGTTGTTGAAGAAGCTTGACCTTCGAAGGAACAACAAAGCCAGCACGAGTGCAGTAGCAACATTGATCTTGTGAAGATATACCGTGCAGAAATTCACACAAGTGTAACTGTTGGTTCATTATTCAACAACCAACTACATAGTGGATTTTGAGGACGTAGAAGGATTACCCCACCTTCGAACCTCGTTAAAGTTTGCGTGTCTCTCTCTCTTATCTTTATTCTTACTTGCAATTATATTAACTGTGAAAACTAACCTATCCATATTAATTACTGTTCACTCCACCCACCAAATTCCGCACACAATCTAAAGTTCACAAGGACTCTAGATTAACACACATTTTCTCGTTTTCAAAAGAAACGAAAAAGATTTTAAACTTGTAACAAAGTCTATTAACCCCCCCCCCCCTCTAGACTTTGTATTTCACCACTTTGGGACCACCAATTGGTATCGGAGCAGTCTTCTCACTATCTACATTTAGATTAACGAGAAGCGATCAAAATGGTGAACAATATGGATCACGGTTTGCCCAAGTTTTCTCTTCTAGGTTATGATGATTGGAAGATCATGATGGAAGCACACCTTTACGCTCTACATGATTGTATGTGGATGGTACTTGAGGATGGACCCTTGAAAATCCAAATGGAGAATCCTGAGAGAAATCCAGCAACTCCAGACGTAGTCCAGTACATTCCAAAGCCCAAGGAAAAATGGGATGATAGAGATTGCAAAAAGCACAATCTGGATAACGTCGCCAAAGCAGCCATCTTCAAGACACTTGACCCCATCACCTTCTCCAAAATTAAGCACCTCAAGACTGCCATGGAGATATGGCAAGGTCTTGGGAAGCTATGTGAGGGTTCAGAGGACTTGAGAAAGCAGAAGATAGAAGTCCTGCTTGAGAAGTTCAAAAGCTTCAAAATGCTTCCCGGAGAATCATTTGATATGCTGGATGAAAGATTCCACAAAATCTTGAATGATCTTGCATCACTTAATCACGTTCTTTCTCCCAAAGAAAAGAATGTAAGGTTGCTGAGATCTCTTCCAACTGAGTGGTACACCAAAGCCACAGCCATGGAAGAAGGAAGAAATCTGGAGAACTACACTGTTCAAGGTCTTCTTGATGAGCTCAGAACCTATGAGCATGAGCTGAAGAAGAAGAAGGAAGAACAAGTCACTCCCTTCCCCACGGCACTGATGACAACTCCAAGAGTCCCATCAAGTGAAGGGACATGCCCAAGGAACTGTGACACACCCTCCTTCAGCCAGCCGCCAAGTTCAAAAATGGAGAACTACGATGAGGAATTTGCCATGATGGTCAAGCAATTCCGGAAGTTCAAAAAGTTCTTCAAGAAAGCTGACTCAGTCAGAAGGCCATCCAAGGGAAAGCCACAGGTAAGTGACTCCCCTCCTGAATCTTATTTGTGTTACAACTGCAGGAAGCCTGGCCACTGGAAGTCAGCGTGCCCGTACCCAAAAGTGGAGAAGTACGGAGAAAGAGAAAGGATCGAGAAGAAAAAGAAGGCAATGGTTGCTGCTGAAAGTGACGAGTCATCCAGCTCAAGCTCGGATGAAGAAGCTCTCGTCTGCATGGAGCGCAGAGCTGAAAAGTCCAACCATGAGGATAGGTGGACCATGTCAGAAGATGACACTCTCTGCCTAATGGCCAAAGATGATGCTGATCAAGAGGTAACCTCACAAACCTCCTGCTCATCTTCTTATGAAAGCATACCAACTTCTGAAAATCTTTTTGACCAGTTCAAAAAGATGACGAAAGACTTTGAGGAGATAAATCTCAAACATTCTTCCTTAACAAAGGAGAACAAACTATTGAGTGAAGAGAATCTCAAGTTGACTGAAGGTCGGAAAAGTCAACTGAATGAGATCACTCAACTCAAGACTGAAAATGAATCTCTCTCTGAAAAGGTGAAATCCCTTAACAAAGAACTAGGGACTCTTAAGTCAAAAGAGGCAGTGGATAAGCTTCTTGAAACGACCAAACATAAGGGTCGTGAAGGACTTGGGTTTGACTCCTCTAGCTCTAAAAGGAAAGGGAAAACAACTTTCATCCCTCCTAAACCTACTGCTAAACCAAATAAGCAGAAAGGGAAGGAAAAGGAAAAACCAACAGAAGTTTCCAAAAAGGTAGTCCCTCCTAAGAACTATAGGAAGCTGGACAAACCTCAAAAAGGAAATAATTTCAAAAGAAAACCTTCTAACCCCCATTATACACGAGGCTATGCCCATTATGGGGGAGACAGGAGTTTTCCAAGAAATTCTGAGTGGAGAACTATGCCAAGATATAGTCACCCTCCACCTCAGAAGCTATTTGTGCCACCTAAGTATGCTTATAACCGACACAGGACACACTATGCACCACCTAGACAAAATCATAGGTCTTATCAACCTAGGTTTACTAGGAGGAAACAGGAAATAACATCTCCTGCACGTAGGAAGTTTTATGCCTACAACTATGATTACAATCCCAACAAGTTTAGAGCTGCAAGGAAGATTCCCTGCAACTTCAAACTTGATGTAGGGACACACACCATTAACTACTCCGGACCCAAACTTAATTGGGTACCAAAATCTTCCTCCTCCTAATGCAGGAAGCCACTAAGTACCCAGGTGTCTGGTACTTAGACAGTGGCTGTTCAAGACACATGACGGGTGATGCGAGCCTTTTGAGCAATCTAATTCCCTATGATGGTCCAAGAGTTACTTTTGGAGGAAGCAATGATTTCGGCCTTACTAAAGGGCTAGGAAATCTGGTATACAAGGGACTAACCATCCAAGCTGTGTCTTATGTTGAAGGGCTCAATTACAACCTTCTTAGCATAAGTCAGTTTTGTGATAAAGGTTACTCCTTGGAATTCTGTAAGGACATGGCATCTCTTAAGAACATATCCACTAATGAAGTCATTCTCACTGGGAAGAGAATCAGGAACATCTATGAAGTAATGTGGGATAATGTCAAGGAAGCATGTCTAATCAGCAAAGGTGACACTAACCTTCTATGGCTTTGGCATAAGAGGTTGAGTCATCTCAACTTCAAAACTCTCAACAAGTTGTCCAAAGAAGGGTTAGTAGAAGGTCTTCCCAAAGCTGCATTCAAAAAGGAAAGTATTTGTGATGCTTGCCAAAAAGGAAAGCAAGTCAAGTCCACCTTCAAGGCAAAATCGGCACCCTCAACTACAAGGATATTAAGTCTTATTCACATGGACTTATTTGGCCCTGTTACACCAATAAGTCTAAGTGGAAAGAAATATGTCCTTGTGGTAGTTGATGATTACTCAAGATACACGTGGACAATCTTCCTCAACGGCAAGAAGGAAACTCAAGGGAAACTCACCAACTGCATGAAGCTAATTCAAAATCAAGCAAGTCAGACCATTCAGAAGATCAGATCTGACAAAGGCACAGAATTCCTGAATGAAATCATCATTCACTACTGCGAAGAAAACGGAATTCTTCATCAGACATCTGCAGCAAGAACACCTCAACAGAATGGTGTAGCTGAAAGAAGGAACAGAACTCTGAAGGAAGCAGTGAGAACCATGCTAGCAGAAGCTTCCTAACCAAAGAGGTTCTGGGCTGAAGCAGTTAACACAGCCTGCTACACTCAAAATAGGAGTATGATTTATAAAAGGCACAACAAAACTCCCTATGAACTGTGGAATGGGAGAAAGCCTAATATATCATATTTCCATATTTTTGGGAGCAAGTGCTTTGTGTTAAACAACGGGAAGAATCATCTGAACACTTTTGATGAGAAATCAGATGAGGCCATCTTCCTAGGATATTCCATGGTAAGCAAGGCGTTCAAAGTCTTCAACAAGAGAACCATGATCACTGAAGAGTCAATACATGTCATTTTTGATGAAAAACATGTGATTGACAAACCATCAAAACATGATCATGAGGTTCTGGATTTATCAGACAAGGATGAAGAAGTCAATAAAGAAGATAGAATGAAGCCCACGGAATTCATTCCATTCAAAAGTCTGCCTCTGAAGATTTCACAGAGAAATCCGGATTCAGACGGTGCTGAGCCCTCCGGAAATTTTGGCCAGCCTTCCAATATTCCGGATATCTCAAACGGCGACAATTCCGGAAATGGCGACCCAGTGCCAATCCATCCGGAAACACCAACAACTTCTGTTGTTCAACCAGAAGCTGAACTAGATCAACCAGTCAATCCCAATCAACACAATCTTCGTTGGTTAAGGGATCATCCTTCTCAACAGATCATTGGAGATATTCAATCTGGTGTTCGCACAAGAAGTGCCCAACAGAATCTAGAAGCTATGCTTGCTTGTTTCATCTCACAAGTGGAACCAAAGAATATTAAAGAAGCTTTAGCTGATTCTGATTGGATCAATGCAATGCAAGAAGAACTCAACCAGTTTTCCAGAAATGATGTCTGGAAACTTGTTCCCAGACCTACTCATCAACATGTCATTGGGACAAAGTGGGTCTTCCGGAACAAGATGGATGAAAACGGCGTTGTTGTCAGAAACAAGGCCCGATTAGTTGCTAAAGGATATTGTCAAGAAGAAGGTATAGATTTTGATGAAACCTTCGCTCCAGTTGCTAGACTTGAAGCTATAAGGCTGTTTCTAGCCTTTGCTACCCACAAGGACTTCAAAGTCTATCAAATGGATGTCAAAAGCGCATTTCTCAACGGAAACCTAGAGGAAGAAGTGTACGTAGAACAGCCTTCAGGATTTGAGTTGCACACTAAGGGAGATCAGGTGTATAGACTCAAGAAAGCGCTATATGGACTCAAACAAGCACCAAGAGCTTGGTATGATACATTGTCTCAATTTCTTATAGACAATGGATTCACTAAAGGAGTAATTGACAAGACATTATTCAAGCTACAAGATGGAGAAGATCTCCTATTAGTTCAGATTTATGTGGACGATATCATATTTGGCTCAACGAAGGAAGATCTATGCACCAAGTTTTCAACCCTCATGCAAGGAAAATTTGAAATGAGCATGATGGGGGAACTCAACTACTTCCTTGGCCTTCAAATCAAACAGAGAAGTGAAGGCACTCTCATCAATCAAGCAAAATATACAAGGGATCTTATCAAGAAGTTCAATGTTGATCAGAAGTCATCCGTTTCTGTCCCCATGAGCACATCCACCAAACTTGATATGGATGTAGATGGAAAGGATGTAGATCAAACTCTCTACAGAGGGATTGTCGGATCTCTACTTTACCTTACTTCAAGCCGTCCGGATATCTCATATGCAGTAGGTGTTTGTGCCAGATTCCAGTCAAAGCCAAAGGAAAGCCATCTGATAGCAGCTAAAAGGATTCTCAGATACCTCAAAGGAACTCAGAACATGGGTTTGTGGTATGGTAAGAGCAATTCATTTGAGTTAGTGGGATACTCAGATTCTGACTTTGCCGGATGCAAAGTTGACCGGAAAAGTACATCTGGTACTTGTCAATTCATTGGTGGAAATCTTGTTTCTTGGTTCAGTAAGAAACAAAACTCCATTTCTACATCTACAGCAGAAGCAGAGTACATTGCAGCTGGCAGTTGTTGTGCTCAAGTTTTGTGGCTAAAGCAACAATTACTGGACTATGGAGTCAAAACAAAGGAAGTGACGATCTTTTGTGACAATCAAAGTGCCATAGCCATCTCTCAAAACCCAGTGCATCATTCTCGCACTAAGCACATTGATGTCAAGCATCACTTCATCAGAGATCATGTGGAAAAGAAAGATATCAAAATTGAGTATATCTCAACTGAAGAACAACTGGCGGATATCTTCACCAAACCACTAAGTGAAGCCAAGTTTTCCGATTTGCTTCACAAAATTGGTCTAATTCAATTAGACTGAATGTAGTGCACGTGGCAGTTCACTTTCCACGTCTGTCAAAATGATGGGTGGGAACGTGACCTTGGGAACAGTATCGCCACTAACCGCATAAATCGCCCACATTAAATCCCAATCGCCACTATTCAGATCTCAACCGCCCACTCAAAAATTCTTTGTCATCTTCTTCGCGAAAAATTCTCAAAAATCTGCAAGAACCCTAAGCCTTTATTTCTCAAATTTTCACCCAAATTTCTGAGAAAATGAAGGTTGTCGGTGCAAATGTCCACTTTCAGAAGTTAGAAGCCAAGTGCTCATCTCCAACATTCTTCCAAAACTATCTGCAGATGATAGCCGCTCAAGAACTCTCCGAATTTCTTCAAATGGAGATTCGCCTCAAATTCGAGGAAGAAGTTCTTGAATTCTACAGAAATGGAGAAATCAAATCTGCTCAGTCAAAGAAAAATCCACAGAGGACATTTCCAGTCATCAAGTCCACTGTTGGAGGCTCAAAGGTGAAGCTTTCGCAGAAGAAATTGGGAAGAAAGCTTCGCCTTCCCAATTCTGGAGTTGAAGTTGGGAAATTTCCAGTAAAAAATCTGGACTGGAACATCATTGGAATTTCTGGGCGAACTCCTTCTGGCCCAGCAAAGAAAGTAGATCTGAACAACGATTACAAATTGATTTTGGAACTGGTCATCGCCTGCCTCGAATGTGGGAGTGGAGGTCATGCCGATGACATCACCCAGGAGAGAGCCTTCATCATCAACGCTCTCATTACCAAAACTAAGGTAAACTGGGCTGCACACTTTTTCAATTCCATCTCAAAGCATCTGGGAAAGCCTAACCAGAAATATCTTTGTCAAGGACTATACCTTGGACATATCTTGGAGTCTATGGGTATTGCTTCTAAAGGAAAGAAGTATGGAGAAAGATACTGGCTATACTACTTATCCTCCAAAGGAGAAAACAGAGCCAGTGCCAGTACCACTGCAGAAGATAGCTCATCAGATAATGTCCTACTCATCCATATGGCAAACACTGCCAAAAGAAAGCAAGTGGTGTCCTCCTCTCCCTCCATTGAAGCACCACAGAATCTTGCCTTGGTATGTTTGGAAGAAGAAGAAGAAGTCTCTGACAATGGAGAACTTCAAAGGAAGAAGAAGAGAAAGATCAACTCTTCATCAACATCCAAAGATGTCGATTCGGATGAGTTGAAGGAGAGGGAAACTGCTGAGGAAACCTCTATTCAAAACCAGAGCCCTCAACAATT
Organism: Cuscuta australis; assembly: GCA_003260385.1. NCBI lineage: Eukaryota > Viridiplantae > Streptophyta > Magnoliopsida > Solanales > Convolvulaceae > Cuscuta > Cuscuta australis. The sequence continues at coordinate 79,741 of NQVE01000065.1, forward strand.
TGAAGAAGAAATCCCTCCAGTCCAAAGCCTTCCAACCTCATCTCAGCCTCATACAGATGATGCTGACAACAAATTCTGGCAGCTCTACTATAATTGGAGAGCTTGGAAAGTTGGAAATTCAGAAGAGCAACTGTTGGATTGGGACCAACAGCTGAAGAATGAAAAGATTATCAAGAAATGCCTAGGACTACCAGTCAACCACTACTGTGAAGACATCTTGGATGACTACTGGGTATGGCAAAGGAACAATGAGGATCTGCATCTGGAACACTTGGCCACTACACCAATTCCAGACTTTGAAGCAGATGATGAAGATACTGCAGTCTACAAGCCAGTCTTCTCAAAAGCCACAGAAGATCAAATGGCTCCCACTTCTGAAGAAATAGCTGTTTTGGAAACAACAGCTGAGGATTTCCCTATCTTTACGGAAACCTCACCTGCGTTCGAAATGGTTCTGACTGAAACTGTTCAAGAGAAGGCATCCTCTCCCCCACAAGAGCAGAACCAGGAAGCAACTGAAGAAGAAGAATTTCAGCGACTGATCCAATCTCAAGTGCTCGAGATCCTCACAACTCCTTGTGAGATCTCCAATCAGACACAACTTGAGATTCTGGAAAAGTCAGCAGAAATTCCGGAACAGTCAGCTATTCCAGAAATTATGGAGAAAGAAGTAGAAGTCCAAAGGCACTCTGGAAAAGCTGAGAGGGAATCTCAGATGGCAGAAGAGGAGGTTTCTCAAACTCCAATAGCCATTTTTGAAGAACCAAATGAAGCTGAAGATAGTGACTCACTCTCAAGATACATATCAAATTTTGCACTTGATGAAGCAGAAGGCGAATCTGAGAGGACACTAAAGATCACTGATGAAGAAGATATGCAAGAAGATGCTGAATCTCTTCCTTTGCAACTCTTTCAAAGGACATCATCTCCTCATCAGGTAACTAATTTTCACTTCCATAGCTCTTCCACTCCTACTCTTCCGGATGAGATACCGGAAACCTGGACAAGGAAGGTCCAAGGGCTGATTGAGTCAGCCCTAGCATCTCAACATGCCTCCTTTAGGCATCAGATAGAGCAAATGGAAGCCAAACACACTGAGCTGATAGCGAAATCTGAAAAGAAACACAGCGCTGATCTCAAGGAGATAAGTAAATCAGTAGAAAAGACTCTAGAGATCATCTCTCTATTGAGTAAAACTGTGAGCAATACGATGGAAATATACACCTCTGACAGTCAACTGCAATTCAATGAATTCAACAAAGTCAAGGAGCAAATAGCAAATGTCACAATTGGTCTGCAAAAACAGATGTCCCTTCTCCAAATGGACATCAGATCAGCCCTAGCTATAGCTTCAGCAAATCAAGTAGTAACCAAAGACTACTTGAAGGTGATCATTGACAATCAAAAGGAAGCATACAAGCTATTCAGACTTATTGGTGCACATTCTGGGAACCGCAAGATGGAAGTAATTCTCCAACAACACAGTCCATCTCCAATACCACAGCTCCCTATTGCAGTCAACGAAGGAGAAGCATCTTATGTCCCTTCTCATCTGCACATGACTAATCTGATCCTTGAAGCACAGCAAAGAAATCCGGAAAACTCAGCACAGCACCTATCCAGCTCAGGACTGGATGGAACAGAATTTATAGGTGCAGTGGCTGACCACTTCTCAGATGTTGCTCAAACAGAGGAAAGGCGTGAAAACTTAAGGCGCATCAAAGAACTGTGTGGGAACATGCAGGGCATCAGTGAAGTTGCCGGATCTTCAAAACGCAAAAGGAACTGAAGGTTCTTTTCATCAAACCAGGGGGAAAGTATGTGAAAACATTTGTTTTGATGAAAACACCTTCTTGTTTAAACATTGCTTGATTGGTTTAAACATTGCTTAAGTATGCCTTAATTGTGCTTATTATGCTTGATTATGCTGATCTCAAGTATGATTTTGTCTTAATTATTTTTCTGAAGCGCATACATTCAGGGGGAATGTAATTCAGGGGGAACTTACCTAGTTTTGGCTAACAAATTTTTTTTTGGCAATGAATTATTGATAAGCTCAAAGCAATGGAAGACGGATATCTCAGTTTTGGTACTAAAATTGGAAATCTCCGATTCAGGTACCTTACAAAATCTGCCTTCTTAAACTAAGCTTTAGTCCTTAATTCATTTCCAACCAGCTCTAAAAGTACTGGTCCCTAGGATGTTTAAAAATGTACAGGACTTTGGAAAAATAGTACCTCTTTTCTTTTAAATATTCATATTTGTTTTGGTACTACCTCGTCCTAAGTAGAAATTAGAACTATAGGGAATGAAAAATGATAGTCTTATTTTTTTGGGCCTTGAGAACCCAATAGGAATAATTTCCCTCTAGTACATAGCTTTCTTTTCTTTTTGGGCCACTCTTTTGGGCTTAGCCAAACCAGAACAGTTACGTTTCTCAAACCAATCGAAACTGATTTTCTAATTAAAACAGTTTCACGTCCTTGGTAACTGGTAAAAGATTCCTTCTACTTTTCAACTTCTTGGAAGTTGAAACTCCTTTACTCTCACCGTTCCAACTACCCACTTAATGGAACCCGTGAAACTCCTCCTCCCCTATTTAAATCAAGGTATCTCAATCCACTTTCATCACAAACAACTCTCTCAATATGAAAAGTCTTCAAACTCACTGTCTAAGGAATACATCAAGAAAAATAGCCTCAATGGAGAAACTTTTCTTTCTCACCCTCATAGATGGCAATGGAAGAAGCCTACTGAGAAGAAAAGACTTTTAAGGTCTATGGTGAGAATCTCGGCAGTAGAGAAGGTCTATGGTGGAAATCTCGTATTTTTCAGTATTAGACCATACACCTTCTCTGGAACAACACTCTCTCTATCTTTTTTGAGAGATGTGTTGCTTCCAAGATCTTGAATATCCACTTTTGATATTAAAGATCTATCAAACGCAGCGCCAACTGCTCAGCCAAGCAGAATCTGCTGAAGCTGAAAACAGTCAAGGCGGAAGAAATCACAAAATCTGAAGACAAAAACTTGGTTTAGGAATTATTGTAATTTGAATTGTATTTGTTTAAGAGTTTTTGTTAACAAGCTGTATGTTATGAGAAACTAAAAGAAAGTTACAAAATTAGTTCTCAGTACAGCGACCGGAACTCTTAAACACTTGTTTGTCATCATCAAAAAGGGGGAAATTGTTGGGAAAAATATTATAGATTTTGATGATGATTTATTTAGAATGTAATACGGACTTTAGGTCTCCCCCAATATTCAATATAATTTTTCTTTTTAGAAATATTGTTAAAACCAAGTTCTTGAGTTTTCAATAAAACTGTGATATTTCTTTAAGCGTTTTGATGCCTGAAGACTTGATCAAATTCAGTGATATGAAAATTGGATATCTTAATCGGAAGTGTCAGAGACAAGTGAGGATTTCTCAATCAGATAAAAATCCTCAGATCTGGAAGACTACATAAGAACCGGATGTCTCGCTACAACCCGCTGAAGGCTAAGTCATTCAAATCGGAAGACTAGCGCGGATCTCCTTCTCACCCGGAAGTCTGAAAAAGACTCATCCGGATTTGTCAGCTAAGAATCGGAAGACTCACCAAAGACCGGAATTCTCAGAAAGCGGACAAGTGAGAAAAGGCTTAGAAAATCATCTAAGTCCTGAATGAAGAAATTCTACCCGTGGCAAAGAAAAATCAATCTCTTGATTTTCAATGGCTAGATTGAAGATAATTAGGCTGATTCAAGAACAAATTACTCGAAGACAAAGTTTGGGTCTCTAAAAATTAAAGAGCCTGCCCGGAATTCCTAAACAAGCACTAGAAGACAAACAGAGTAAAGTGCTACAGTCTTGAATTCTTGAACAACGGCTAGAAGACGGATTTTGGGGAATCCTTTCTCAACAATTGGGTAAGTCCAAACACCCACTTCAACGAAGAATCTTCAAATCACAATCTTCATTCAAAATTGAAGCCAGCAAATGCAACGGATAGTCCATTATGATTCAACGGATAGATTATCCAATCCAGCTATAAATAGCATCCTTGGAAGACTGAAGAAAATATGATGAGATACGTTGATACAACAACACAACGAAGCAATCACTAAAGCTATCTCATTCACAGTTAGCCCAAAAAGCTTGATAAAGAGAGATTTCTAAACTCCTTATCCAGAAGCAAACTTCTCCTCCTTCCAAAGAGCTATAGTGTAAACACTTGAAGGTTTCCTTGCCTCAAGCACCACACCACGTTGAAGGATATTACTTTTGATCAAACTTATTGATTAAAAGGGGGTAGGTCAACTCTCTTACAAGTTGATCTTGCAAGTCCTATTGTTCGGATCTTGCAGTTGTTGAAGAAGCTTGACCTTCGAAGGAACAACAAAGCCAGCACGAGTGCAGTAGCAACATTGATCTTGTGAAGATATACCGTGCAGAAATTCACACAAGTGTAACTGTTGGTTCATTATTCAACAACCAACTACATAGTGGATTTTGAGGACGTAGAAGGATTACCCCACCTTCGAACCTCGTTAAAGTTTGCGTGTCTCTCTCTCTTATCTTTATTCTTACTTGCAATTATATTAACTGTGAAAACTAACCTATCCATATTAATTACTGTTCACTCCACCCACCAAATTCCGCACACAATCTAAAGTTCACAAGGACTCTAGATTAACACACATTTTCTCGTTTTCAAAAGAAACGAAAAAGATTTTAAACTTGTAACAAAGTCTATTCACCCCCCCCCTCTAGACTTTGTATTTCACCACTTTGGGACCACCAGATTATTATGAATTAATTGATTATTTATATTGTAAAAATCGATTATTATGAGTTAATTGATTATTTAAATTGTAAAAATCGATTATTATGAATTAATTGATTATTTAAATTGTAAAAATCGATTATTATGAAATAATTGATTATTTATATTGTAAAAATTGATTATTATGAATTAATTGATTATTTAAATTGTAAAAATTGATTATTATGAATTAATTGATTATTTAAATTGTAAAAATCGATTACTTTGAATTAATGGATTATTTAAATTGTAAAAATCGTTTTTTATGAATTAATCAATTATTTATATTGTAAAAATCGATTAAAATGAATTAATTGATTATTTAAATTGTAAAAATCGATTATTATGAAATAATGGATTATTTAAAATTATATAAATCAATTTTTATAAATTAAATGCTTATTTTAAATTATTTTCCTCAATTCCAGATCCTGCTCCGAAAATGTTCTTGAAAATATGCTCTAAAATCCTATTTTTGATAACAATTAATTATGAACAATACAAATATGATTTTGTATAATAAAAATGATGTTTTAGGCATATAAAATATTATGTGATGCATGACGGTAAGTTAGAGTGTTAACACTCAAAACCTGATCGCTATTTATTATCAATTGTTATGTTGATTAATGATTATGATGAATGATTATGGATGATCATGAATAATGAACTAACTGATCAAAATGATTATTGATAATTCAGCCATGAGTATAATGAATATATTGATAATTATTAAACGATTTGTATTGTTAAACGATATCTAGAGGAACTCTAAGATATACTTATTAGTTAATTGATGTGAAGGCTATCTAGAAGACCTCTAGAATAGATCTTGTATTAGAACAGGTTTATGAAAACATGAACATTTGATGAATTAGATAAAAAAGCATAAATAAGATTCATAGACCAAACTAGAGGATCACTCGTTTGGGAATGCCCGATCTAATGTTGATCAATCGATATATTGTTGTTGCCTTAACTTACTACAGTTAAGTGTCCGAATCAATTGCCTTAAACTAGTGATAGTTTAAGTGTCTGATTGCCTTAACTGACTACAGTTAAGTGTCCGAAATCAATTGCCTTAAACTAATGATAGTTTAAGTGTCTGATTAATGATTGCCTTTTAAGAATCTGGTTATAGAAATTATGATCTGGCCTTAGACTAAGAATAGCTAAGAGCATTATTATGATCTGGCCTTAGACTAAGAATAGCTAAGAGCATTGTTATAATCTGGCCTTAGATTAAGAATAATTTAAGAGCACTATTGAAATAGTATCTGAATTGAATAAAATGTATTGATATGAACTGAACAATACCAAAACTGTGAATGTCTGAAATGAACATTGTGTGCTTGATATCAAATGATTTGATTATGAATTTAGATTCAGTTTATATGGATGTTCGACGCATTAGATATGCTTACTCAGTTTTACCGCTGAGCGTGTAGTGTGTTTTATTTGCTACACGCAGGTAAGCAGAAAGCAGAATGTGATCCTGGCGGCAGATGGGGCGAGATTGTCGGGATGGATGTGATAAGTTTTGAAACAATTTATGATATGTCAATATTAAAATCGCTTCCGCAATATTGTTGAATACTCTGTATTGTATATGTATTGAAAAATATTATTGGGATTAATAAAGTGTGTTTGAAAAGGTTTAAATTTTTACGATTACCAAGTTAAATACTTTAGTCCGAATGGGGCTGCAGACCTGGACGGATTAGGGTGTTACAAAATCAATCTTCAAATACGCATAAAAAAATATTATGCGTATTTCAGGATATGGATGAGAAAATCACAACCACCAAGATGATCAAAAAACAGGACATGACTCTCATTGAGGTCGTGATTCTCAACAAACGCTGGCCATGATTCCCTGAAGAACATATTGCCATGGCTGCATGCTTGAACCCTTACTTCAAAAGTGTGTGTCGCTTGTTTGGAATGGAGAGTCACAACTGTGTTATCCGGGAAACAACATTGAACATGTTCGGGTAACGCCTACAACAGATCCAGAGAATTTGTGAGTTAAAAAATATATCTTTAAAAAAATTCAAAAAAAAATAATGAAAAGTATATGAACAAACTAGTCGCTCTTTGAACTTTGGATCTTGCTCGAGGATTACTGTAAAATCGAACATAATCGTTAGCCTTAGTTTTCTAAGTCTCATGTTTTGATGTTAACAAATAATATAAGAGCTTAACGTTTGTTTAAGTGTTTTAGGAAAACAAGAATCCAATAAGATTCGGTACTCAAGAATGAAGTCGAAACACTAAAACTAGCGTCGAATATAGGTAGAAACCAATGTAAGGATATGACTTTATATACCTATATTCACAAGCTCAAATGCACTCACAAAATATGTTTAAAACCATCCCATAAACATTTTCAAATATCCAAAAGGTTTTAAACTCAAACACGAAGGATTACGGGAATTTTGGAAAAATCAGGATAGTGGCACGGTACCCCTAGACGGTAGGGTATACCGCCTACACGGTACCCCTATACCGTGAGACGGTACCCAGGTACCGTACGGTAGGCCGGAACGGATGGCCACACCCGTCCTAACCAGGTGCCGCCAGAATCGAATGGAGATTTTGTGCTACACGGTACCGAGGTACCGCCACTCACGGTACCCCCTACCGTACGCACGGTACCATGATACCGTGTGGACGGCACCTGCCGACCGGATCCGTTGGAGTATTGTTCCTGATTAGCGATTTTGAATTAAATCAACCCTAATCACCTCCCAACGGCTAATTAACATCTTCCACTATAAATACAAGCCTAATCCTTCATATTTCTTCAAGAAACAAAGCTCTAAACATCCTCTCTTTTTATTCTAAGTGTGTTCATCCTTTTATTAATTATTTTCAATATTTTGGCTATTTTAAGAGCCTTAAATTCCTGATTTTTTTACACACACTTTGAGCTTGTGTTTTTAGTTATATACTCTCATATTCATAAGTTTGAATTGTAATTTTGAGAGAGTATACTTTCCTTCTACACCGGCTAAGTTTTGTTCTTCATTTTTATATTCAAGCCGTTGTGTAGAATCCTCTTTTGTGCTTTTCAAACACTTCTTTATACGGTCGAGAATAGCCGTTAAATTCTCATATTGTATCGGTCGAGGATAGCCGTATAAATCCTTGGGTAAAGGTTGAAGGATAGCCTTTGAAATCCTTGGGGGAACGGTAGAAGATAGCTGTTAAATCTTCGTTGTAAACGGTTCGAGATAGCCGTGGTGAAATCTCGGAGTGAATCCTATTGGCAAGGGTTGTTTGCCAAACTAGTGCGGTGCTTTGACGGAGTTCAAGAGACCGGGACTTAGTGGATTCGGAAATCCTTGAGGAGGAGCCTCGAGGTACTGGAGTAGGGAGTTCCCGAACCAGTATAAAATTGGTGGGCACAACGACTAAACCGACTAACAATTGGTATCGGAGCAGTTTCATAGTTGAATGTGCTTAACCGCATCTACGACAAAGATCCACTTGTTGTGTCTCTTTCAAATTTATTGAAATATGGCCCAAATGGATTCTCAAAGCATTCACCGCCCTCCGTTTTTCAATGGCCAAAATTATTCTTATTGGAAAATGCGGATGGAATATTTTATACAATCCATTGATTTTGATTTATGGATAAATGTACTTCACGGGCCATTTGTGCCGAGTAATGGTAGCCTTGCAGGTCTATCATCGGAGGACAAGAGAAAATTGTCCATGAACGCTAAGGCGATGAATATCCTTCATTGCTCCCTTGGACCCGATGAGTTTGCACGTGTGTGCTCGTGCAAAACGGCCAAGGAGGTATGGGATTTGCTTCAAGCCACGCATGAAGGCGACACCTCCACGAAGCAAACCATGATTGCTCTAGGAAACTCAGAGTACGAATCCTTCAAGAAAGGGCCATGTGAGACAATCCAAGATATGAACAAAAGATTCAACGAGGTTGTCAACAAATTGAGTAAGTTGGGTAAGACATATACTACTTCCGAGCTTAATACGAAAATTCAATTTTCTTTACCAAAAGAATGGCATAGTAGTATAGTAGATTTATTACCCAAATGTGATAAGGCCGAAACCGCCCACATTTGGTCTTCCTTATATTCTCACGAGCTTTTGTTGAGAAAGATCAAAGAGGAAGAAATGCGTGAAAATCCCAAGCTTACCAACGCCTTCAAAGCTTCAAAAGATTCGTCTAGTGAAGAGTCAAGTGAATCAAGTGATGATTCAAGCGACTCAAGCTCTACGGAAGAGTCGGATGATGAAGAAGACGAAGAAAAGGAAATGAGAAAGAAGTATACGGATTTCCTCAAATGGAAGAAGTATGCGAAGAGGAAAGAAACGTATAAAAAGCCGAAGAAAGAGCGGCATAAGCCAAGGTAAGTTCTTCTCACTTATTGGGATAAGATATTTTGTTTGGTTTTAAGTATTTTCAAAAATGAAACCTTATCCCATACATGTTTTTATTTGTTTTAGCCTTGGTTTGCATGATTAAAATTTTCTTCTTTAAATCATGCATTTTAGAAAATAATCCCCAAAAATCCCTGAAAAATAAAGTTTTTAAACTTGCATCATTTTAGGGAGAGTTTTCATTTTTAGATGGAGTTTCGTTGTAAATGCACCTTTTGCCCAATGATCTCAAAACTATCATTTTTCCTAAAAAATTCATTTTGATAGGGGGAGGGTTTCAAGAAGTTATACATAGTTAAAATTTTCAAAATACCCTTTTTGATTTTGACAAAAGGGGGAGAAGATGTATACTTCAAAGTGGTGCATATGCAACTTGACTTGAGTGCATTCTTGTGAAACTATTTGCATCAAACTTATACTTTTAATAAACACAAGAAAAAGTTCAAAGTGAGTATTTTAAATATGCTTATTCTTAGGGGGAGCTTGCTTGCTTCATTATTTTACTCCCGCCTAACTCACTTTGAAGTATATTGTTTGTCAACATCAAAAAGGGGGAGATTGTTAGCCTTGGTTTGCTAAGTCTCATGTTTTGATGTTAACAAACAATATAAGAGCTAACGTTTGTTTAAGTGTTTCAGGAAAACAAGAATCCATTAAGATTCGGTACTCAAGAATGAAGTCGAAACACTAAAACTAGCGTAGAATATAGGTAGAAACCAATGTAAGGATATGACTTTATATACCTATATTCACAAGCTCAAATGCACTCACAAAATATGTTTAAAACCATCCCATAAACATTTTCAAATATCCAAAAGGTTTTAAACTCAAACACGAAGGATTACGGGAATTTTGGAAAAATCAGGACAGTGGCACGGTACCCCCAGACGGTAGGGTATACCGCCTACACGGTACCCCTATACCGTGAGACGGTACCCAGGTACCGTACGGTAGGCCGGAACGGATGGCCACACCCGTCCTAACCAGGTGCCGCCAGAATCGAATGGAGATTTTGTGCTACACGGTACCGAGGTACCGCCACTCACGGTACCCCCTACTGTACGCACGGTACCATGCTACCGTGTGGACGGCACCGGCCGACCGGATCCGTTGGAGTACTGTTCCTGATTTGCGATTTTGAATTAAATCAACCCTAATCACCTCCCAACGGCTAATTAACATCTTCCACTATAAATACAAGCCTAATCCTTCATATTTCTTCAAGAAACAAAGCTCTAAACATCCTCTCTTTTTATTCTAAGTGTGTTCATCCTTTTATTAATTATTTTCAATATTTTGGCTATTTTAAGAGCCTTAAATTCCTGATTTTTTTACACACACTTTGAGCTTGTGTTTTTAGTTATATACTCTCATATTCATAAGTTTGAATTGTATTTTTAAGAGAGTATACTTTCCTTCTACACCGGCTAAGTTTTGTTCTTCATTTTTATATTCAAGCCGTTGTGTAGAATCCTCTTTTGTGTTTTTCAAACACTTCTTTATACGGTCGAGAATAGCCGTTAAATTCTCATATTGTATCGGTCGAGGATAGCCGTATAAATCCTTGGGTAAAGGTTCAAGGATAGCCTTTGAAATCCTTGGGGGAACGGTAGAAGATAGCCGTTAAATCTTCGTTGTAAACGGTTCGAGATAGCCGTGGTGAAATCTCGGAGTGAATCCTATTGGTAAGGGTTGTTTGCCAAACTAGTGCGGTGCTTTGACGGAGTTCAAGAGACCGGGACTTAGTGGATTCGGAAATCCTTGAGGAGGAGCCTCGAGGTACTGGAGTAGGGAGTTCCCGAACCAGTATAAAATCGGTGTGCATTTTATTTACCAACACCGTTTTTATTAAACTCCGAAAAGATTTTAAAACGCCTTATTCACCCCCCTCTAAGGCGTGGGCACAACGACTAAACCGACTAACAATAATGATCTTTTTTATTTTTGCATGCAATACGGAACAGAAGAACGAGAAAACCCTAAAGCTAGTTGCGTATTTATATAGACCGAGCAAGGTGGAAAGGGACGAAAATGGTAATAGACGGGAATTTTTAGAAGAGTCCCGCCATTTCATGAATAGGCGGGACGGGAATATTTAGTCCGCCATTTCATGAAGGGACGGGAAAATTTAGTCCGCTATTTCATGAAACCGGGAACAGTGCGACTAACACAAAATGAATAGCAATCCAGGGTGTAACTGTCGCAATTAATGAGGAATATTATAAATAAAAATAGAAAAAATCTAGAAACAAGGTCGTACCAATTATGTTTATACTGTAGTAGAGATAGCAATCCAGTTAAGAGGATAACTGTAGTGGTAGTCGTAACAATTATGTTCGGACTTCGGACCGTGTTAATGAGGAGTATTATAAAAAAATAGAAAAAATCTAGAAACAAACAATTAAGAGCTTGATTGTAGTTAAGAGGATAACTGTAGTATAGTCGTACGTGTTGGTGTTAACAATTAAGTTCGGACAAGGTCGTACCTGTTAAGAGGATAATTGTATCAAGGTCGTACCTGTTAAGAGGATTACTGTAACAAGGTCGTACCTGTTAAGAGGATGACTGTAGCAAGGTCGTACCTGTTGGTGTTAACAGTTAAGTTTGGACCGTAGCCCAGTAGAGGTAGCAATCCAGTTACGAGCCTAACTGTAGCGGTAGTTATAACAATTATGTTCGGACTTCGGACCGTGTTAATGAGGAGTATTATAAAAAAATAGAAAAAATCTAGAAACAAAAACAAACAATTAAGAGCTTAATTTTAGTTAAGAGGATAACGGTAGCAAGGTCGTACGTGTTGTTGTTAACAATTAAGTTATAATCGGTTCGGGTCGGTTCAGGTCGGGTCAGTTCGGTTTCGGGTATATTTCGATTTGACTGGTTTTCGGTTTCGGTTCGGTTTCGTTTCGGGTTTATATCGGTTCGGGTCTGTATTGGTTCGGGTTTGTATCGGTTCGGGTTTAATCGGTTCGGGTTCAATCCGTTCGGGTTTGTATTGATTTGAGTTTATATCGGTTTAAATTTATATTAGTTCAAGTATAATGTAAACACATACTAATAAATGAATAATATCACATAATAAATTTAGTTAATTTATGACATACTTCGTAGTTATTTTACTCCATATTATTTAAGACGGACGTACATAAAAAATAAACACTTATATAATTGACTAATTATTTACATTCTAAAGTTTTCCCTCTTAAAGTTTTCGGGGCAACCTTGTAGTTAACATTTTACTTCGACTTCCTAAATTTCTATTAAACTATCCATTTCATTTTGCGTTTCAAATATTAGAATAACTATATATAAAAATAATTCTTCCTCAGCCGCCGAGTATTTGTCTACTTTTGACTTTTTTGGTCAAAATTAGTAAATTTTGACTTCAAACTAAATAAAAATGATATTAGATACTCATACAAAAAGAGTTTTATTAGATTTATTATATTGAATATTTTTAAAATATTATACTCCCTCCGTCCCCCTGTATTTGTCCACATTTGACTTTTGGAACTGTTCATCTAAGCATTTTGACTCATCAAATTCTCTCAATGTGTAAGTCTAAATATAGTCATGTGTGATCTTGTTTTATTTGTCTTAACATATAGATTATTAATATATAATTTTTATAATTTTTAATACACAAATTACAAGATAAAATGGATTAAAGAAGTGCATTGGATGGTGTGTAAAAATGAAAGTGGACAAATACAGGGGGACGGAGGGAGTATTATCTATTTAATTTGATTATAGGTTAAAGATTGACTGAAAAAATAAAAAATGGACAAATATTTAAGGACGGAGGTAGTGTTATAATGAATTAAAATATACATAGTACAAGTTATTTACTTATTTGACACACAAAGCAATGGGCGCGAGAAAATTATTTCAACGATGGGCGCGGGAATTTTTTTCCCCCCCCTAAAGTTTCTATTTTCCGTCCCATTTTGTTTGAGCTGTGTATATTTTCCGTCCAGGTCTAGGGTTTTCACTTTTCATCTCTGAAGATCACCACCAATCCACCATACGCATAATCTCCATTCTCGACCAGGGCAGGGCTCCATCTCCACCAGGACCAAGTTGACAAGCTGCTTCGACTCTAAGCTCTGTTTTACTAGGGTAATAACTAATAAAGTGTAATGTTTAGATTATAAAGTTTCCTCTTTGATTTTTGGTATAGTGGTTGTTAATTAATATATCCCACGTTTGATTTTGGTTGTTTTTCCATTGGGGACTTTGGGGCTAACAATTACTCCATGTAGATTATGAATTAGTTTTTTTTAAATAATAAAGACAATCTCGTTGTTTCTCCATTAAAAAACCATCACTTTGGCTTGCCCATAGAAACTTTACTTCTGCAATTATTTGAATAATGAGTTTTAACAAGTAGCAATAGTTGCAAAGCTGCTGGATTGTCCATTCTATTTACATCTATTGTACTCTTGTCATTTTTCATTGTTTTTTTGTTCTTGACTCATTTGTTTCTGTCACAATTGGTCATTGTTCTCCAAATTCAAAGTGGTGATGTGTATACATAGTTTGTAATTATTATTATTATTTTTATTTTCACAAATTCATAGGTATAAAAAAACACAAATCATGAACACAGAAGTTGATCCTGAAATTCAAACTATGGAGGCATTAGATCAGGAGGCTTTGGTTGATACCTCACTAGATGATATGCAATGGGGGCAAAAGAGGAGGAGTACAATATTGAAAGAGTTTATCATACTCTTATCAAGTCAGTGCGTTGATGGGAAAAGAAGAGCACAATGCTCTTATTGCAAAAAAGCTTCTTTCTTGGCTGATTCTTACTATGGCACTTCAAATATGAAGAGGCATCTAGATAAATGTCAAGCTTATCAGCAAAGTTTGACAAAAAATGAAGGCACATCTAATGTCTTTGATCAGAAAACCTATAGGGAATAGAAAAATCCATGCATATTTAAACAACCAAGTCAAATCCATTTGTAGAAACACTGCCAAGTCTGTCAATTCCATTTGTAGAAATAGTGCCAAGTCTGATGTTCTGAAATTACATGGGACTTTAAAAGTCCATCTGAAAACTACTCTTCAAAATGTGCCTGGTCGTATTTGCTTAACATCTGATATGCGGACATCTTGTCAAACAGAGGGTTATTTGTACTTAATCCGTTGCACTTGAATATCATAGCCCTATGGCATATAATGTTTTCTCAATAAATAGATAATTAATCTTTCGATATTAATTAACTAAATAAAGCAAGAACAATAGATTAACCATTCCAACATTAATTTAATATTCAAAGTATACAATCAAACTAGTCCGGACCCAGAGATCCGGACCCTAACTCATACTATGCAAACATGAATTAAAACATCATTTTATTAAATAAAGAGAACTTACAACCTCCGTAAAAGCGGAACAGAATAGATCTGGAGTCAAAACCTCCGAAAATACTTCAAAACTACTACTCCCTCCGTTCTCAAAAACACTTCCTCTTTCATTTTTTTCACTTCCAACAAAACACTTCTACTTTCTATTAAAAAACCACTTTTACCCTTACTTTTTCATACCCTACCTATCACATCATACTTTTTCTCTAATAATCTACTCATCACATCTTACTTTTACCCATCACATTAAGGGCAAAATTGGAAGTCAACTACAATTTAACACTTCCTTATTTTTCCACTTTTTCAAAGTAGGAACTCTTTTTGAGAACGGAGGGAATACTAAAACTAATATACAAGAGATATTGACCAAAATAAAGGAGTAAACCCGAGAGGGGTTGAGAATGGATGGTTGGAATGAGAAGAATCGTGCTGTATTTATAGGAATGGAGCCAAGGCGTCCAAGTCAAAGCGTCCAAGTCCAAGCGTCCAGATCTGGACGCCTAAGCTATCCCGGCAAACTAGGTTTTGCCACGTGTCATTCTTGGGCTGCAATCCAGCTGAAGCGTCAAACTCCCAAGTGTCCAACTTGGCCAAGCATCCAAGTTGGACGCCTTAGGCCCTTCCTTTGTTGGGCTTCGCGCTGGTTCGTGATTTCGCCTTAGGCCCTTCCTTTGAACACTATAACGAAGTCCTTGGTTTGAACGACTTTGGAAGATGCATCTCTCATATAATATTATCCTCCTTGGCTCGGTTCTCGGTGGTGTAGCTTGCCCTTGGAAGATGCATCTCCTATAAAATGTGGGCGAGAGTTGTCTTGAATGACATGGGGATGGATTGTTTGTCGCTGTTCATTTCCTGCAAACGGTGTTGGTTTTAGTTAGCATTTGTGGTTTGTGTTAGTGTTTTAAAAACACGAACTGAATTTAAACCATAAAATGTTCCAATTAATCGTAATCTAAACCAAAAGTAATAAACAATAATCCATATTAAGAACAACAAACATTGCCAAAATCATACCGGGCATTAGTTTCCGAATAGTGGAACAACAGAGAAGCTAATCGGAAAGAAGAGAAACATAAACGACAGGCTGTTGATTCCCCCCTGCAAACAATTAGATATTGAAACGGAAAAAGATTTACAAATGCGGAGTTTAAAACATAATTGGGTGGGTAGGAAATAATTAATGGCTACCTCCGCATACCCTTCATCCTACTCTGGTTGAAGTAGGGATCCGCTGTAATTTCAGCTTTAGGAAAGACGTTAATGGAATCGAGATAGATGGACTCCAACTACATCAAGGTTGCTTGCTTTTGATGTGCTCCATGGATTTCAATAGATGGATTTCAGATGGATGTCTACTAAAATTGGAAGAAGAAAAAGGATGGAAGGTGGAAGAAAGGGGCAACAGAAACGGCAGAGCCTCTTTGCATGCACAACTCTCTTTAAACGTCCTACGTGGTGGCAATTCAGTAAATATTATCCTACAAGGCAGACACGTGTCATATCACAATTAAACTTCTCCTTAAGGAATGGAGACAAAGTAGTGCTATCCATACTTCATTACACACACACACACACACAATACATATATATATATATTAAAGATGCAAAACTAAATCAATGATTTGCTACTCTATTGGTAATCATCTCAACCTGCGAGTGGGATACCTAGTTCTTGAACAGAACACTTTTCCTAATTGATATACAGTAGCTTTAGCATGTGTTAAGAACAAAAGCACACACACGAATATAAAGCAAGAAAGCGATAAAGAACACGAGATTTAACGTGGTTCGGTCTAATCTGACCTACATCCACAGGGGCAACTAGGGTTTGTATTATTGAGTGATAATGATTACAAGTACAGGAGATCATATATATAGAAAACTAATTAGGGTTTAACCCTTGCTGGACAAGTTATAGCAAACTGGGCTTAAAACCATTTGGGCCGGCCGAAACCCTAATCTGGTCACCTAACTCTCAGTTGTCTATAAGTGGGCCACTTTGGGCCGATGACTACACATCACCAACAATCTCCCACTTGGAGTCTTTGGACCAAACTGCGGCTTCTCTCTGTACTTCTGTAAATGAAAGATCCTCCTTGATCTTCACATCTCCCTAGTTGCCCCTCTCCTCAACACTATTCCAGGAGACCAGCTGAAGCTATGCAAAGCTTCAGCTTATCCAGCACCACTGTCTTGGTGAACATATCTGCTGGATTCTTAGCACCTGAGATGTTCTTCAACTTGATTGTTCTATTACTGATCAATCCCCTCACAAAGTGATACCTCATCTCGATGTGCTTCGTCTTGCCATGATAAACAAGATTTTTAGCAAGTTTCACTGCACTCTCATTGTCACAGTACAACAAGTAATCAGACTGTTGTTTGCCCAACTCTTTAAGAAAAGTCTTCAACCAAACTAGTTCTTTACTGGCCTCTGCAACAGCCATATACTCGGCCTCTGTCGTAGATAACGCCACACTTTTCTGAAGTCTAGACATCCAGCTCACTGCCGTTCCTCCCACTGTAAAGACATACCCTGTAGTGCTCTTAAATGTCTCTCTACAACCACCCAAATCAGCATCTGTAAAACCTTTGAGAATAGCATCCTTCCCTCTGAAACATAAACCCATTTTCTGGGTTCCCTTCAAATATCTAAGTATCCATTTGACAGCTTCCCAATGTTCTCTACCCGGATCTGACATAAATCGACTAACAACGCCAACGGCATGAGCAATATCTGGTCGAGTGCAAACCATGGCATACATGAGGCTCCCAACCGCTGATGCATAAGGAACTTTAGCCATTTCTGATCTTTCTTTTTCGGATTTAGGTGATTGTTCTTTGGTCAGCTTCAAATGACTTCCCAGTGGGGTACTTCTAGGCTTGGTCTTCCCGTCATTCATCTTGAATCTCTCTAACACCTTCCCAATGTATTTCTCCTGGGACAGTGTTAAAGAACCATCCTTGTTTCTGATGATGCTCATCCCCAGTATCTGTTTGGCTGGACCTAAGTCTTTCATCTCAAATTCTTGAGACATTTCTTTTTTCAATTTGCTTATTTCCTTCATATCAAATCCTGCAATCAACATATCATCAACATATAGCAATAAGATGATATAAGAGTTGCTGAATTTCTTCAAATAGCAACAATGATCCATCTCGCATCTTTTAAACCCAGATCTCTCCATGAAGTTATCAAACTTCAGGTACCATTGTCTAGGTGCCTGTTTAAGACCATATAAGCTCCTTTTCAATTTGCAGACCCAATTTTCTTTGCCGGCAACCTGAAACCCTTCAGGTTGTGCCATGTAAATGTCTTCATCTAGGTCTCCATGTAGAAAAGCGGTTTTCACATCTAGTTGCTCTAGATGTAAATTCTCTGCTGCTACAATACTCAAAACTAACCTGATGGTCGTCATTTTAACCACTGGAGAGAAAATCTCATCATAATCAACCCCCTTTTCCTGCTAAAATCCTTTGACCACTAAACGGGCTTTATACCGTTTAGACCCATCGTGCTCTTCTTTGATCCTGAACACCCATTTATTCTGTAATGCTCTCTTACGTCGCGGAAGCTTAACCAAAACCCACGTTTTGTTCTTTTTTAGAGAGCTCATCTCGTCCTTCATTGCATGCTCCCACTGGAGAGAATCTTTAATCTTGACTGCCTCGGAGTAACTTTCTGGCTCATCATTTTCTGTCAAGAGAATATAATTAACTGAAGGAGTATACCTATCTGGCTTCTTTGTAACTCTGGTGGACCTCCTGACCCACTGATCAGTGTGGTCAGATGGGGATTGTTCATCTTCAGACTCCGAACTCCCACTGTCAGAAGCTACCTCTGACTCACTCAACATTTCCACCGACTTCAAGCTCTGGAACTGTGTCGACAATTGTTCCAGTTTCTTGTTCGGAAACCGGTTCAGGAACTAGTTTAGCTCCCTGCTTTTCTGCTCATGTGTCAAACTCAACCTGCTGTTTTTGAAACTTAGAGTTTGATTCCTTTCTGTCTTTGTACAATTCAGCCTCATTGAACGTCGCATGTTTACTCCTGACTACCTTTTTGCTTTCAAAGTCCCAAAGCCGGTAGCCCATCTTGTCTGATCCATAGCCAATAAAGGTGTACTTCTTGGCCTTTGCATCTAGCTTATCACCATCTTGATTCAAATCATAAGCACTGCACAGGAAAACCTTTAGGTGCTTATAATCAACAGCTTTACCCTTCCATTCTTCTTGAGGTACTTTGAAACCCAACGGAACTGAAAGCGATCGGTTGATAAGGTAAGTAGCAGTGTTAACTGCGTCTGCCCAAAACATCTTCGGGAGCCCTGCATTTATTCTCATACTTCTGGATCTCTCGTTTAGAGTTCTATTCATCCTTTCTGCGACTCCATTTTGTTGAGGAGTGCGTGGAACAGTCTTTATCATCCGAATGCCTCGTTCAGCACAATAGTCCATGAACTCTGTGCTAATGTACTCCCCTCCGTTGTCCGATTTCAAACATTTCACCTTCAAACCAGTTTCAAGTTCCACGGCAGTTTTCCATTTCTTAAAAACATCAAATACTTCGTATTTACTTTTAAGAAAATAAACCCATACCTTGCGTGTGGCATCGTCTATGAAGGTCACATAGAATCTCGAGCCTCCCAAGGATTCAACTCGCGTTGGACCAAAAACATCTGAATGAATAAGCTCTAACTTCTGAGCTTTAGGTACTCTCCCCGTCTTCACAAAAGATACTCTCTTTTTCTTTCCATAAACACACGGTTCACAGAATTCAGATTCAATTTTCTTTAGGTCTGGAAGCTTCCCTTTGGCGACAAGTATTTTCATCCCCTTTTCACTCATATGGCCGAGTCGTTGATGCCACAACTTGGAGAGACTCAGCCCATTAGTTACTGCGTTTGCATCTCCTGCAGTTGTCTCAGCCATGTACAAAGTACCCTGTTTCTTTCCCTTAGCAATTACCATACTTCCCTTGACAACCTTCCACTGTCCAGCCCCGAAGTGAACATTATACCCCTGGTCGTCCAATTGCCCAATGGAAATCAACATCTTTCTCAATTTGGGAATTACCCTGACATCTTTCAATGTCCAAATTGTTCCCAAGTTGGTTTTTAAGTCAATATCTCCCACCCCAGTAATGTCCAGCGTTTGATTATTAGCTAGACTTACAGTACCAAAGTTGCCTTGTCTGAGATTCTTCATCTTTCTCGAACTAGAGATAGCATGAAACGACGCACCTGAGTCCATAATCCAGGACTCGACTGTGTCCTCTACACAGCAGATTAATACATCGTCAGAATCTGAGGTTGTGGCAGCATTCACCTCTTTCTTGTCGCTAGGTGGTTTGGTGCACTGATTTCTGAAGTGTCCGTACTCATCACAGTTCCAACACTTGATGTCGCTTCTTGTCTTTGAACTCCCTCTCCTGCCTTTGGACTTAGATCTTCCCCTGTAACTGTTTCTCCTCTCTTTCTTTCTACCTCTTCCCTCAGTGCTCAGCAGAGAACTTGATGGTTCACCTATATTCTTTCTCCTGATGTCTTCTCCTAAGATAAAATCACGGATTCCCTCAAACGTGAGTGTGGTGTTTCCAGCTGAACCACTAATAGCCGTGACTGATCCTGACCAACTATCCGGTAAAGAAGATAAAAGAAGCAAAACTTGTACCTCATCATCAAATTTGATATCTACTGATAGCAAACGGGATATAATGGTATTGAAAACATTGATATGAGTAGTAACAGAACCACCTTCCCGCATACGAGTGTTAACTAACTGACTAATCAAGAATACCTTATTTGACGCGGAAGGTTTCTCATACATGTTTGACAACGTTGTCATAACCCCACGAGCAGTGGTCTCTTTCACGATGTTGAAAGCCACACTCTTTGTCAAAGTGCACCTGATGACGGCTAGGGCTTTTCTATCCAAGTCAGCCCATTCTTCATCCTTCATCTTCTCGGGTTTCTGACCTGTCAAACATGGAAGAAGATCTTTCTGACATAGCAAGTCCTCGACTTGCATCTTCCACCATCCAAAATCTTGCCCATCAAACTTCTCTATCCTGATCTTTCCGTCCTCAGACATCATCTCTTCTGAGTATCCCAAATCTGACCAGAGAACACGTGAGAACAGATTGAGACAAACAACCAGAACTGACCTCGAAAATTGCAGCAGCAAACTGAACAACAAGGTTTTTCGGACTGCCCACAGATGACTATCTCGGTGGTCTTCTGATGTGTCGGCAGAAACCCTAGAGTCGCTAGGGTTGGCAGTGGAGGCAGATCTGTGTGTATGACCTAGGCTCTGATACCAGTTGTTAAGAACAAAAGCACACACACGAATATAAAGCAAGAAAGCGATAAAGAACACGAGATTTAACGTGGTTCGGTCTAATCTGACCTACATCCACAGGGGCAACTAGGGTTTGTATTATTGAGTGATAATGATTACAAGTACAGGAGATCATATATATAGACAACTAATTAGGGTTTAACCCTTGCTGGACAAGTTATAGCAAACTGGGCTTAAAACCATTTGGGCCGGCCGAAACCCTGGTCTCCTAACTCTCAGTTGTCTATAAGTGGGCCACTTTGGGCCGATGACTACACATCACCAACAACATGTACATTATTTTCCAAACAAAAAAGTTAATTCCATATCCAAAGTATGTATAGATGCATCCTGCTTTCTTAGTCAACCAAAAAATGCCACCAAAGAAAATACTAATCATTTGGATATGGAATTACGCAACTTTTTCTAATTAAAACTATGTGATTATTTTTAGATAAAGTGTGGGAGGGTAAATTATATATATATATATATATATATATATATATATATATATATATATATATATATATATATATATATATATATATATATATATATATATATATATATATATATATATATATATATATGATCATAACCTTCTGATGTATGTTCCGTTGTGTGATGTCTGTACCTTGAAAAACCTGGAGCAGCGTCGGTCTGACCTTGGCCGTTGCCGTTCATCCGCCTTCGTTCAGAGCTACACTGGCCGACCAACTGTTGGCGTTGATCCAAATCCGTGGTTCTTCAATTCTAACATGGAGCTACGTTAACAGATTGAGTCACTGATTTTGCAATTCTCCTTGCGTCTTAGTTGCGTTAAAGTTGTTATTCCAGTATTCCCCTGGGAGAGAGAAAGCGTCTGAGCAGTGTTATACCCCAAGGTGTAACGCTCGGGAAGACCAACCTTTTGAGGACCATCCTCCACATCATGCGCTAAGTAAGAAGCCAGGTGTAATATTTTTCTTAGGAGGAAGAAGGAACTTGGGAGCATTGACAACGCCAACTAAAACAACCTGAGGACTAATCAAATGAGTTGTTGGAACAGAAGCAGAAATGCTCTTAGATGAATTGTTCATATATAGTAGCAGCCTAAGAGCGATTATCTATGGTAGTAGCAACACTACCCTTCAAATAACACTGTTTTGATCTAAGGTAACACTCGTCTTCAAATAATATAAAATACAATCACAATAAGTTATAAAGATACGAATCAAAGAAGATATTACACAAATGGGATTTCATAAACAAGTTAAGGAAATATCAATCATTTAAATCTTAAGAAATAAGAAGATAGACCAAACATATGACAAATAGTGAAATATAAACCAAGCTCACAGAAGGGATACCAATCGTGACATCAGCTCCTTTGGTTACCTCTCCAGGGACGCCTAGAATAACACCCTACGCAAACAAATACCAAAATAAATAATGAAAATTAATTGATAGAAATTGACCAATCAAATGCTACAGGGGAAGAGAAAGCAACTCGAATCAATTAATCAAAACTCCCAACAGAAACGAAACAAAGCAAATAAATAATTAATGGAACCCTAAATTATAATTTGAACTTCAAAATTGAAGAAGAAGAAGCTGCTTCTGTCCTGCCTTGGCTGTTTGTTCATCGCTCCTCTGCCTCAAGAATACGCAAGACTCTCCCCGAACCACCTATTGCGATTGATCCAACTCTATGGTTCCTCGATTCTAACCAGGAGCTACATCGGCAGAGATCGTCATTGGTCAGGGATTCCCCTTGCATCCATGCTGCGCTAGACCCCCAGTGGCAACTCTATGTGTACAACAACCATGTATTACACAATGGCTCCACTTGATTCTTCTTTGTAGCAGTTGACTCGTGTCATAATCTCTTAACTGCATGCCTTTGCAATGGTTTGGATAGAGCAAGCATTAGCTGCAGTCAGAAGCAAACAAAAGTCAGGGAAATTTTCATATAGCAAAAGGACCAGTTTTCTTAGACATAAATGATTTAGCGTAACTGGAACGAAATGAACTTAGAACTTTATTTTAGCTCTTATCTTCAAAGCCTCCAAGATGTAAAATAGGAAGGAAAAATAAAAAAACCTCTGGTGACGCATCAACAGTATCATTTTACATTAGCAATTAGCTACGGGTTAGACTTGGGAACCTTAGTTCCTCTTCAGGGCTTCCTTAAACTTTACAGATTCTTAGGGTTTCATGACTTTCATCACCTGCAGTCATGAAAAGAGTGCAACCATCTAGGCTCTGCATCACAAACATGACTGAGTATATTAATCAGGTACTATGCGCAGCTAAAGGAATCTCTTTTCATATTAATCTTGTGATAACGAGAAGATAAATACTTCAACCTGCACCTTAAAAAGAACTCAAGAAGTATGTCCTGTAAGCTCTGCCATTTTTACCATTGATGTGAAGCTATTGTGTTGTTGAGCAGGTGGACTTGGAAAATGAAATAGCAGTCGATGATCTGTCTCATGTATAGAGAATATAATTTCCCTGTAAAGTCTAGGAAAAAAAATAGTATTGATGTCAGCTTTTAGAGTGATATGTATGAAATCTTATATTCTTAAAACTTCTTAAACTACTTCAAAGCCATTACATCAAACAATACTTCCTCTAGAGGGTCTTCAGGCTAGGCAAATCATAAACGCTTTTCTTCCTTTTCTTTATTGTAACCTACTATCTTTCCCCTCTTCCCTCTCCCTAGTTTGCACATTACCCTTAAAAAATCCAATTGCAAACGATTAAATCAGAACAAATGTTTAAAAAAATTTATATTCATGAACAGACCGTTTGTATTTTATTAATGATGACGTTTCTTGATTTTGAATTTTTGTAATCATCCTCAACCTCTATACCACCTCTTTCTTCACTCTTATCTGCACCATAGACACAAAACCATAAAATATTCAACGTAAACAAATCATTCACATCGTACGTTCCAAATAAACAGAACAAAACAAACAAACAAACCTTTTTGGGTCTTAGGTTTAGAATCTGAAATATCATCTTCGTCATTTTTCTTTTTTTCTTCATCTTTTTTCTGATTCACACTAATATTTATCAATTCACTGCCTCCAATTGATGAAAATGTCGCCTAAAGAATGATTAGAAGAAGTTGTTTTTCTGGGTGGGGGATATCAACAAACACTTGGTATGCTTCACGGTTCCAGCTTTGGGAGCAACTGCCTATCCATGAAACTTCTCCTTAAAGTCTACAATTAACTATATGAGCTTTGTAGATATAAATCAAACGACTTGGGCCTAAATAGGTGGTACTTACGATGAAAGTTGAACATCATGGATTGAAAATTTGAACATCAGAATTAAAGGAGAAGAAACTGGTGCAGCGTCTGTACGACCTTGGAGCGTCGTTCACTGCTCCTCTAACTCTGATAGTTGCGGCAGATCATTGGCCTAATTTTGGAATCTGGTTCAAATTATAATTTGTTCATTCCTCAACTACGCAAGACTCATCTCCCCGAGTCGCTGCAGCTTCTTCACCTTCTTTCAAAGGTACGAAGGTCGACCCCTGGTGCACTGAAGAAATAAATTGAAAATTAAGAGAGTTAAACATAGTTCAGAACAGAATATGATTTAGGATTTTAGATTTTGTAACCGATAAATGGAGTTCAAACACTGAGTGTTTGTAATGGAACAAACACACCCTTATGGGTCTGGTTATTTAAGCTTAAGTTCTAGGTTTGGGTTAGAGTTTCGGTTTTTGCGTTAGGGTTTGGGTTGGGATTTTGTTTCTTGGTTTGGATTTCGAGCCTTATTTTGGGCAGTTTAAGGTTGAACTTTTACACCAACTACAGGCACTGAGCAAACCTTTATGGATGTTTGTCCAAAGTTTTTGTAGCCCAGGGAAGAATTCTGGCCAGATTTTGAGTCTAAAAATCTGTAGCACATCGAACAGAATTCTAAAGCAGTTTTTGGGATTGTTTCGGCAACAGAATCAAGAAATGTAAGTTATGCAATGAGCACATTGGAGGGACGTACCCCCTGAATCTGAAGATGAATTGAAGCCTAAAGTTGGCATGTTATTTAATTGGTCTGAATATGGATGAGACTTTTATAAAAGGTATGCACACTCTGTCAGTTTTAGTATTAGCAATTTAATAAAAAACTAATGATAAAACAACGAGTCCGTGGTAATACAGTCACTGCGAAATCTGGGAAAAGAATTGTGTACACCCAACCATTGTAACCCATTTGCATAATGGATTTCAAGAGTCCATCACTCACTCCTTAATTTATAGCCTTGAAATTTAAAAAATCAAATGGCACAGCTCTCATATTTGAATAAACCAGATTGTCCTATTCTTTAGATGCTTTAGAGTTTAAAATTTACAACTTGGAATTTTATACATTCTAAAGAGCAGTTTGAAATTGTTACTCTGTATCTTTTTATTTCACATCTCTAAACATGCTGGTTGAATATTTTTAGATGTGATATGGTCATTATATCCATGTCTAACGAACAAAACAATTCAAATCCATAAGAAACATAGAATACTTTAAATCTCCCAACTTTGAAAAATTGATGTTAAATTGTAAGTTATCTTGTTTTAGGTTCAGGAAATGTGGGAAAAGAATTGTGTATACCCAACCATTCTAACCCATTTGCATAATGGATTTCAAGAGTCCAACATTCACTCCTAACCTTTACCAGAGTCCAACACTCACTCCTTACTTTATAGCCTTGAAATTTAAAAAATCACATGGCACACCTCTCATTTTTCAGTTTCAAACAGGATTGCAAAGACGTAAAAAACAGGTCATAATTTAAAAACTGCAAAAAAATGTATTCTTTATAGTCACAAGCTTGCAAGTTATTATGCAGAATGTTCAAAGGAAGTAATTTGAGCAGAATACACATCTGAATTTGAGCACTCTTGAATACATGGAATTTAAATTACCCGAAGAATAATTTTCCAAACTGTTGCAGGTTCAGCCCTACCTGTAGGTGAAAAATGACCCTTCTTTCAGTAATAGAAACAAACAACAAAGAGAAGAACAAGCCAAAGAAGTCATGAGATTATACCTAGGAGGAATCTTGGAGATGGTGTCTCATCCCATCTCCCAAAATCGAATATAAATAGCCCAACGTACACGCTGAAATAATTGGCAGGGGATTATTAAGGGAAGGATCCATAAATACAAGACGAGGATTCAGAGAAGACGTTTCAATCATACCGGGATACCTGCATATCTGATACGCAACGCCTAGAATCTAGAAATACGAGGCTGATAGTATTTAGAACCACAACAATTTGATGGTATTTAGAACCACAACAAAAAACAAGACAGTAAAACGCAATTGCCTCAACTCAAAACACGACCTAGAGTCTGACCTAAAAATTAAAATCCAACGGATTGTACCCGCAAACCTAACGCAAATTTGATTGTCAGACACTAAAGTTAAAAGTCAACCTAGAACCTAACCCAAAACCAAACCCAAAATCAGGTCCAATCCCCAAAGTAAGAAACAAAATCCCTACCCAGAACCTAACCCAACAACCAATTGCAGGGGTGCATTAAGCTATTCCCATGTTTAAAAACTGTGAATAAGTACAAAAGGAATGAATATGACATTAACAGGCTTTAAGAATGAAGACCAACCATTACCTGTGGCGTTTGACATGGTAAATATAGCCGGTTTAGTGGGATTTGAATGTCACATGGCCTTAAGCACCTATTTGTAATAGTGTGGTTTTGATTAGAGTGCAGCAGTTCATATTAAGCCAATTTTTTTTGGGAGATATCCAACAAAAAGAGGAATCGGAAGATCTTAGGTAGACGGAGGGAGTAATACTTTTTGTTATTGTGTTGTGTTTAAATTTTAACGTGGTGGAACTCATCCACTAAAAAATAAACTTTTTACTACGTTTCTTGACCTTTTGGCTAAGATCATCAAAAAGGTCGAAGGGATCCTAGTGAGACTGTTCCACAACTAACTGTTTTAGTCTACAAAAACATTCTATATATATATATATAATGTTTTTGTTCTTGGGTGATTGATTTCTTTTGTTCAAAGTTTCACATGGCGGATGTGAGCGATGAAGGTAGTGGTTATATAACAGCATTGAGAAGCTCGAGCCTAAATATTCGTCTTAGATTGAATTTCAATTGTTTGGAGCTTCAAATTATATAGATCTGAGAGGTAAAATTATTTCATAATTTAAAATAAAATAATATAATAGATATAGTACAATTTTTTTTGATATTTTAATTTTACTTAAAGAAAAATGGAAGTGTTAATATGAACTTAAAATTTGTTTAAAATCAAAGTCATAACCCGTTGGGTCGACCCAAACCGAATGATAATGGTGATGAACATATAGTTCTCTACCTGAACCCGCATTGACCCAAACATGAAGTAGTCCAAACCCGAAGTAACCTGAAATTTTTAAAAATGAAGTCATAAGTTGTTGGGCCAACCCGACCCAATTTTTCGACTAAACAAACCATTTGAACACAACACCAATGGCAAATCTTCAAAGAAAAAGTGTAGTTTTAATATTTTAAAAAAATCAGACTTTGAACTGTTTGCTAATGGTTCACTCAAAGTGCTGGTTCAGCAATGAAAAGTGCATATCTACTCCCTCATTTCATCATCCTCTCCCTCTAATGCGCTGCCTCTTGCTGAATCCCGCCACAACAAAAGAAGTGTGGTAATTTCACTCTGCCACAAACCCTACTAAATTACATAATGTGTTTGAGAGTTTATACGCATACTTCCAAGTACGGGTGAGTTTTGGATACATATCACCCTCTCCAAACCCTACTTTCGTGGGGTTTTACTGGGATTAAAAGGATCACTTTAATCGATTAGGTTTGCAATGGATATGCAGATTGAGACCAATCGACATCTAATCGATTAGAAATTTCCACAGAGGAAACTAAACGATTAAGGAGAAGTTCACTAATCGATTAAAAAAAATTTGCTGAGAAATGAATTTTAAATCGATTAATCAAAAAGTAAAAATCGATTAAGAGGCTCAGAAGGGTCTAAACGAAGAAGACCTTAAGGTTGTGTGCGGTTGGAGGGTAAGAAGATGGAAGGTGAGAATTTGAAGGTCTTTAAGAACTCTCTAATCCTCACCCTCCATCCCCTTTCCCTCTTCTCTCCCTCCAACACGTTGAACTTTAAAGTTTAGAAAAACTCGTTATGTTGCTTCTCAGAAGAAACTAATTGCAGAGATAAATATTTAACTCAATTAACAAAAATAAGAAAGCCAGTTCTGCATTAGAAGAATAGAAGACACAACACTTGCAGCTCTAACCCCACCAGCAATAGCAACTCCAACATGTGAGGATGCTAAGGAAACACAGACCCAATTAGCAAATATAACGTGTTGAGCCTTTTGAATGCCACACACAAACTTGATCTTTTCATTAGGCTTCACTCCATAGAATACCTGCAAAACACCACCATTTCACATTTGACTACTTGGGAAAACAATACTTCAATACTTCCTCTACAGGGACTCTCTTTTGGCTAGTCTATTGTAACCTACTATCTTTCCCCTCTTCCCTCTCGGTAGTCTTCACATTAACCATAAAAAATCCAATTGCAAACCATAAAATCAGAATAAATGTACAAAATATATATACACATGAACAGACCATTTGTATTTTATGAATGACGTTTCTTGATTTTGAATCTTTGAAATCATCCTCGGCCTCTATATCGCCAAAACACCACCATTCCACATTTGGCTACTTGGGAAAACAATACTTCCTGTAGAGGGTCTTTATTCTTCTGGCTAGGCAAATCATAAACGTTTTTCTTCCTTTTCTTTACTGTAACCTACTATCTTTCCCCTCTTCCCTCTCCCTAGTTTGCACATTACCCTTAAAAAATCCAATTGCAAACCATAAAATCAGAACAAATGTATAAAAAAAATTATACTCATAAACAGACCGTTTGTATTTTATTAATGATGACATTTCTTGATTTTGAATTTTTGAAATCATCCTCAACCTCTATACCACCTCTTGACGGAGGGAGTATTAATATAAATGAATTTAAAATTCTTAATTTTTAATTTTAAATGTTTAATTTTAGACTCAACAATTATTGTGAAACTTCTTACTGATAATATCTTTTATACTTAGATTACAAACTGGAATCAGAAGTCATAATGTTCTTCCTTAATTACCATACTGAGTGTTTTATATTATAGAAAATTCATATGACAGTGCATTTTTTGTATAGTATGATGTTTTTTTATTGATGTAGACTACTAAAACAATAATTTCTTGGCCTACTGGCTTATTTAGTTGGTCATGCAGCGGGTGTTGGAAAAGGACAATTGCAAGTATGACATTGAACAACTGAAACCATGGAAAGAGTAAAGGTTTGTAAGTTAATTGGTTGGTGTCTTGCTTACGTCGAAATTCCTTTTACTATTTTAAAATCTTTAATTGGTTGGCAGTCATACACCAATAAAGAAATTCTGAAAGACTTTCATACATTTCTAACCTTATGTGTACAACAAAGATGTATTACACAATGGCTCCACTTGATTCTTCTTTGTAGCAGTTGACTCGTGTCATAATCTCCTTACTGCATGCCTTTGCAATGGTTTGGATAGAGCAAGCATTAGCTGCAGTCAGAAGCAAACAAAAATCAGGGAAATTTTCATATAACAAAAGGACCAGTTTTCTTAGACATAAATGATTTAGCGTAACTGGAACAAAAATGAACTTTGAACTTTATTTCAGCTCTTTTCTTCAAAGCCTCCAAGATGTAAAATAGGAAGGAAAAATAATACAACCTCTGGTGACACATCAACAGTATCGTTTTACATTAGCAATTAGCTACGGGTTAGACGTGGGAACCTTATTTCCTCTTCAGGGCTTCCTAAAACTTGTCAGATTCTTAGGGTTTCATCACCTGCAGTACATGAAGAGTGCAACCACCTAGGCTCTACATCACAAACATGACTGAGTATATTAATCAGGTACTATGCGCAGCTAAAGGAATCTCTTTTCATATTAATTTTTTGATAACGAGAAGATAAATACTTCGACCTGCACCACAAAAAGAACTCAAGATGTATGTCCTGTAAGCTCTGCCATTTTTACCATTGATGTGAAGCTATTGTGTTGTTGAGCAGGTGGACTTGGAAAATGAAATAGCAGAGTATATTAATCAGGTACTATATTAATCAAGATTAGTCATGAAAAGAGTGCAACCATCTAGGCTCTGAATCACAAACATGACTGAGTATATTAATCAGGTACTATGCGCAGCTAAAGGAATCTCTTTTCATATTAATCTTGTGATAACGAGAAGATAAATACTTCAACCTGCACCATAAAAAGAACTCAAGATGTATGTCCTGTAAGCTCTGCCATTTTTACCATTGATGTGAAGCTATTGTGTTGTTGAGCAGGTGGACTTGGAAAATGAAATAGCAGTCGATGATCTGTCTCATGTATAGAGAATATAATTTCCCTGTAAAGTCTAGGAAAAAAAATAGTATTGATGTCAGCTTTCAGAGTGATATGTATGAAATCTTATATTCTTAAAACTTCTTAAACTACTTCAAAGCCATTACATCAAACAATACTTCCTCTAGAGGGTCTTTATTCTTCAGGCTAGGCAAATCATAAACGCTTTTCTTCCTTTTCTTTATTGTAACCTACCATCTTTCCCCTCTTCCCTCTCCCTAGTTTGCACATTACCCTTAAAAAATCCAATTGCAAACGATTAAATCAGAACAAATGTTTAAAAAAATTTATATTCATGAACAGACCGTTTGTATTTTATTAATGATGACGTTTCTTGATTTTGAATTTTTGTAATCATCCTCAACCTCTTTACCACCTCTTTCTTCACTCTTATCTGCACCATAGACACAAAACCATAAAATATTCAACGTAAACAAATCATTCACATCGTACGTTCCAAATAAACAGAAAAAAACAAACAAACAAACCTTTTTGGGAAAAGAATTGTGTATACCCAACCATTCTAAATTGAAGGAGAAGAAGCTGCGCTGGAGCTGCATCTGTCCTGCCTTGGCTGTTTGTTCATCGCTCCTCTGCCTCAAGAATACGCAAGACTCTCCCCGAACCACCTATTGGGATTGATCCAACTCTATGGTTCCTCGATTCTGACCAGGAGCTACATCGGCAGAGATCGTCATTGGTCAGGGATTCCCCTTGCATCCATGCTGCGCTAGACCCCCAGTGGCAATTCCCCAGCGCGATTCCCCTGCTAGGGCCGGAACCGTGGTCGGCCAAGTCTAAGAAACGAACGGAGGCAGAAATGTATGGAAAGTGGAAAGGTGGGAACTGAAAAAAGGGGTAGTCTGAGAAGTTAATTTGCCACCTGGCGTGAAGCCCTCCATCTCATACGCCAATTAAGTATCCAATTCTTCACTTGCTACTTTGAACAAAAAATCAATGCTCAAGTTATAAAAAAATCCCAAGTATGTTACACAGAAGAGCCACCACAACATTTCATGATTTCATTTGTTCAGCCCAATCCAATGTTTTTTTGGACTACAACTAAAGGGTATTAGTAGAATATGTAGGATAATAATAACCTATTAACCATAGTTGGCTTCATAAACAGAAGAACAATCTGCTCCAGGCACCACTTGTCTTGTGTGACCAGCAATGGTCCTGTGTAACAAAATATGGATATCACAGTCCTTAAGTAAATATATGGACACTAACAGCATCTCCCAAAGAATCCAAAACCTTGTGTAGCTACCAACCATCAAAGTCAATCCTAGATTCAAAATCCAAAACCTATTCTAGCTCTAGGCAATACCAAGCCAGCCTATACCATCACCAAAGTTCATTCACTAAAGCTAAACAGCCAACCCAAACTCATGAACAAAAAACCCATGGTTTGAAATACAAAGCCAGCACCCATAACTACATAGCTACCTAGCCATTGAAGAAAAAAAATCCCCAAACCCAAATCTTGGCCTAAGGTTTGAACTCCAACGGTAACGGCCATAACTAAAGGCCTACATCAAGCCCAATGATGAAAGGTTGCCTCAAGGCCTGACTAAAACTCAGTCACAATTAAAAAACAGTCATGCACTCACCTTCAATTCAGCATCTGCCTCCCAAAAAAATCACAATGCACCCTACTAAAGCCAACATAAGCCTGTTATTGTAAGGTTCATATGCACCCAATAGTATAAAATCAACACTCCAGAAGCAGATGCTGGAGAGGAAAAATTCTACAATGTTTATTATTATTATTCGAAGAACAAAAGTGATAGATTTGATAGTGAAAATTTTGAGATTATCAACACATTGAACTTAACTACGGGGCAAATGGATAAGGGTAATCCCAAAAATAATGGCAATTACCAGAACTGAATATCTATGAATTAGGATGTGATGATTTAAAAAAAAAATAAGCAACCACAATATCATAGCCAAAGGTCCACCAGAGGTTCATCAATCAACTGTGGAAGTATGGTGGATAAATCATTTTCACATGTCTTCAAAAAGAAATGAAAAGATAAATCAGATTTCATTTTTTAAAAAATGATATCGGTATGTAAGCCAATTCCTACGACAGGAAGAAATGAAGAAATCATGACTCTCAAGTCAAACAAACTGTAGTTTAAAAGCCGCATCTAAGTATCTTATTCAAAAGCTATCACGCCCCCCTCACCTCAAAGAAAATTTGTGGGTGACAAACTTAGTTAAAACTCGACAAATCATTTTGACATGTTTGCTGGAGCTCATGTAATTTGTATATTCAAATATAGTACGGAGTAATTTTTAAAGAATGACAACTAATCAAACTTGAATATACTCAATATTTTCCAAAGTATAGCCTAATATTCAAAAAAATCATTAATGCCCTCCCCCATGCTGGCCGCCACCAAAATCTCCCGAATATCAAATTAGTGTTCAAAGGAGACCTTAAGGTTGTGTGCGGTTGGAGGGTAAGAAGATGGAAGGTGAGAATTTGAAGGTCTTTAAGAACTCTCTAATCCTCACCCTCCATCCCCTTTCCCTCTTCTCTCCCTCCAACACGTTGAACTTTAAAGTTTAGAAAAACTCGTTATGTTGCTTCTAAGAAGAAACTAATTGCAGAGATAAATATTTAACTCAATTAACGAACCTGAGAAAGCCAGTTCTGCATTAGAACAATAGAAGACACAACACTTGCAGCTCTAACCCCACCAGCAATAGCAACTCCAACATGTGAGGATGCTAAGGAAACACACACCCAATTAGCAAATATAACGTGTTGAGCCTTTGGAATGCCACACACAAACTTGATCTTTTCATTAGGCTTCACTCCATAGAATGCCTGCAAAACACCACCATTTCACATTTGACTACTTGGGAAAACAATACTTGGACTCTCTTTTGGCTAGTCTATTGTAACCTACTATCTTTCCCCTCTTCCCTCTCGGTAGTTGAGAATGATCAGATGATATGTTTTCCTCAAAATTCTTGAAATAGGAAACTAATCAGATTGGATTTATATTTCTGAAGAGTGAACAACAAAGGCATAAGAAGCGGTTGTTTTTGGTGCTGCCTGCCCTTCAAAATTTAAATACAGTAGGTTTAAGAAAAGGTCATAAAGAAGAAGATAATACCTGATGGGTTAGGCGGAGTTGCTCGATAGATGCACCATGACTGGTGAACGGGCGCAAACTTGTCAAAATGCGTCCAAAATTGAATCTGGAATGTTTCTTCTTCGTACTGGCTCATGCGTGTACAATGGGTTTGGCTAATTCTGAGGGTCGACGGATGGGTTCCGGAAGCTGCTCACCGGAATCGATGCTTGACGGGCCGGTTTCTTGAACTTCTCCAGTCGCATAGGGGAACAGGCGCCGGTTAAAGCATATGAAACGGCGTATTTGGGTGGCGTCTGATTTTCAAGGCCGAATGTGAAGGGCTCTTGTAAACACTAAATCCACCTCAATTCCATGTCACCTCCATCTCACCTTCCACGTGTCACCCTCACAATGAAATAACCCTATTTTATTTTCTATTTTGTGAATGTATACTTGGTGACCAAACTATATGAATACTCTAAGGCATAATGTGTAGTGAGTAGAAATAATCATTTTTTAAGTCTCTTATGTCATTTTTTTGAATTGTGGATTTCAGATAGATAATAGTGTGTAAGGGTACATTTTTAACTTCTTAAACTACTTCAAAGCCATTACATCAAACAATACTTCCTCTAGAGGGTCTTTATTCTTCTGGCTAGGCAAATCATAAACGTTTTTCTTCCTTTTCTTTACTGTAACCTACTATCTTTCCACTCTTCCCTCTCCCTAGTTTGCACATTACCCTTAAAAAATCCAATTGCAAACCATTAAATCAGAACAAATGGATAAAAAAAATTATATTCATGAACAGACCGTTTGTATTTTATTAAAGACCGTTTGTATTTTATTAAAGATGACGTTTCTTGATTTTGAATTTTTGTAATCATCCTCAACCTCTATACCACCTCTTTCTTCACTCTCATCTGCACCATAGACACAAAACCATAAAATATTCAACGTAAACAAATCATTCACATCGTTCCAAATAAACAGAAAAAAACAAACAAACAAACCTTTTTGGGTCTTAGGTTTAGAATCTGAAATATCATCTTCATCATTTTTCTTTTTTTCTTCATCTTTTTTCTGATTCACACTAATATTTATCAATTCACAGCCTCCAATTGATGAAAATGTCGCCTAAAGAATGATTAGAAGAAGTTGTTATTCTGGGTGGGGGACATCAACAAACACTTGGTATGCTTCACGGTTCCAGCTTTGGGAGCAACCGGCTATCCATGAAACTTCTCCTTAAAGTCTACAATTAACTATATGAGCTTTGTACATATAAATCAAATGACTTGGGCCTAAATAGGTGGTACTTACGATGAAAGTTGAACATCATGGATTGAAAATTTGAACATCAGAATTAAAGGACAAGAAACTGGTGCAGCGTCTGTACGACCTTGGAGCTTCTTTCACTGCTCCTCTAACTCTGATAGTTGCGGCAGATCATTGGCCAAATTTTGGAATCTGGTTCAAATTATAATTTGTTCATTCCTCAACTACGCAAGACTCGATCTCCCCGAGTCGCTGCAGTTCCTTCACCTTCATTCAAAGGTACGAAGGTCGACCCCTGGTGCACTGAAGAAATAAATTTAAAATTAAGACAGTTAAACATAGTTCAGAACAGAATATGATTTAGGATTTTTAGATTTTGTAACCGATAAATGGAGTTCAAACACTGTGTGTTTGTAATGGAACAAACACACCCTTATGGGTCTGGTTATTTAAGCTTAAGTTCTAGGTTTGGGTTAGAGTTTCGGTTTCTGCGTTAGGGTTTGGTGAAAATCATACCGGGCAACAAACATTGCCAAAAGTAATAAACAATAATCCATATTAAGAACAACAAACATTGCCAAAATCATACCGGGCATTAGTTTCCGAATGGTGAACAATCATGCCACATAGTGTAACACCCCTCATTTGCATTCAAACAATCCAGCAACCCTTGAAAAAATAAAGGAAGATGAAGAACAACTTATACCCATGAATGGGGGGGATTCCAAAAGAACTAAATGCAATTAATTAGGAAAAAGAATAGATAAGTTGGAGTCTTCGTTGCAAGGGATGAAGGTAATATGTAAGCTACCTAAAACCAAAACAAAAAGAAGAAAACCTAAATCAACCTAAAAAAGAAACCAAACCTAAAGCAAAATGAAATCAGCATACTGTTGCCCAAAGAGACTTGAGGTCCCACCTATTCACAGTGATGCCATAACAGAATCTGAAATAGTACAATCTAATTTTTATCTTTAAATCTTGTCCAAATACGTGAGCTGTTACCTCCCTTGCTGCTGCTCTTGAGTAATTCCGACAAAAACGATGTCCTGGACATTAAAATTATGCCAAAAAACGCTCAAATATGTTCTTTCAAAATAGCACCAAAAACCTGATATAGATATCAATCTAGGTATATAAGATGAATAAAGTTTTAGAAAGAAAAGTATACATGAAAGGATGAAGAATGACATATCAATTTCTAAGAACGGGAGTTGACATGACCAAAGCATCCATAGCATACAATATCTCTTCAATAGCAATAACTGTTTCTCGACACATAAGATTCTAAGTTCTTCTTCGCCTAATAAAAATGCACCTGATTTGAAGAAACATACTTGAATTTTCATTACACGCAAATAAGAAATGCAGAAACTGAGAAGAATACAAAGAGAGGTTATAAAATTGCATATGATTTAAAGAAACAAACCATTTTCAAACAGTCTTCTCAAGATTTGGCAGATCTGATCTCCCATTGCTCAATTTTACAGAGTATGAAATATGGTGAATTGGATTCAAAAAAAAGATTTGAAAGGAATTCTTTGGGAAACGTATTAAGAAGAACACGAATTAAAAAAAATTACATACAAAATTTGGAAACAAACCTAATTCTTGAATCCACAAAAACTTCTGATCGCAATTAGAGATTCTCCTAATCTTGATCATATGGAGACTTTCCTACGGTGAATATATCTACCTATCGCGATGAAAAGATACAAAAGATCTACCTATTTTAGGCGAAGAACATTGGCGCATATGGATGAAACGGAGAAGCGAAGAAGACAGAATGAAGATGGAATTGTCCGAAAAAAATTGGGGAAAAATCGCAACACGAATATATGAATGGAAAAACATCCCATGTGTATTTTGGAATAGACCTGGATCTTTTACCTGTGACAGGGATGTTCTTTCCTTCCGTGAAGATCTATCGCAGCGTTGAATCATCGGGAGTTTCCTCTTGCAGGTTTTCTTTCCTTCCTTAAAGATACTCACAGATCGCGAAGATGAGAGAGGGGAAGAATCGGTACTGGGAAGGAGGCTTGCGATTTCTCATAAGTCTGACTCACATTTTATATTAAAGGCTTGCGATTTCTCAAAAAAAGGATGAGTAAAACATTTTTAATTCTGTTAAAAATTTTTAACAGAATTCTGTTAAAATTCTGTTAAAAGGGTCGAACGAATGTTATTTTTAATTCTGTTAAAATTTTTGTTTTAGTAAATGATTAAAAAATATAGCTAAATATAATATACAACGTTAGAAATCTAATGAATGATATGACATAAATAGAGTATGCTAACTAAAATTAATGTATATAAAAATTGAAAAGAACGTATAAATGTATTAATTGCATCCAATTTTTTTGGAAAACATCAGGATGAACCATATCTTTTTTGCAATTGCAAGTGTTACCGTATTCATCTAAAACTAAAACTTTAAATCATTTCTTAGTTTCCACTCATGAAACTGCAACTTAAA
Source organism: Cuscuta australis (assembly GCA_003260385.1). Lineage (NCBI taxonomy): Eukaryota > Viridiplantae > Streptophyta > Magnoliopsida > Solanales > Convolvulaceae > Cuscuta > Cuscuta australis. The sequence continues at coordinate 116,994 of NQVE01000065.1, forward strand.
GTTGACCGCGAGTGAATACCGATTTGGTCAAGAATAATTCAACAAATGATAATATTTGGCCTTGACTCTTATTCTCGTCATGCCAAAACATAAAAATATTGAAAATTGTCTTCTTTGAAACTTAAACGGCAATCCAGAATCTGACGGTACCAAATTCATTCGTGGTATGTAAACTTTCTCCCCGACATTGTTTCGTGATACGAGAATTGCACCGATAACATTTTTTCGCAACTCTTCAACTATTAACCTTATACCAATTACACAACCCAGATGTTTGATCAATGTTTCTTAATAATTCTGTGGTTTGGTCTATCAGCAATATAAGATTATCAATAAATATTTCAGAGTGTTCATGAAAAAATAGCAATACATCATAAAATGTAGTGATTTATTAAAATAAAAGTTCTATTTTAGAGAAAAAATTGTTGTGTTATTTTCAGAACTATTGTAATGTTTTTTCACAAAAAATATTTATATAGAATTATTGAAAACTATTCATAAGTTTTGTAGTGCCATTTTTTAAGAAATAATAATAATATAGTAACAAAAGATAATTTGAAGTGCAGCTCAAAAAAAATATAGTAAATGCAACTTACAAAAAAAATGTAGTTAGTTATGAAGTTAATAAATTAGCTCTATTGTGTAGAATAATTTATTTTCTAATTATTACCAGATTATTGGTTATTGAAAAAAACAATTAGTTTTACTATAAAAACACTTAAATTTGGTATTTGTTTCCAAAAAAATAAAATAAAAACACATTTAAATTTAAAGGTAGAAATTAAAAAACGAAAAAGGGGGAATTTACGTAAAATAATCACACCTTTCATTTATTTGCGAAAACGGGTATTTTTCAAAATTTTCGTCAAGTGACCGTTAGTTTTTTAACGGCGACCCAAAACTCGCACACATGCGGAATGGTGAGATTATTTCTGGTGAGAGTAAAAAGTGGGATTATTTTTGAAAGAACACGAAAAGGTGGGATTATTTGAGATAATATTTCCAAAAAAAATTTTGGCAAAATGTTTACTACAATAAGTTGCTCGGATTCTAATTAAGCTTAAAAATCAGTCAATAGAATAGAAATGAAGTTAAATAATTTTTATAGAAAAATAAATTAAAACAAATTTAAAAGAATGAGAACTTTTAGAATTTAGTAGTAATATTTTGATCTACTTATTATAATAACTTTATTTAATATAAAATAAATATGATATTCCTTCAAAACTTATATTAACTACTGAACTTAAAACTAATAAAAGTTTCTGTTTATTTAGAACATAACTTGTAATGATATATAAGATACTATCTTCACCTCTATATCAATTTCACATACATTTAATATAATATTAAAAATAAATCAAAATATTTATTGTCGAGCTTGACAATAATTCTTAGAAAGAAGAAAAAGTTGAACACAAATAGACGATTAGTTAATATACAATATATTATTTCAATGTAAATTTTAACTTAGTGCAGATTTTAAAAAGTAAATTTTTTTAAGGAAAAGAGTAAAATTTTAATAATGATAAGTTTATGTTTAAAACTATTCTCATACAAATAGAATATTTTTAGATTAGCCAAATATAAATATAATCAACACACAAACTTCAGGAAAAATATACAATCTTTATCTTATCTTTATATATTAAATTTGAGAGTTAATCTCCTAAAATTTTGATAAGTGGCAAAAAAATGTGTTCAAATTTTTAATTAACATATAAATTTAGAAGTGAAAAAAATATTAATATGCATTCATTGATTCATTCATTCATTACTTACCAATCGGGCAAGGTGTTCAGAGAAAGGAATCGACCCTCCAGTATAGGTCCCTATAGCTACGTCTTCATTCCTTCCCTTTCTTCTATTCTTTTTCTTCACTTCAGATTCTTGCTTAAATTCTTTGGAATTCCAAAACTATACATATGTATAAGATGAGGATTATTAGAAGAAGTTATACATATAGATACTTATAACCCGTATGTTTTAGATAGGAAATGCTATAATAATATGAATATTAAGAATATAACTCATACTTATAGAAAAATTGTAATACATTCAACACTAAATCACCTTGTCCCAACGACCAATAAGCTCAGCAGGGGGCTTCTTGTGAACCACTCTCGCATTACGTTGACTATATGTAAAGCGACTATACAATCTCCCATCTCGACGCATAAAAGCATTCCTGACCATATCACAAGGAATGCGACGATCCCAACTGCAGTGTTTCTATATTCAAAGAAACCAAAGTTTATGTAGCTATACTTATTTTTAATATAGAATATTGAAAAGTTATAAGTGTAAATACGTATGAAAACCATGCTTGGAACTCTCGCCAGTAAAAATCTCGCGTCTCTGGCCCAACATTCTTCCACTTTGTCCCTTCAGGATCCCCCTCAGATAAAATGAGGGTGTGATTAGGTGGCACGCAGCAGTAGTGATCTTAACCCTTATATTATTTCATAAAAAACAGAAAAAAATCAATATAAGTGATAATGATATATTAACCTTTTCTTAATTTTCATCATAACTTACTTGCCATCATGAGCAACGGGGTTGCTACAACCTGCTTCGGCATCGTCTCTGGATCGAGTCATGAAACTCTATTGTAGAAGTCTCAAGCTATCCCTCGCCGAACTAACAAAAGATGGAATCTTCGAGCTCTTTTGCTTCTTACCCTTGCCTTTATCTGTCATCTGCACATACAAAAACACGGTAAAATAAGATATTTTAATTTCATTAGAAACAATAATATTAAGAATTGAAAATAATTACATGTAAAGAATTTAAAGAGTATACTCTTTCCTGAATTGTTTTCACTATCTACAGACTCATTATCTGTTGTTTGTATTGATTCCATTGAATCTTCAGAACTTAAAATTGGCTCTTCTTCTTCCATATTCTCAAAATTCAAATCTTCTTCTTCAAAGTCTGCATTTCCTTCACCTATAAGAGTTACAACATCACTGTTTTTCGAAACAACCATGATGTTAGTTGAGTCTGTCACACTTTGTTGGAAAAAATCCTAGAATCATATCAAATAAAATTTTCCTACAATCATATAAAATAAAAATTTCTTACAATAAAATCAAAATTTCCTATTATAAGCATATATGATTAACAAAAAAATGGAATATAAAAAAGCATATGATAAATTTCTTAGAATAAATTTAATTAACTTTAATTACCAAATTTAACAAAAAAATTCAAAAATAATACAAACTTTAAACACAATTGATGGTGTAAATTACCACGCAAATACTAAGTGTGAGTAATCGGAAGGGTTGTAGGTGGAAACACCTGTATCCGATTTGTTATTAATGATAATAGGAGTAATTACAAATACAAGCCGTGCAGGTTAATTTAAAACATGCCTCACAAATGAGGCTTTTAGGGGTATTTATAATAATCCTAAGCACGTCAAGCACGTCCCTGATTATCCAACCGGTCAGGCGGCTGACCGGCCCACCAGGTGCACTTTGAAAGTAGATCTTCGGGTATTGGCGTCTAGTCTCCCCATCCAACCGGTCAAATAACCCGGGCTGAAAAGACGCGTGCGGTTCGGTGAACCAACCGGGTGGTATCCTTGGGTTATTACCCATCAAGGAGTCCTCCGATTCCCGGTCCTGTGGGGACCATCAGGGGCGGGAAGCACATGCGATCATTTCCTGGAATTTGAACTGCCCAGTCGCTTTTTGGCGGGAAAATCGTCTCGGAAAACCAGCGCCAACCCAAAATATTTGAAATTTGAAATTTGAATTTCAAATTTCAAAAACCGGGTGTCCAAAGCGGGAGAATTTCTCAAAGTCGGGTACGGAGCCGCTGATTTATTGTGCCGTTTCGTCTCCCCGAGAGGTTATGATGGCAAATCATTTTAGCCGCCACGTGTCCTTTCTTCATTCGCCCGTCTGGGCAGCATCTCTTCTATATAAAGCGTCGTTCTCCTTGGAATTTCCTCACTTGCAAATCTTCAAATCAAAAAACTGCCCGGCTGCTTCTACTATTTCCGAGTCCTCCGAGTCTTCTAATCGTCTCCAAGTAAGTTTCTTTCATTCCTTCTCTGAGTCATGTCAGACCGTGAGGATAGCCAGAACCTCTCCGTTCATTCTTATGGTTCTGGCGGCCGGTCTCCCACCTTTGGTTCCTCCTCTTCTTCTTCATCCTCTGACTCTGAGCACCCGGCTACTTCTCCGCAGAAGAAGCCGGTTGATGCTTCCACTTGCGCTCCCTCTTCTTCCGCGGCGCAAGTGGTCTCGGTTGCCCAGTCCGGGGACGAGGGCTTCATTCAGCTAGACGACCGGTTGCTCCAAGAGCAACCGTCGTACATGCAGAAACCCCAAGTCCACGAAGTGCGTAATCTGATGCCCGATGGGTATCAATTGACCTACCGGGCAACGTGGAAGAGCATTATACCTCTCCACGCCGGCACGTCGATTGGGATCCATTACCATTCGATCAAGGACTTGGGTGAGTTCTCTATTCACCCATTCAACGTCCTTTTCCTTGAGACCTACGGGATCATGCCCGGGCAGCTGGCCCCTAATGGTCACCGTTTGTTAGGCAGCTTCATCAATGTCTACTGGTTTCTTTGTATTCCTCTTTCTCTTCGCCTCTTTGATTATATGTTCGATGTTCGGCCCGGGTCCAAGGAAACCCTTGGATTCGTGGTGGTGTCTTCCCACCAAGGCCGGGCATTCCTTTGTGGCCTTCCACCCTCTAACAAGAAGTGGAAGGACAAATATGTCTGTGTCAAATTCCCCCCGGGTGCCTTTCCTTTTGCCCAAAACGTCTGGGGGAAAAGAATGAAGCGCCAGGTCAAACCAGCGGAGGCCGATGACTTGGTTGCTTGGGAAGCCACTCTCCGGGCCGGGGATGCCTCCACCCGCGGTCTGTACCACATTGGGAAGTGGAGCGTCTACCTCGGCCGGGAGACCGACCCCGAACCGGAGATTGTTCTGCCCGGGGTGATCCCCGAAGCCATCCCCATCCGTCAGGCGAGGGGATCCAAAGCCCCGGCCACTACCAATGCCGGTCCTTCACGCCCAGCGAAGAAGAAGAAGGAGAAAGGTCAATCAACCGCCCTTCTCATTTTTTATTTGAATTAATTTGTTCTCAACTGCATTCTTCTAACCGGTTCCTTTTTTGTTTCAGTGGTGAAGTTTCAGTCCAAGTTTGCCGTCCCCCAAATTGTGGTTGAGGAGCCCTCCTCCGCTCAGCCACTCACTCCTCCATCCAACCAGCCACTCTTGCTGGATGAGCAGCCGGCCTAGTCTCACCAAGGGACCAGCCAGCCGATTCACTCGGGGGAGATCTACTTCAACGTAGACACCTTCGAGTTTGACAATCTGATGGGTGAGACTGGACATATGTCCGAGGCGGGGGTGGGAGACCGGCCCAATGAGGAAGGGGAAGCCAAGGAGGAGACTTCTGGGGGGTCCCTTCAACGGAAGAAGCGGAAGACTGAGGAAGTCAACCAGCCTTCCCATCAGGGGGCCCAGTCCTCCGACGCCGGCAAGGGGCCAATAGTGCCTCGTTCTCTGGCTTTGATGTCCAGGTCAAACGAGGAGCTCTTCCGAGCGTTCCGTGCTGATCTGAATGAGGTAACCCCTTTTCCTCTCCTTCCAACTACTTACCGTTTTTATACTTTTCTGAGAAATTTTCGATGTCTTTAAAGCAGGTCGGCCGGATCGGGGAGGAGTACTTCGCCCGGCTGGTGAAGTCGATGGATGAGGAGAAGGCCCGGATGGAGGCCATGATGGTCGAATGCCGGAAGGAAGCCCAGGCTGCCCGGGCCAAGGCAGAGAAGATAGAGGCCAAATGGACAGAGCACTGTGCGGTTTACCGCCAGCTCTATGCCAAGCACGACGGTCTCCTCAAGGCTGCGAAAGAGGCCGATGAGCAGGCCCAGGCCAAGATCAATCATCTGGAGGCCGAAAATGCCCGGTCAGCCGAGGAAATCGCTCGGCTGGGAGATGAGCTGCAGAAAGAGCAGTCGGAGCGTGCCGCCCTTGCTGCTGCATGGGCTACTCAAGCGCCTGAGGAGTTCGCTGCTAAGGCGTTGCCTGACCGGGAGACTGCCATCCGCTTCTTCCAAGGCTTGTACAAGTACGAGGTCTCGGCCGGGATCGTCGATGAAATCGGAACGTACGGCTTTGAAAGCGGCCAGTACTCGGAGCGGAAGGCCCTCTACGGAATCCTTCAGCAGAGGATCCAAGGTTTTCAGCCGAAGGCTCTTTCTCTGCCCGAGCTGCACAGCGAGGCGCCTGAACCTCCCTTCCCGGGCATCTGATCCGACCGGCCTTCCTTCCTCATTTGATTTTCTCTCTTTTTTTTAATGATGTAATGGTCTGCCTCCGGGCACTTTTGTAAGACTGAAATATTAATGAAAATATGCTTTATGTTATGTGCTGAGTGCTTTTTTTTATCTCATCATTTCTCTTCATCTTGAATTCTTTAACCGTTTAGATTAATAAATAACAGCCCGGCTGTATTTACCCGACTTAGAATACAATTTTACCCAAGTCTTTTCGAAAGACTGGATAGTCAGCCGGGATGACTTTAAGGCTGACCTGTTTCCACAATGGCTTAACGCCCCGTGTGGATAGGCAAACCTTGAGTTTTTCTTCAAAACGTCTGGCTTAACTGGCCGGGATGCTCTCCCACTAGTAAAGCCACATCGTTTTTAACTCCCGTGTCAGTACGGATGAGGTGTTAAATCGGTCAGTCCGGTTTCTTTTTTTTTTTGAGATGTCCAATTCGATTAGACATCTAACCGGGTAGATTGGTACGCGACAAATTACCGGTTAATATATGAGAACAATCTTTCTGAAAAGAACGAACTTTTATTAATGGCCGGGAACCCGTTACACTTTATCTATAAAATTTACGTAAGTGATGAGAGTTCCAATGTCGGTCAACCCGGCCACCTTCCATAGTCTCTAGTTGGTAAGTGCCTGGCCGGATGATCGCCTTTATGCGATAGGGTCCTTCCCAATTTCGCACCAACTTGCCCCTCTCATTAGGCTTACTAGCATCCCTCCTGCGCAAGACTTCATCATGCACCTGGAAGTATCGCGGTCCTACCCGGTTGTCATGATACCGCTTTACTGACTGCTGATAACCGGCCATCTTGACAGCTGCTATGGTCCTTCGTTCTTCCACCAGATTCAGCTCAGCCAGATGGTCGATCTCATTCAGACCGGGCTGATAGACGGTTTCTCTAAACGTTGGAATTTCTGCCTCTACTGGTAACCGGGCTTCGCATCCGTAAGTTAGCACGAAAGGAGTCTCTCCAGTTGCTCTTCTCGAAGTCACCCTGTGCGCCCAGACCGTGTGAGGCAAAGCTTCTAACCACATGTGTCCTTCCTCACCCAGTCTCTTTTTTAGGCCGTCCACAATTGTCCGGTTAGCATTTTCGACTTGGCCATTTCCTTGTGGATATGCTACCGAGGCCTTGTTGTGTTTGACCCCGAAGCTAGCAAGGTACGCAGTGAACCGGGGGTTGCGAAACTGTGGACCGTTGTCGGTAACAATAATTCGTGGGGCACCAAACCGGGTGATAATGTTCTTCCAAACGAATTTCTCACACTGCCGCACGGTTATGGTGGCCATTGCCTCAGCCTCGATCCATTTAGTGAAGTAATCAATAGCTACCATCACGAATTTCTTTCCGCCTTGGGCAACCGGGAAGGCTCCAATAATGTCAATCCCCCATCGGGCAAACGGTATGACATTAGAGGTAGGTTGGTAATAAGTGGCCGGTCTGCCGGGATGTTTGTAAAAAACCTGGCACGTTCTACATTTCTGGACATACCTTTCACAATCCCCAACAATGGTCAGCCAGTAGTAGCCTAGTAGGATTATCCTTTGAGCCAAAGTGCGGGACATTTGATGGGCTGCACACACTCCCTCGTGCACCTCAGCTATTACCCGTTCAGCCTCCGGGTTGGTTAAGCAACGCAAGAGTGGTCCGCCAATGGCACGTTTGTATAGATGACCATCGATTACCTGGAAACGTGGAGCCCGTAGGACCACTTTCCTGGCTCGTTCCTCGTCATCTGGCTTCTGACCGGTCTCCAGATACTCCATGAGTTCATATCTCCAGTCATCATCTACTCCGATTATCACGGTCGCTGAAGTCTTGACCGGTTGGATGGCCGTGACTTCAAACCGGTCTGTACTCGGCACGTCGAGGATCTCAATTTTCGCCAACTTCGACACATGCTCTGGGCAAGCTTGTGTCAATTTTGAAAGCATATCTGCATCAGCGTTTTCCGACCGGGGTATCCTAGTCAGACGAAACTCTTCTAATTCCCTTAGAAGCGCTCGGACCAGATCACTATACCGGGCCAGCCGATCCTCTTTTACTTCCATCTCACCATTGACCTGTCCAACCACTAGACTCGAGTCGGAACGGATCTTCATCCTTTTTATTCCGAGTGTCCGGGCTAATCTGAGGCCACCGGCCAACGCCTCATACTCCGCATCATTGTTGGTGAGCTTGAAGTTGAAGATCAAGGCATGGTAGATCTTGAATCCTTCCGGGGTAGTGAAGACTACGCCGGCCCCGCATCCCTTCGGTCCAGAGGCTCCATCAACGGCCATATCCCACCACGGTTCGACCGTATGGGAAGGTCCGGCTTCGGGCTCTAGACCGGTCAGTTCAACGAGGAAGTCTACCAAAGCTTGACCCTTAATTGCAGTCCTTGGTTTATATTCTATTTTGAACTGAGTGAGCATCATCGCCCACTTGATCAACCTTCCCGAGGAGGTCGAATTTCGAAGGACCGGTCCAAGTGGTTGATCAGTCAGTACTTCCACGGTGTGAGCTTGGAAGTATGCGGTCAGTTTTTTGGCCGTGATGAAAAGCGCGTATGCCGTTTTCTCAATGGCAGTGTACCGGCTTTCAGCCCCATTTAATGCTTTGCTCACATAGTAAATAGGCCTCTGGCCGTCTTCATTTCTTATCAAAACAGAGCTTACAGCGTTTTGGGAAATGCCTAGATACAAATACAAAGTCTCACCCGGTTTGGGTTTTGACAAAATAATATCAGAGACTAAGTACTCCTTCAGCTGCTGGAAAGCTTCCTCACACTCCCGGTCCTACTCGAATGTGTTGGCCTTCTTTAACACCTTGAAGAAAGGCAGAGCCCTTTCAGCAGACCGGTCGTTGTACGTCCTTCAGCGAACTGGGCGACCTCATTTCAGTTATGGCCTTGATCTTCTCCGGGTTTGGCTCAATACCACGCTTGGTCACCATGAACCCTAGAAACTTACCGGTCTTTACAGCGAAGACGCACTTCTTGGGGTTGAGACGCAAGTTGTATTGTGCCATAATCTTGAAGCAAAGCCTCATGTCGGCCGGATGGTTCTCCGCACCCGGGCTCTTGATCAGCATGTCATCCACATAGGCCTCCATGGATTTACCGAGGAGTGGCTTAAAAAGCCGATTCACCATCCTCTGGTAAGTGGCGCCCGAGTTTTTTAGCCCAAAGGCCATCACCCGGTAACAATAGGTGCCTTCTGGTGTTAAGAAAGAAGTCTTCTCCTCGTCTTCCTCTGCCATGAAGATCTGATGATAGCGTTTGAAGGCATCCATGAAGCTCAGCAACTCACACCCGGCCGTCTCATCGACCATCTGATCGGGACTGGGCAGCGGGTATGAATCCATGGGGCATGCCTTGTTCAGATCCGTGTAATCCACGCACATGCGCCAGGTGTCGCCTTTTGGGGCCAAGACGACGTTAGCCAACCAGGCCGGGTATTGTACTTCCCGTATGTGCCCGACCGCCAATAAGTCCCTAACTTCTTTCTTCACAAAGTCCCTACGGACGTTCTCCAAGTACCTCTTCTTTTGTTTCCCAGGCCGGCTCCCTTCCATCACAGCCAAACGATGGCATATGACAGAACGGTCAATGCCCGGCATGTCCGCCACACTCCAAGCGAAAATATCTGCATATTCCCGAAGAACTGAGATGATTTCATCTCGAAGTCCTCCGGGCAGATCTCTTCCGATCCGTACCATTCTTTCTGGGAAGGCTTCCCGGAGAACAATCTGCTCGGTTTCATCGCCTGGTTCTAATTTTGACCGGTCTTCCTCCTGAGAGACCAGAGTGACCCTCTCAAAGGCCTTTGTCATTTTCTTTACTGCCTCCAGATAGCAATGCCGGGCCTTCTTTTGATCTCCTCTGACTTGTCCTATACCGCCCGGGGTATAGAACTTCATACAGAGATGGGCCATGGAGATGACCTCACGGACCTTGTTTATCCCAGGCCGGCCCAAAATAGCATTGTGAACACATTTGATGTTCACAACTACAAACCTCATTTGCTTCTGGACGACCTGCTCGCCCGTGCCCAGCTCACAAGTTAAAAGGATCGACCCCTTAGCTTCGACCGAGTCCCCGGTAAATCCAGACAGGGGAGTCTTTAAGGGCTCAAGCCGTGTTCGACACAACTTGAGCTTCTCAAATGCATCCAGGTACAAAACGTTAACACTGCTGCCCGTGTCAACAAGTACCCGGGAGACATCAACTCCACCCATGTCCATAGTTATCACCAGGGGGTCATTGTGATCTTCTCCGGTGGCGGGGAGGTCCCGGTCAGTAAAAGTGATCGGTTCCCGTCTTGCTTGTTTTGACCGGGGATTGAGGGCTACCGTCCCTATGTAGAGTTCTCGCCCCCACTTCTTCCTTTGGGAAGCAGAATCTCCCCCTTCCGGTCCACCGTAGATGACCTGTAAATGCTCTTTACCGGCTGTTTTCTTCTTTTTATTCTGCTCGGCCGGTTGTCCTTCTGGTCTGACCCATTGGTTCTTCTTTTGTTTAGCCTGGGCCAGATATTCAGGATCAATCTCACCAGCCTCAATCATCTGCTTTATTACTCCCTTCACATTGTTACACTCTGCAGTGTTATGGGAATCAGTTTTGTGAAAGGAGCAATACTTCTCCGTCCATTGTTTCTCGCCGGTCAGTTTCTTCTCTGCTTTGACCGGCTTTACCTCCATGACTTCTGCTTTTATCTTACCGGGAAATGTAATTTCCTTTTTCAAGGAAATTTTTCCCTTTGAGTGGCCTTGCTCGGCCTCCCTCTTGGATGACACCTGGGCTTCAGCGTCAGCATAATCCCAGGCCGTGTTATAGGCCTCCTGATAGGACTGGGGAGGCCTCCTGCAGAATTCTTTGTATAGTTCTCCGGACCGGAGCCCGGATACAAGGAGGGACATTGCTGTCTTGTCGTCCATCTCCTCCACCTTGTCAACCTCATCCTTCCACCGGGTGAGGAATTTCGCCAGATCCTCGTGCTCTCGCTGCCCGGCTGTACTCAAGTAGGTAAACTTTTTCCTCTTGGTACAATTTTCTTTGAACTTTTCTTGAAACACCTCAGCCAGTTCATCGAAAGAATCGATTTCACCGGCCGGTAAGTTATGAAACCACTCGGCGGCGCGGCCGCGGAGGGTCTGAAAGAAAAGCAAACATTTCTCATCCCCGGAAAGACCCATCATCCGCCCACTTTGATGGAGGGTTTTGACGTGAATTTCCGGGTCCTCCTTCCCGGTGAACTTCGGGACTTCAAGTTTCGCCTTCTTTGGAAATGGGGTTTCATGAACCCGGTCTGTGAACGGAGATTCGTTCAGCAGAATCTTCTTCTTTTCTTCTCGGTCTACCCGGCGTTGTAGTTTCTCCAGACGTGCCTCGACCCGGCCCACACGATCCCGAGGTTGTTCAACATGAGAACGGGTCGTGTGCCTAGGGTGGCTTTCGGCTTCTTCCTCTCGCGGCGCCCGGCTGTGCTGGGGCTCATCGCATGGGGGTGGTTCTGTTCGCCTGGTCTGACCAGGTCGTCCGGCTCCTCTCCCTGCACGATTAAAGGCACTAGCTGGGATTGTTTCTACCCCAAGCCGCTCTTTTGCTGACCGGTTCTGATTTCGGCCATCATGGCCAAGTCTCTGAAAGGCCGACCTCCTAGACCCTTCTGGCTGAACTGCCTTTCCCTTCAACTTTTTGAGCGCCTGGGGGACGTCCCAATCCTCGTCTTTGCTGTGCACTGAACGCACTTCCCCGTCCGAGGTCACTTTTGTCTGCGACCTACGAGACCGGCTCCTTCTAGACCGGGATGGACCTGCTTTATCCATCTCCCCGATCAGGTTTGTCGGAACGATCGGGCGAATGACGTTAGTTTGAGGCGAGGATTGTGGATACAATCCCGGATTGAAAGGTGAAAACCCTCCCGGTTGCTGGAACATGGACATGAAATGTCCAAAATTCTGAAGAGCCTGGCTGTACATGGGATCAAGGGGTCCGGGGAAATTTGAAGGAAAAACGGGAACAGGGTTCACAAGGGAAGTGAATGGGATAGGTGGTGGAATGGTGATGATGGGGGTAGGAACCTGGCTTGACGGTTGGGAACTTCCTCCCGGGAATGAAGTGACGTTCTCAGCGGGAGTAGAAATTTGTGAGATCACGGTTTCCTGATTACTGGCCATGACTTTTTTGTAATAGGTCCCACGGTCGGCGCCAATTTGATGGTGTAAATTACCACGCAAATACTAAGTGTGAGTAATCGGAAGGGTTGTAGGTGGAAACACTTGTACCCGATTTGTTATTAATGATAATAGGAGTAATTACAAATACAAGCTGTGCAGGTTAATTTAAAACATGCCTCACAAATGAGGCTTTTAGGGGTATTTATAATAATCCTAAGCACGTCAAGCATGTCCCTGATTATCCAACCGGTCAGGCGGCTGACCGGCCGACCAGGTGCACTTTGAAAGTAGATCTTCGGGTATTGGCGTCTGGTCTCCCCATCCAACTGGTCAAATAACCCAGGCTGAAAAGACGCGTGCTGTTCGGTGAACCAACCGGGTGATATCCTTGGGTTATTACCCATCAACAATACTTTTTTTTAATAATTTACAGTGAATCAATTCATCATTATCATGCAATTACAAGAAAAAATGTTCAAGATAAATTTCACACTTCAATTGAGGGGAAAAAAATTAGGGTTAGAGTAGTTGTACCTTGGGTCGGCGGACGGCGGACGGAGTTTGGGCTGGAGGTGGGTCAGCGGACGCGGAGGTGGCGGCGTGGGGGTCGGAGGTGGACTGCCGAGAGCTATAGGCGGCGAACAACTTCCCCCTTTCTGTGTCGTTCGTCTCTGCTGTATGGTTGAGATTGGAAGAACACGACTTTGAGCCAGGGAGGACAAGATTTTTATTTAAAACCTGAGACGGAAATGATTCCGTCGCTAAACCCGTCGCAGGTAATGATTTAAAAATATTGACCGTCAATTCTTTGCGACAAAACACAATTTTCGTCGCAGATCTGCGACGGTTTAGCTAATTCTGTCGCAAATAATGCCAAACTTTAAATTCGCTTGTTTTTGTCGCAGATTCTGTCACAATTTGTGACGGAAAAAGTCCGTAGGAGATATTCCGTCGCAATTTGAATTAAATCTTGTAGTGATGGTAATATTTTAAGAAATCACCTGCCACGTATTAACGATTGAATGACGTGATAATTTTAATCAAAATATAGGTAGATCGAATTTAAGTTGTATACAGAGTATATGTCATAGATATTTCACTTTTGACTTCATTGAAGTCACAACTACTACTTTTTAAAAAAAACACAAAAATATTTGCATGGTATATATACAAAAAAAAAAATATTTGCAAAAAAAAAAAAATAAATCACGTATTTTTCATACGTGAATTTTATCAAAATTCTACATAGATATGAAGTGGGGGATCAGAGGCGAGGTCATCACCATTCTAAATTTACTAGCGTGAACATGAGTGGCTAGTAGAGGGACACAAAACATTAAGGTGTCCCTAAATGCCGAATTGGGATAAAATTATGTTATTATAACGGAGACCTAAATTGGAAAAAGGTTAATCCGAAAAGGTCATTTTGAAAAAATTGCTCTACATTTAAATGTTGAAAATACCTAAATTTCCTCCACTAAACATCCATTTAACAAACATATAAAGAGGATACTAAGTAAATAAATCTCAACTATAATGTAGTATATAGATAATTAATGTTTAGTAACACTGATTTTGGAAAATACATTATTCGAAAATACTATTTTGAGATTACTCAAAGAAATTTACAATTTATAATTAAGTGACTAAAAGACTTAAGACTATATTTTCTAAGAGAATTATACGTGTCATGATTATGTATTTTATTTTTAGCAAATGGATAATACGTATACTATGAGATTAGCTCAATGCATATCTTACCTAGAACTTTTTTTTATGATAACATGACTAATTATGATATGATATAAAAGCATTTCCATACAATTTGACTCTGTTTAAAATATTTAATATTTAAAATAAACAAATTAGAAAAAAAATTTAATAAGACTTTTATACTTTATCTCGGCAACTTGGTTTACTATTTTAATCAAAATAATCTTATATTGTAACTTACGATTTAATCAGTACATACTTATATTGTGTTGCTATTCAAAACGTTTATACATAAAAAAAGAAATTTTGAATGAGAGAGGACTTACTTCATATGTTTCCATTTACGCAATCGTACATGGAAACTTCATAGGGATAATATTTTTTGAGATGACACAGATTTGTGGGGGTAGTTGAGATTATGGATGAGAAGAATCCTATTTTTTAATTACTGCCTCCGTCCCTGAGAATTTGTCCAGTTTTGACTTTTTCCAATTAACTGTTTTCAACATTTCACTAAATAAAAAATATATTATATATTAAGTAGATAAAATAATATTTTGAAAATGAATGATATAATAAATCAAATAAAACTAAGTTTGTGTCAATATCTAATATCAATTTTATTTAATTTGAGGTCAAAATTTATCAATTTTAACAGAAAAAGTCAAAAGTGGACAAATACCAAGGGACAGAGGGAGTATATAATTATAAGGTCGATAAAGAGCGTATAAAACAATAAGGAATATTTATACGTTTGACCAAAAATAAATGGATTTTTCAAAATAAGGAAATTTTGTTAAAAACTTATTTTTATGGATATGTCTCAAAGAGACAAATCCAATGTACATTTTCTGAACCAATCTAATTTATAGATTTGAAGATATGACGATTTTAAATATTAAAATTTGTAACTTTGACCCATAAAATAAACTCAATTCAAAAGGGATTTCATAAGATTAGAAATCTTAAATTTTGACACTTGACAACATCATATTTATCATTTGGATTTAATTCATATATTTTTATCTCATTCATATTATTATATTAAATTATGACTGAGACACACCCGAACACTGAGAAAAATAAAAGTTCTCAGAAAAATATTTCGATTACGTCAAAATTCTAGTTTTGACATTCAGATTCCAAAAACACAATCCGTTTTCAATTCGGAGCAGTTTGGGCGAAAAAGCGCGTACCGTTAAGAGTAAACTGTTCAGTTTTGGCAAAGAGCCAAAACTTAAATTTTCAAATCTCTGCCCAATCACATATGTGACTTCACTAGCCACCCTAGCCCTCCACTAACATAAAAACTCCAAATCCCTTTCTCATTATTATACTCCTCTTTTATGATTTACCATCATCATCATTAAACACCATCATCATCCATCCATAATTCATCTCCTCTCCATTCTCTCTCTGTCGGAAGCCAAGGAAGGAGGAAAACCAACCCACCAAATTTCATGGTTCTATGATAAGGAAGAAGAAGAAGGAGCAAGAAAACTATCCAAAATTTCCAAATCGTGACTCCAAAAACACAGCAGCTACTTCGAGGTAAAAAATGAAATTTTCCATCCATTATCTCGAAATACTTCTTGA
The DNA here is from genome assembly GCA_003260385.1 of Cuscuta australis. Lineage (NCBI taxonomy): Eukaryota > Viridiplantae > Streptophyta > Magnoliopsida > Solanales > Convolvulaceae > Cuscuta > Cuscuta australis. Next base: position 132,790 of record NQVE01000065.1, read on the forward strand.
ACCAAAGTTGTAGCCTCGGGCGATACGAATCCAGCCCAAGAAACGGCTCGTGATTTCGTTAAGTAACGAAGAAGATATGGCCAAAATACCGGGACTGCGCCAGTGGTGGCGAGCTCCTCGGGTTGGACCACCTTCTTCACCAAATTCATATTGTTTCATTCCAAGAACTCACCATAAACTCTCTAACGATTATTAGGAACATCCGTAAAGTATCGTGGAGAAGGTTTGGCATTGGAATATTGGAATAAAGGAGTTAATCGTCTGAATCATTGTTCATCGACATATACAAAATTCTGGACATCAACTTCCCCTTGACTTCAGGTCCAATTTACGCTATCTTACATTTGTTAACTCGAAATACTTTCTATACGAAAGTTATAGCCTTACATCTTAGGAATCCACAGAATCAAACGGTTTGCAATTCCGTGAAGAAACAATGGAGATGTGCCCAAAATACCGCAGGCTGTCCAATTGTGACGAGATTGATAAAGTTAGTGAATTTCGATGTTGTTCCCACTCCCGCTCATCCGTAAGGTTTCGACCGATGATTTCCAGGTCTGTACCCTTGCGTTAGACTTGTCGAATCATTCATCACATACATACATGAACATATATATTAATCCATATGTTGAAATCATCCCAAAATATATATGTGATGCATATATAAGTCATCTATATGTTGAGATCAAAATACACCAAATCCGTAAAGTTAATATACACATAAGTAAATATAAACTTTGGAAATCAACCCAACAATATGTATATGTTAATCAAAGGTGTTTAAAAGACTTAAAGAAGTATTTTGGACACTCAAAATATCAAGAGAAAGAGACGCAAACCCAAACGGTCGACGCAAACGGTCGACCGTCGCGTTAAACATCGAAACGGACCACGACTGTCAGCCAAACGGTCGACCGCCGGTGGCTGACGGTCAACCGTCGCCCGCCCAGCCGAGAACCGCCTTCGCCACCCAGTCAACAACGGTTGACTGCCATTCAACCGCGGTCAACCGTCACGGTGATCCGCCAATCCGACCTGATGAAGATCAAGGTCGACCGTCGCGCCAAACGGTCGACCGTTCCGAGCCCCGTAGCTTAATTAAATGATATTTTAATCATGTTTCATCGAAATAAACTAATGCATGATTATATATTCATATTGTTTACAAATTGTTCATGTCATATCATTCATTTGATCACACATATTGTAGCATATCATATCATATGCATGCGTAAGAGATCATGCGTAATTGCGTCTCTTATAGCGTGATGTGCGGGACTTACTAGTCCGACATCACCCGTTCCGGGCTTAGTGTACGTACATGGTATTCAGGTTTCGAGTACCACCTCTATTTCTCAAGTCTCACCTCATTCGTGAGACTAAGGCCGCGTGAGTTCGTCGTACCAAATGGGCGAATCTCATAGCGCAAGGGTGTCCTTGCAAGTTATAGGATCATGCATCATGTTACCATCATCAAGTACAATTACATTGATTACATAGGTGTCATGTAATCATCATCAAGAAAAAGTATATTGATTACATAGGTATCATGTAATCATCCTCACAAGCAAATTGATTAAATGTGCCATCATGTAATTATCATTAAATATTTATCATCATGATTCATCAAATTGACCATATGATAATATGTGCCATATCATGAATGTTACTCTACATTTTGTGGACGTGTACATATGTATATGTATATGTTTGTGAATCATTCTACAATTCTAGCGTGGTACCACTCAGCGGTGTAACGCCCTCCGTCCCGCGAGCCCGGTTCACTGCGGTCCGACGAGCCGGAGAGGTTACGTAGACGGTTTAAGGCCGTCTACAAGGAAAAAACCCCTTGCGTGGCTTGTAACGGAAAACCCTTGACATGCTTAATTAAATGATGAGGATGGATTCACTTAAGAGAGATTTATAGCGGAAGTAGATGTAAATATAAAGGTTAGGTCATAAATAACGTAAATGCGACAAATGGTGGGTTCATGCCCAAAACGTTTTCATAAATTAAATAAGTAATTCATCTGGCCCGCACTGTCGTTCATCCGCAGCTCCTATCACCCAGTCATCCGGGTCAGGCTCCATGGTTCTCTTGCCTACCTGCGTATAGCAAAGGGAAAAACAATGTTATACGCTCAACAAAAGCTGAGTGGTAATCTAACAGTAGAACGCATAGCACATTCACATTGTTATAAACATGATCGTACCTGAACTAGGTACGGGATACCACGTACAAGTTTAACTGATAAGAGTTACAAATAACAATGATGTCATGCCAAATAAACATGATGCATGAGTTAGACTGCGCAGGGACCCCCTGCCCTTCGGGGATCATCCCCACGCGGTAGATGAGCCGAGGAACGCCTTAGTCACCCCAATGGAGACTAGAATGTGGGTGATAGCTAAGCCTAGCTACCATGTGCGTACACAAGCCCTTGTGATGAAAACCCGTTGGATCCCGCAGGTTCCTGGACGGGCCCACGGAAGAGGCGCACTGGGCCTGACCCCTTGTCGTGGTATGCAACGTATGCCATGGTCCTAAACATGCGTCTAGGATATACATGATGGTATGAATGCTTCGGTTAGAGAGTGAGGTTATATTCAACACATGCAAATATATTTGATTCCATATATAAACTACTTGTTCAACATGGCGGACCTGGGTTCAGAGCTGGTTGATAATCGATTAACTACATTTGATAATCGATTATCATGTTACGCAGTTCCTGTTCCCAAGTTCCGCAAGCCATGATAATCGATTGTCTCCTCATGACAATCGATTGTCAAAGTATTTGCTCAGGACACCCAAGTCCAGAGGGGCCTGATAATCGATTATAACTATGTGATAATCGATTATCAAAAGAACCAGCCCAGACTTGAGATTCTGCAGGACCCAATAATCGATTATCAGCAAGGTGATAATCGATTATCACGTCTTGCTAAAAAAAACTGAGAAGTTCAGCGCAACCTAATAATCGATTGTCAGATTCTGTAAATCGATTATTAAGGCACGCTGGTTCCTATTTTTGCCTGTTGGATTTTCATTAAGACGTTGAGAGTTTTAGAAAATTGACGTTTATGTTTCCAGCTTAAGTATTGATGAGTTTGCAACGTTTTGTAACGTTTATACTAACAAGTGTGTAATTGAAAGGCCTAATAACCGAAAAGTCATGACGATGTGGATGCACGTAGGTTTAGCCGGTAGTCCTATGAATATAACGATATGATTATACTACGAATTCTAAAGTTAGAGGGAAACGTACTCACCTCTAACGAAGGGGTTGACGGAACGACGAAATGCGATGAACAAACGGCGCCAACGAATGACCACACGCGTAGGCCTTCTTCTCTTCCTCCTTCTTCTTCTCCTTCTCGCCGGAAATCCTCCTGCAGATGCTGTGGTCTGGCCGAAATGCACAAAGGGAAGAGGAGGAGAGAGTGAGAGTAATGGTTGGGAGTTACAAATGGGTGAGGGAAATGAAAAGGAGAGTGGGGTTTTAAGGGAAATGAATGGGGAATAAATGTGAGTGATGATGGTGAGTTAAGGGGGATGGGGTGGCGTATGGGTGTAATTGGGGAGTTATCAGGCTTGAACGGTATGCGTTTTTCCCCCAAATGGGTCCGAATTGCGATCCGGTTGCGTTTCTGGAATCAGACAGTCAAAACGAATATTATGACATGATCAAATAATTTTTTCTAAGGGTTTTATTTCCAAACCCCGGTCCGAGTTAGTAATTAATTAATTAGATTAATCAATTCTAATAGACCGGGTCGTTGGGCGTTACAAGCGGTTTCGCTGAGCGTGTAGTTTGTATTTTTTGTTGACTACACGTAGGTAACAAGAAGACAATAATGGAACCATTCCCGGAGGGCATTGAGTCAGAGGAGATGCAAGGATGGCAGGGAAATGTTTGATCATCAGATTTTAAAATGTGTCATGATTTGATTATTATTGTATTTCCGTATTACTCTGAAAATATTTTTAAATGGTTCGCTATCCAGAGTCTGTAAATTTAATATTTATAAGTAATTGTCATTTTCAAATGTCAAGCGAAATAACTCTCGTTTCACCTTAATTCGTGTAATTCCGGGTTATACGGGTTGAGGTGTTACATTTTGGTATCAGAGCAAAACGATTTTCGGATCATTGAGTCAGTATTTTCAAAGTCCTGCATCCGCATCCTCCGCGACATCTCTGCCCTGGGAAAGTAATCAACAAGTAAGTTATTATGACATAACACACGTACTTAACTCATTGAAAACTTGCTTCCTTTGAGTTGCTAGTATCCTCATAGACTCGATTACAATAATGTTTAGATTGCCTCGAAATGTTCTTCGAGGATCACAGTCGACATCAGAAGATCAAGAAGAGGGACTGTAAACCCGATAAGCGCGACATATACGTATGTCATAGTACGCAAATGGCTAAGTGAATGATGTGAATCAACTTCTGTCAAGCCGAAGAATACGTTGAAGAAAGAATTTTCTCCGATAGAAAGTGAACAAATTCCCCAAAAGTGAATCTGTCGTTTTTTTAAAGAACACGAACAGAGTCTCCAAAACCAGATCGAATACGACATATGTATCGAATCTGAAACACATTAGAGTGAATCTACATAGAAACATTATGATAATTAACTCGTTCGTATACCCTATTGACGTGAAAGGTCGTAACAAGATGACAATACAACATCATATTTATCATTTGGATTTAATTCATATATTTTTATCTCATTCATATTATTATATTAAATTATGACTAAGACACACCCGAACACTGAGAAAAATAAAAGTTCTCATAAAAATATTTCGATTACGTCAAAATTCTAGTTTTGACAGTCTGATTCCAAAAACACAATCCGTTTTCAATTCGGAGCAGTTTGGGCGAAAAAGCGCGTACCGTTTGGAGTTACTGTTCAGTTTTGGCAAGAAGCCAAAACTTAAATTCTCAAATCTCTGCCCAATCATGTATGTGACTTCACTAGCCACCCTAGCCCTCCACTAACATAAAAACTCCAAATCCCTTTCTCATTATTATACTCCTCCTTTATGATTTACCATCATCATCATCATTAAACACCATCATCATCCATCCATAATTCATCTCCTCTCCATTCTCTCTCTGTCGGCAGCCAAGAAAGGAGGAAAACCAACCCACCAAATTTCATGGTTCTATGATAAGGAAGAAGAAGCAGCAGCAAGAAAACTATCCAAAATTTCTACATCGTGACTCCAAAAACGCAGCAGCTACTTCGAGGTAAAAACTGAAATTTTCCATCCATTATCTCGAAATACTTCTTGAACCAAAGTTGTAGCCCCGGGCGATACAAATCCAGCCCAACAAACGGCTCGCGATTTCGTTAAGTAACGAAGAAGGTATGACCAAAATACCGGGACTGCGCCAGTGAAGGCGAGCTCCTCGGGTTGGACCACCTTCTTCACCAATCCGACCTGATGAAGATCAAGGTCGACCGTCGCGCCAAACGGTCGACCGTTCCGAGCCGCGTAGCTTAATTAAATGATATTTTAATCATGTTTCATCCAAATAAACTAATGCATGATTATATATTCATATTTTTTACAAATTGTTCATGTCATATCATTCATTTCATCACACATATTGTAGCATATCATATCATATGCATGCGTAAGAGATCATGCGTAATTGCGTCTCTTATAGCGTGATGTGCGGGACTTACTAGTCCGACATCACCCGTTCCGGGCTTAGTGTACGTACATGGTATTCAGGTTTCGAGTACCACCTCTATTTCTCAAGTCTCACCTCATTCGTGAGACTAAGGCCGCGTGAGTTCGTCGTACCAAATGGGCGAATCTCATAGCGCAAGGGTGTCCTTGCAAGTTATAGGATCATGCATCATGTTACCATCATCAAGTACAATTACATTGATTACATAGGTGTCATGTAATCATCATCAAGAAAAAGTATATTGATTACATAGATATCATGTAATCATCCTCACAAGCAAATTGATTAAATGTGCCATCATGTAATTATCATTAAATATTTATCATCATGATTCATCAAATTGACCATATGATAATATGTGCCATATCATGAATGTTACTATACATTTTGTGGACGTATACATATGTATATGTATATGTCTGTGAATCATTCTACAATTCTAGCGTGGTACCACTCAGCAGTTTCACTGAGCGTGTAGTTTGTATTTTTCGTTGACTACACAAAGGTGACAAGAAGACAATGATGGAACCATTCCCGGAGGGCATTGAGTCAAAGGAGATGCAAGGATGGTAGGCAAATGTTTGATCATCAGATTTTAAAATGTGTCATGATTTGATTATTATTGTATTTCCGTATTACTCCGAAAATATTTTTAAATGGGTCGCGATCCAGAGTCTGTAAATTTAATATTTATAAGTAATTGTCATTTTCAAATGTCAAGCGAAATAACTCTCGTTTCACCTTAATTCGTGTAATTCCGGGTTATACGGATTGGGGTGTTACATGTTATTTTGCTGATGAGACTAACATCTTGAAATAAATACTTATCTGAATGTCCATAGTCGAGTATTAACGAGAGTGGGATATCGTTAATGCATGTGAGACTAGTGTGTATCGGATGTTTGACTTAGTCTCATAGTCAATGACAGTGTGCTCGCATCCGCACATGGGCAGATATGATCTGGAGATAATAGGATGCCGGACTGACCCATCCTAAAGATGTTTCTTGAACTTTTAGTTCATGCTATAAGCATCTTTAACGCGACCACGGGTGTAACTATCCTTCGACTTGAAGTATTACGTTTTCTGCATATCTGAACCCGCATCCTTTGATGCATTGTCCTAAGCCATATGAAATAAAGATGGTATATAGGCTTTGTTTTGGGTATGCCGCAGCGCGTATTCGGAAACGTAGATTACGTACATAGGATTTGTCACTACTCTTTTTAAGAGATTAATGTCTTATGGGGCCCACTGATAAGTTATGACTGAGAAAATTGCATGGCCATGGTGAGATGTTTTTATGACGTCTGTTCCTATCAGTCAGACTTGATAAATTAGTGAATGACTTAATGGATACAAGCTGGATTTTATTAATCCCTTGCATTAAGTCTAGACATTGAGACAAAGGGATACAGTTACACGGAGTCTAAGTCGTGGAAAGGTTTTGACGGTGTAAACGTCTTAACTTATAATCTGGGGGCAATAATGTGTTACTAGATACTGCTTATTGCTTATAGTATTGGTGCAAAGCCAATACTGTGGCCAGCTTTATAAGTGCCTATACGGGTCACACACTTTGGACAATTTAAGGAGTAGGATTAAACAATGGGATAATAAGTAATTTGTTTATTTGTGAAATAGTAAAATAAAATATTTTGCAATATAATATTATATATATATAAATATTCGGTTATATATATATATATATATATATATATATATATATATATATATATATATATATATATATATATATATATATATATATATATATATATATATATATATATATATATATATATATATATATAATATTGAATATTTTATTTTGGTTTGTCATTTTAATTATGAAAATAATTATTTTGACATAAACTACTTGAAGTATATTTTTTACTTGTTTAAAAATGATATGGGTATTTTATTTGATTTAAAATTAATTTTATATTAATTTTTGGTGTCAAATAAAATACACTTTGAACATTTAAGTGGAGAAGAATTTCAAGAATCCTTCTCACTTTTTACAATCAAACTTTCGGCCATATCATCTTAAAGGTTTGACAAATTGGTTTTAATTTGCTTGATTGATAATTTGTGGACCAATTATGTAACACTCTAATCTGTCCAGGTCTGCAGCCCCTTTCAGATTAAAGTATTAACTTGGTAATCGTAAAAATTTAAAACATTTCAAACACTTTTATTTATCACAATAATATTTTTCATAATATAAACAGTACAGAGTTTTCCATATTGCGGAAGCTTAACAATCATAATCACAAACATAATTTATTTATGTTCTTTAATTCAAAATCATCACATCCTTTCCGACAATCTCGCCTCCGTCTGCCTCCAGGATCACGTCACTTCATTAACCTGTGTGTAGCAAATAAAACATACTACACGCTCAGCGTTGAAGCTGAGTAAGCATATCTAATGCATCGAACATCCATATAAACTGAATCTAAATTCATAATCAAATCATTTGATATCATGCACATAATGTTCAGTTCAGATAATCAATAATTATTAAAAATTATTCATCATGCATTATTCAACATTTATATTCACATTCAATGTTCATCAGTCATTCATAATAATTGCAATATTCAATTCAATATTCATCATTCAGTATTTACTCATATTCAATATTCAATATTCAATATTCAACATTCAACAATATCCTTAAACTATTCTTAGTCTAAGGCCAATCACTTTAATATTTGTCAACCCTTAAACGAATTCTAGTTTAAATAATTAAACTATATTCCAGTATAAAATATTCCTAAATAATCCTTAAGCTAGGCCTAGTTTAAGATAAAAGGGTTTTGAAAATCTTAAACTTACATTCACTTAAGGCCAACCAAAAACCGACAGCGTAGTGTTCACTGTTGGGTGGGTGGTACCCCCAAACGAGTAGGTACTCAAGTTTGGTTCTTGGATCCCATACGTACGTTTTAACCCTAGCCACCGGGGTTCATACCCGCAAGGCCTAACTTAAATAGGTATATCTTAGAGGTCTTCTAGATACCTTTCAAATCAACATTAATATGGGTATATCTTAGAGGTCTTCTAGATACCCTTAACAATACATTTTATTTTCACAATCATCAATATATTCATTATGATTTAATCATTCACAATTATCATTTTTAATCAGAATATTCATCAAGATTCAATCATCATAATAATCAATCAATAATCATTACCATAATCATCAATCAACATAATATTCAATAACAATTAGCGGCCTAGCTTCGGGTGTTAACACCCTAACTTACCGTCATGCATCACATAACATTTTTATTTGTTAAAAACATCATTTTTATTATGGTAAATCATTTTTCCAATGATCATAATCAATTGGTGGATTTTAGAGTATATATTTTCCGAATATTTTCGGAACAGGATCTGGAATTGAGGAAAATAATTTAAAATAATTATTTAATTTATAAAAATTGATTTATATAATTTTAAATAATCCATTAATTCATAATAATCTATTTTTACAATTTAAATAATCATTTAATTTATAAAAATTGATTTATATAATTTTAAATAATCCATTAATTCATAATAATCGATTTTTACAATATAAATAATCTATTTTTACAATTTAAATAATCCATTAATTCATAATAATCGATTTTTACAATTTAAATAATCAATTAATTCATAATAATCGATTTTTACAATTTAAATAATCAATTAATTAATTTTAATCGATTTTTACAATATAAATAATCGATTAATTCATAGAAAATCGATTTTTACAATTTAAATAATCCATTAATTCATAATAATCGATTTTTACAATTTAAATAATCAATTAATTCATAATAATCGATTTTTACAATTTAAATAATCAATTAATTCATAATAATCGATTTTTACAATATAAATAATCAATTAATTCATAATAATTGATTTTTACAAAATAAATAATCGATTAAATGGTACTGACTTCGAATCACTGATCTGAACAAAATTCTAATCTTTTTTTAGTAAGTAAATAATCGATTTTCGGCCACTGTTCATCATCTTCTTCCTCGGGTCAGTTTTAACATTATCATTTTTAATCACCAAACTTCAATTAAATTATATAGGAATGTTCCCCAATGTTCACAGATCATTTTAGAGTCATTAATTTGTAGTTTTAACAACAATTTCCATGTTTATGAATCTTGGTTCTTCAAACATGTCAAACATAAAACTCAACCAAACGACCGTTTATGAACGTAAAAACGATCTATACGAACATTCTAATCACTAGATATATCTACGGGCTTACCTCGAAGTTTAATGGAGGTTTTGAAGATTTTCCGGCAAAACTTCCGGCGAGAATTGTAGCTATCTCCGGCGACCTCACACCAATACGACAGCACCACTGCGTTCTCCTCACTCTCAGCAACAGAATAGACAGAAAGTTTGTAAGAAATGGAGAGGAGTTGAAGGAATGGAGATGGTACTTATATAGGAAAATGGTGAAGGATGCTGCCAAGGGTGATGTCTGGTTTCCTGTTCGGGCGGCTAGTGGAGCGGGCTGCGATATTTCTCCGATTCCAAACGCAAGTCCCTTATTCGGACTAATTTGGTCCCAGTCGGGGAACACTTTTTGGTCCAACTTTCTCCGAATTGAAATCCGATTGCACCGTTGCGATCAGACAGTTAAACTCTATCTAACGATATAATTTTTATATTTATTCGTTATACTTTTTCCGACATCATATTTTTGGGTGGTTGACTTTGACAGAGTCAAAATTGGTTTAATTGACCTTTATTCAAAAAGGTTCTCACATTGAATTCATATTATTTATTTCCATGATTTATTTCAATAAATCATTTCAAAGTTCACATTATAAACAATTTCTTCATTTATTCTTAATTTGGGTCTGTACTCAGGTTCCCAATCAAGATCACACAATAAATCAACATGTTGGATTTATCTCTATGAGATTTATCCCAATTATGTTTATTGGATATCAATATATATTTTATTTCAGCCCAAAGCCCAACAACAATTTATTTTAATCAAAACAAATTTTGTTTAATTGAATATTTAATTCAATAAATTTTAGGGTATATTTTGGGGCGTTACAAATTAATTTTGTCATTTAGCTAATGACAAAAATAATGGAGCATCTTTGTTTTTATTTAAAACACCACACCATTAGCCATTAATGATGATCCATTTTATGGTGTTTTTCGGCCATAATCTTTTAGTGAGAGAAAATATTCTTTTGGTTCCATTAATATCATTTTGTGTATAGAAAATATCTACAATATTTTCTAAATATTATTAGAAATATTTTCTATAGAAATATACAAGATTATTATTATCCCAAATTTTAATCTTTATATTTTATACTACTATAATCTTTACTAGCATAAAGATTGTGGTAGACTCCGGCGTTGTTCGTGTGTCAAAGTTGGAGACCGGACGCTTGAACGGTTACGTTTGCACTTTCAACGTTGTTCCTACGACTTCTTCGTTTTTACCGCTTACGGAGAAAGATATAAATTTCTTACTCACTATAAGTTTTAGTACGTGATTCTGGGCAAGATAATCATGTTAGGATGTTAAAATTTTTATATTCCGCTGCCTATCCTTGCATGGTTATCTTTCATGACCTCTCCAAGGTGTACGATCTGATGGCAAAGGCTGAGAAGGACGTGGATGATTACAAGGCAAGCTTGAGTGCTGGAGAGGCTGGGCCAAGCACCCGACCAACGGCTAGTGCGGCATCGAGTGGTAAGAGGCCATTTGGGAGTAGACACATGGTCAAAGATTTTGATGCATGCAAGTTCAAGTCCAACCCCTACGAAAAGCCTAAAGAAAACTTGAGTTTGAGGGCAAACTCTTTCGAAGAAGTGGATGATGTTATACCTGGGGTCACCCCATCCAAGCTCCAAGACATAATTCAAATGTTCAAACAAAAGAAGGAAACCATGGCTAAGGACTTTGCTCCTTTTTGGGTTGAAATCAGCCTTAAACTACAAGGCCAAGCCATAACCCCTTGGAACCCTCATTCCCCACCTAAAACTAAACCACCCTCACCCAATACCAAGTCCCAAAATATCCCAAACCAGCCCAAAAACTACATTATTCCCTTCCCCTCTCCCCTTCACTCCTGGCCAAAAATCCTTGCCCAAAACCCATGCCACAACCCCATCCTTGCTCCCCATTATGTCCTTCAACTTGGGTACACAAATAGCCACTATGATCCAAAACATAATGGCCCGCCATTGCACCAATCAGACCTTACCTTATTCCCCATAAAACTATCCACAAGAAACCTCCAAAACAACGAGCCATCTCATGCACAATCCCTCCCCCCCTTGGCCAAAATAATCCACCCATTCATCAATAAAGTGGCATTCATTCACATGCCAAACAACCCCACGACCCCAGACACCCATCTCTGATTTCATTCCATTGAGGAGACAAGAATAAATGGGTATTATCCCATGTTTTTGAAATGTTTGCTGCCTGAAAGTTTCCTCATGTTCACATTCATTGTATTGGGTATTATTTTCCCCTTCCCCTCTCTTTATAAAATGTAGCCTTAGTGTTGGGAAAAATATCATAGATTTTGATGATGATGTATTTAGAATGTAATAGGGACTTTAGGTCTCCCCCAATATTCAATGTAATTTTTCTTTTTAGAAATATTGTTAAAACCGAGTTCTTGAGATTTCCAATAAGGTTGTGATATTTTTTTAAGCGTTTTGATGCCTGAAGACCTAATCAAATTCAGTGATATGGAAATTGGATATCTTGATCGGAAATGCCAGAGACAAGTAAGGATTTCTCAAGCAGATGAAAATCCTCTGATCCGGAAGACTACATAAGAACCGGATGTCTCGTTACAACCCGCTGAAGGCTAAGTCATCCAAATCGGAAGACTAGCGCGGATCTCTTTCTCACCCGGAAGTCTGAGAATGACTCCTCCGGATTTGTCAGCTAAGAACCGGATGCCTCAGGGAAGACCGGAATTCTCAAAAAGCGGACAAGTGAGAAAAGACTTAGAAAATTATCTAAGTCTTGAATGAAGAAATTCTACCCGTTGGTAAGGAAAAACCAATCTCTTGATTTTCAACGGCTAGATTGAAGATAATTATGCTGATTCAAGAACAAATGACTCGAAGACAAAGTCTGAACCTCTAAGAATTGAAGAACCTGTCCAGAATTCCTAAACAAGCACTAGAAGACAAACAGAGTAAAGTTCTATAGTCCAGAATACTTGAACAACAGCTAGAAGACGGACTCTATGGAAAAAGGAATCTCTCCTTTAACAAATGGGTATGTCCAAACACCCATTCCAATGAGGAATCTTCAAATCACAATCTTCATTCAAAATTGAAGCCAACAAATGCAACGGATAGTCTATTATGATTCAACGAATAGATTATCCAATCCAGCTATAAATAGCATTCTTGAAAGACTGGAGAAGACATAATGAGATACAACAACACAACGAAGCAATCTCTAACAACAAAGCTATCTCATTCACAGTTAGTCCAAAAAGCTTGATAAAGAGAGATTTCTAAACTCCTTATCCAGAAGCAAACTTCTCCCCCTTCCAAAGAGCTATAGTGTAAACACTTGAAGGTTTCCTTGCCTCAAGCACCACACCACGTTGAAGGATATTACTTTTGATCAAACTTATTGATTAAAAGGGGGTAGGTCAACTCTCTTACAAGTTGATCTTGCAAGTCCTATTATTCAACAACCAACTACATAGTGGATTTTGAGGACGTAGAAGGATTACCCCACCTTCAAACCTCGTTAAAGTTTGCGTGTCTCTCTCTTTTATCTTTATTCTTACTTGCAATTATATTAACTGTGAAAACTAACCCATCCATATTGATTACTGCTCACTCTACCCACCAAAATCCGCACACAATCTAAAGTTCACAAGGACTCTAGATTAACACTCATTTTCACGTTTTCAAAAGAAACGAAAAAGATTTTAAATCTGTAATAAAGTCTATTCACCCCCCCTCTAGACTTTGTATTTCACCACTTTGGGACCACCAATTGGTATCAGAGCTAACTTCTCACTATCTACGTTTCGATTAACGAGAAGCGATCATAATGGTGAACAATATGGATCACGGTTTGCCCAAGTTTTCTCTCTTAGGTTATGATGATTGGAAGATCATGATGGAAGCACATCTCTACGCTCTACATGACTGCATGTGGATGGTGCTTGAGGATGGACCCTTGAAAATCCAAATGGAGAATCTTGAGAGGAATCCAGCAACTCCTGATGTAATCCAGTACATTCCAAAGCCCTAGGAAAAATGGGATGATAGAGATTGTAAAAAGCACAATCTGGACAACGTCGCCAAAGCAGCCATCTTCAAGACACTTGATCCCATCACCTTCTCCAAAATCAAGCATCTCAAGATTGCCATGGAGATATGGCAAGGTCTTGGGAAGCTATGTGAGGGATCAGAGGACTTGAGAAAGCAGAAGATAGAAGTCCTACTTGAGAAGTTCAAAGGCTTCAAAATGCTTCCCGGAGAATCATTTGATATGTTGGATGAAAGGTTCCACAAAATCTTGAATGATCTTGCCTCACTTAACCACGTTCTTTCTCCCAAAGAAAAGAATGTAAGGTTGCTGAGATCACTCCCAACTGAGTGGTACACCAAAGCCACAGCCATGGAAGAAGGAAGAAACCTGGAAAACTACACTGTTCAAGGTCTCCTTGATGAACTTAGAACCTATGAGCACGAGCTGAAAAAGAAGAAGGAAGAACAAGTCACTCCCTTCCCCACGGCATTGATGACAACTTCAAGAATTCCATCAAGTGAAGGGACATGCACAAGAAACTGTGACACACCTTCCTCCAGCCAGCCGTTAAGCTCAAAAATGGAGAACTACGAAGAGGAATTTGCCATGATGGTCAAACAATTCCGGAAGTTCAAGAAGTTCTTCAAGAAGGCTGATTCAATCAGAAGGCCATCCAAGGGAAAGCCACAGGCTAGTGACTCCCCTCCTGAATCTTATTTATGCTATAACTGCAGGAAGCCTGGCCACTGGAAGTCAGCATGCCCGTACCCAAAAGTGGAGAAGTACGGAGAAAGAGAAAGGATCGAGAAGAAAAAGAAAGCAATGGTTGCCGCTGAAAGTGATGAGTCATCCAGCTCAAGCTCGGATGAAAAAGCCCTCGTCTGCATGGAGCGCAGAGTTGAGAAGTCCAACCATGAGGATAGGTGGACTATGTCAGAAGATGACACTCTCTGCCTAATGGCCAAAGATGATGCTGATCAAGAGGTAACCTCACAAACCTCCTGCTCATCTTCTTATAGCACACCAACTTCTGAAAATCTTTTTGACCAGTTCAAAAAGATGATGAAAGACTTTGAGGAGATAAATCTCAAACACACATCCTTAACAGAAGAGAACAAACTATTGAGTGAAGAGAATCTCAAATTGAATGAAAGTCGGAAAAGTCAACTGAATGAGATCACTCAACTCAAGACTGAAAATGAATCTCTCTCTGAAAAGGTGAAATCCCTTAACAAAGAGAAAAAACGTTAAGGGATGATTTAAAGAAGAAGACAACCGGCGATGATTTAAAGAAAAAACGTTTTTTTCCTTTTTCCTATGCAACTTGGACGAAGGTATGTATAAGAAACAAAATGATCATGAAAATGGATATGAATGAAAACAAGATCTGATTTAAATGTATCTCCAAAATATCAAAATGGGATATTTAAAAAAATTAAGTGTATGCAATTAAAAAAATAAGGGGACAAACCCTAAATGGATAAATTTTAAAAAGAATGTTTGATTATGATCGAGTTGAGTAAATTAAATTTGTTAATCATTTCTTTTCTTCTTTTTTTTATCAAAGGCTTAAAAGTAAATAAGTGAAGTATTTATATATATGTTCTCATACTTGTTCGGTCTACCCGAACTAAAGGCATTATATTTAAATTCGTTTGAGGTGAGATTTTGAAGGCCAAAACATTAAAATGAAGAAAAGAAGCAAAAAATGTTTGTAGTTTGAGGCTATAGGGTTACATTTATACATATAGATAAATAGATAATGGTTTTGATTTATTTTTCCTAGGTTTGATTAATGTTTTGTTATAATTTATTAACAAATTAAAATGCATATATTTAAACAATTTTGAAGTTTAAATAATTTTTTCTATTTTGTGCAACTAAATAATTGGTTTCTAGGGGGCATGAACTCTTAAAAGAGTTGGAAATGAGTTATGTTTGAAGACATCAAAAGTGATTTATATAAATGACAAAACTTGGGTTAACCAAACAGTTATTGTACGAAGTAAAGCTTCAGGGGTTAACATAACAACATACTCTGACCAGATATTGTCATGTTTTACTAAGTGGGTAAAACCACACGTTATAAGGATGGATCATATGTGTCCAATTGGATGAGCCTACAAATAATCATACCACAACGAGAACCCAACAATGACCTCATGGGTCTAGGGTTCACTTCTGATTACTGGCTTAGTTCCTAATACTAGGTTAACCTAATAAGGTCAAGGGATTTTTTAATATCCCGAAGTAACTATTTTAAAGTAAGGATGGTTATTTGCCACTCAGCATTATGCAGAGCATGTACGTAGTGTTTAACTGCACGCAGGTACTAGCAAAGGGAACAACTGCTCTAGAGGGAAGGCATAGACGTGGAGGCCGTGTGTAGAAAAGAATACCGCTTGAATATTTAATAAATTATTGAAACTAATTTATGTTGGTTTGGGCTTGAACCTTAAATTATATTTACTCTTGAATATTATAACTAGTTTATGTTTACATAAGTATCGGTGAAACTGTTTAATTATTGAAACGAGATTTAATTGAAAACAAATTAAATAATGTTTCATCACGTAAATTATATTAAACCCAATTTACTAGCACTCTGGTCTGGGTGAATCGGGTCACCTAAGGTGGGGTGTTACTGTTATACCCCTAGATGGCTCCACCAAAACCCCAACCTCTCCCAACATATCCAAAAGTCTTTTATCTTTTCTTTTATCCAAAATAAAGTCTTCCTACACTTATTTTTCAACCCATGGCCGAAAATAAGAAGAGAAACCCAAGACCTTTTGTTTGTTGTTATTTATTTCTTTTAACTGATCATGAAGAATCCTTAATTGGTTGTTTTGTAGTAAGTACTAAAAAATGATAAAAAAGAACATGAACAAGTTTATTTTCCTTCGAACAATGATAATTGGAATTAAAATATAAAAACTAAATAATCCTATAAAATGATATCTAAATTTTAATTATTTTAAACGATGACACAGATTATGACATATGGCTATAATGGTCAAGGTTACCTAAGGATTTGGGAAAAAATGAGTTTTCCATGGATATCTTAGATGTATATTGTTATGTATTAAAAACATAATTTTAAGGTAAGCCTTAAAAACAAGAAGAATAAAAAGAGAAGGGATCATTGATTAAAAGTTGTTAGAACCAATACCGGTCATACATTATGGATAACGACTAATATTATTTGTGTTCTTAAGAGAATTCTACATGTTGTCATAAATAAATAAAATCATGTTCTAATAAAAATAAAGGAAGATTAATTAAGTTAAGTAGGGCAGTGTGTGCACTTGCGCCAAAAACTTGCTCCGACACTCTACTAAAAAAAGGAAGTATTTTTTTTCATTTTCATTTTTAATATGTAATGCTCGACTTGAGTATATCAAATTAAACATAAGTTTTTAACTTGAAATGAAGTGGTAAGTTAATTTGAAGAATAACCTATATCTAGAAAAGTTTAAAAAAAACCTAGAGGAGATTCGCTAGGTGGAGATTATTGTGTTTCCTTAATTATAAGGTTTGCTCTTAAAATTTTTGAAATAACCATGCCAATAACAAATTTGGTGTTATTTTGAGGGATTGGGGATATGAACAAATTTAAAAAAACTAGATAAGAAATTAAATTGGTTTTGATTAGCTCACAAAAAATATAAGAGCATGGGCAATGACAAGTAGAAAATGGAATGCCACCCGATGACGTAGAATATTTTAACCAATTAAGTGTGTGGCATGTGAATGGAGTGACATACCTTACAATGGCTAGTAATTATTTTTGTCTTATTTTACTTATATTTTTTTATATAAAAATAGATGTCCTCCTATTTTTAAAAAAATCTTCTTTTTTGTACAAAAAAAATTAAAAAAAAAATTAAAAAGAATTAGAAAAAGGAATCTGACTCGCGGAAGCCTCATGTACCGTGGAAGAAGTGTAATCCCACGCGAGGCAAGCAGATGAATTGTCCTACGTGTCATGGCATGGCAAGCGGATGGAACACCACTGCACATGCTCTAACATTCATAATGCTGAGTTTGAAAATAAATAAAATTTTCAACATTACTCTTTGGAATTTGAACTTTTTAAAAAAAATATTGGTAAGAAGTTAGTATGTAGGAGTGTGAGTTAACTAAGGATATATTAAATGTTTATCTAACCATGCAAACTCATTTCAAGATTTTACCGATAACATTTCTAAAAGAAGATAACTAATTGAAAGTTTTGGAATTTACACTAATGATGATTTGTAGGTGATCAAATAGTGAGAAAAAAATGTAACATGTTTTTTGTATGATAATTCTTTGGTTAACATTAATGGAACAACTTTAATAAATAAAATATGTCATTGATCAGGATATATATATTTAAAACATAAAAGTAGTATTTAAAAAAATGACAAGTTGAAAGGGGATTCTAAATTTATTCTCAAGGTGATAAGGTTATTATGAGCTTGATATCTAATTTATTTAATTACATGGAATTTTGTTTTCTAAATTAAATAAGGATTTAAACATTACTTTAGTTGTTAAAATAAGAGAATGTTTTGGAAAAAAAATTTGTGATATAATGTTATACTTGAAATAAATATATAGAGTTCTCCATATAATTTTAATTTGAAAAAAATATTGGTCTTCTATTTTTTAAAAGGGTAAAAGTTTCATAAATATTATTGATGTCATTGGAAAGATCTCGATGAGAAAAATTCAGACATATTCTTTATCAAACAATAAGTTTGTGAAAAAATTAAGATCAGAACAAGAAATAAAATGATAAGCATTAAATAAAATGGCTTTAATAACACTATAATAATATTTATAGCTAACAATGTATGTGCAAGAGGTTTTCGTTAAACTTAAGCGCTTTAAATTCTAACTTCATGATTATTATCATATTATCAATAAATTTTTGTAGAGAAAGATTTATATTTTTGACATTCAATTACTTGATAAAGATATGCAAGAAAATATGAGATAGACCAATATATATTTTACATTTATATTATTTGAAATACTTATAAAAGAAAAAAGTGGTAGAATCGGAAAAAAATCTCAAATATGGGAAAGAACAAGAAGAAGTCTGAGATATTAAAATATGGCAACCAAGTGCCACTCGAAAAAGTTATTTTGCAAATTCACATGTGGGACAAAAGAGTCCATGTGAAGTCGTTATTCTCATCTATTTCCAGAAGATAAGCCTGCTAAACTTTGAGAACAAAATTTTCTTAAGGGGCGGAGAAATGTAACACCATAAAAATTGGTCTAGAAAATTTTGAAGTACAAATAATGAATTTATCTATAAAAAATAATTTAAAGTGTGAAAAAAAGTTTCTAAAAACAATATATTTTTCTTTGTTCTTTTAAAATGTGTATATATGTATATTCGATTAATATAATTTCATTCAAGTTAACTTGAATGAAATTATATTAATCGAATATACATATATACGCATTTTAAAAGAACAAAGAAAAGATCTTGGATGGGCTGAGTAGTCCACTGCAAGTATTCCTCTGTATCTGCAAAAAAGTAGTTAGTAGCAATATGATGTATGGAACAGATTCTTTTCCATATTGTGGAATCAATGATTTGGGGTTGGAAATTGTTCTCTCTAGGATATCTAGCTCTCATGAATTTACTCCACAAAGTGTCATTGGCATGGAATGTCCACCAACGTTTGAGGCTATAGGCCTCCTGCATATTGCTCAAAGACCTGACCCCCAGACCTCCTTTATCTTCTGAAACACAGATTTTGTCCCAGCAGTGATAGTTGTCACTGGTTTTGTTGTCTCCCCAAAGGAAAGTACACATTTTTTTGTTAATAAGGTTTAGGACAGATTTAGGGGTTTTGTTGATGGCTATAGTGTGTAGGGGGATGGAGTTAAGAACATGTTTGATGAGGATTAGCCTTCCACTATGAGAGAGTTGTCTTCTGTACAACCCCTTAAGTTTTTTGTCAAAGTGTTCAATGAGGTCCTTACAGTAAGGGCTCCTGTTGATACCTCTGAAGATTTGAACCCCTAGGTACTTGAAAGGTAGTTGGCCCTTATGCATGCCAAGAATGTTTGAGAACCTGGTTATTTTGAGGGGGGGGAGTTTTGGGAGGGGGGGTAAAAGCTGCTTTTGTCTAGATTGATCCTTTGCCCTGATGTTTCCTCATAGGAGTCTAGAAATTTCCTAAACTTGAGGAGGTTAGAGGAGGCTCCATTAAGGAAAATGATGAGATCATCAGCAAAGGCTAGGTGGGAGATTGGAAGAAAGTGCCTGCCCATTCTGAAATGCTGGATGTAGTTACTGTTCATGAGGGTGTTTAGTGTTCTGGTGAAGCCTTCAGAGGCTATGATGAAAAGCAGAGGGGATAAAGGGTCTCCCTGTTTGAGTCCTCTGGTGGGGGAGAAGGGTTTAGTGGCTTTACCATTAATGTTGATTGCAATTCTGGTGTTGGATATAATATTGTTGATGAGCATGATGAACTTGTGACTGAAACCAAAAGCCTCCAAAATGTCCTTTAGGTATTTCCAAGAGACTCTATCAAAAGCCTTGGACATGTCAAGTTTAATTGCTAGATTGCCTCCTCTACACTTGGTTGACAGTCCATAAAACATTTCTTGAGTAATCAGAATCTGATCATGGATAATCCTGCCCTTAGCAAAACCCCCTTGTTCAGGGCTGATGATTTTGGGAAGGATAGTGGAGAGTCTGTTGACCAGGATCTTGGAGAAGGTTTTGCTGACAAAGTTGGAGAGGCAGATGGGTCTGTAGTCTGAGAAGCTTGAGGCATTGTCTTTTTTAGGGATGAGAATAAGGTTGGAGGTAAAGAGGGGTTTGGGGGGAGTAATGCCTAGGAAGAATTCCTGACAAGCTTTCCAAACATGTTCTTTAATGATGTCCCAACAGCTTCTAAAAAAATGACCTGTGAAACCATCTGGTCCAGGGGAACTGTCTGGATTGAGGCCCCACACAGCTTCTTTCACCTCTTCCATTGAAGGGAGGGAGGTGAGGAGGTTGTTGTCCTCATGGATTAGGATTGAAGGGATGTTAGAGATGAAATCACTGTGGGGACGAGTAGGTTCAGCAGTGAACAAGTTGTGAAAGAAGTGGAGGGCTTCATCAGAGATGTCCTTCCAGGAGGTTAACCAGGAATTGTCCCTCCCTTTGATGCTAGTAATGGACTGATGCATTCTCCTGTGTTTCACAAAAGCATGGAAAAATTTAGTGTTGAGGTCTCCTTCTTTGACCCACTTTAGGTTAGCCTTCTGTTTCCAGTAGGAGTATTCCCTTGCCACAAACTTGTTCAATTCTGATCTAGCTTGTTGCAAGAGGATGTTGTTGCCATCAGAGGGGTCTAGGGAGAAGTTGTTTTCTGCTTCTGCAAGGAGATTTTCCTGGAGTTCTCTGTCTTTGAAAATGTTCCCAAAGGTGGATTTGTTCCAATATTGCAGGACAGTTCTGATATAATTAAGTTTATTGGACAGCCCCCTCATTCCCCAACCTTCATATGGCCCCCAGTTTTGAAGGATTAGGGGTAGAAAGGTGTTGTGGGAGGACCAGCAGTTAAGGAATTTGAAGGGAGATGGCCCAATGAAGTTTGTAAAATGGATTTTAAGCAAGATGGGGGAGTGATCACTGTTACCTCTAGGGAGATGAGAGGAATTGATCTGTAGGTTAAGATCTTGGATATTGGAATTGTAGAAAATTCTATCTATCCTTCTCCATACTTTACCAAGGCTTCTGTTCCCAAACCAAGTATAAGGAGATCCAGTGAAGGGGGGATCAATCAGTCCCACAGAGTTTATGCAGTGAGCAAACTCATTAATACTAGCAATGCAGGGGGAGCTTCTTCCTTTATGATGGCTAATAGAGCTTATGGCATTAAAGTCACCTCCCATGATCCAAGGACAGTGAATGGAGTCTGAGAGCTGTGTAATGGAACTCCAGAGTTCTCTTCTTTCTTCCTTGGTATGGAGTCCATAAATAACTGAGATTATGCAGGGGTGTTGAGGGGGAGGAGGAGAACTGGAGGGTCCCAATCTGGGAAGAGGTATGAGGCTTAGCAGTGGGGTCAATGGTGAAGTAATCAGATTTCCAGAAAGCCCAGACTTTATTATTACAGAAGGGTTTAGAGAAATCAAATCCAAGGTTTATTTTATAATTGCAAATTTGGTTGGGGTTGCTTTTAGGTTCCATAAGGGCTAAGAAGTTGATATTAGAGTCTTTGATGAGAAAAGATAGCCTTGGAAGGTTTTTAGCTATCCCTCTGATATTCCAAAAAAGCATATACATTGAGAGAGGAGGCTGAAAGAATTGTATGAAGAGGATTTCTCTTGTAATCTGGATGATCTTCTAACACTTGGATTGTTTCTTTTGCTTTTTGCAGGGGTAAAAGGGTGTTCACCTTCTGAGTAATAACCTAGTTCTTGCAGAGGTTCCTTGAGAATGTGCTCATCTCTTCCTTCAACAAGAATGCAGAAGAGGTTAGAGAAAATTTCTTGATGGAACCTGATTTCAAATGCTGACTGTTCCAAGTCTGGGTTTAGGGGTGAGAGGGCAGGGGATGGAGGATTTGTGGGGGATTCAGGTTTGGAGTTTGAGGTAAGGTTGCTGGGGTGAAAAATTTCTGGGTTTGAGGGAATTAAGTTCTGAGGGGTGGGTAATGGTGTGGGACTTAGTGTGAGGGGGGTAGCTGGAATGGGGTTGTTATCTTGGGAGAGTGGGTTAAGGGGCTCGGATGGGGGTTTATTTGTTTGGGTGGGAGATAAAGTGGGGGAGTCAGAGTTTGAGGGGACAGTGGATTCAGGTCCAATGGCTGGTGGTGTTTTGGCTTTATATATTTGCTTTGGTTTTGCAGGTGGGGCATTGGATGAGGGAACCAGAGGTTGCTGTTGGGAAGCTTTTGGAAGTTTGTTGTTTGGCATGCTGGGTTCTCTCATTGAAGGTTTTTTGAAAAATTTGCAGGTAGTGTCATGCCTATGAATACCCCTGCATAACTTGCAATACTTGGGAAGGTTTTCAAATTCTGCTTGCAGTAAAATGGATTGATCCCCATTTTTGACAAAGAATTGGTTTTGAATGCTTTTGGACAGGTCCATTTGAACACAAAATCTTGCAACAGATGGTCTGCTGAAGCTTCCAGTGGTGGCATCCATTTTGATTGGCTTGCCAAAGATGTTAGCAATAGAAAAAAGGGCCCTTTTGTCATGGAAATGGATGGGAAGATTAGCCATAGAAACCGAGACTGGGACTATAGGGGCTACCTTGTCTTGGGAGAAATCTGGAGTCCACTTGGTGATATGCATTGAAGCTCCTTGCACATTCCAGTCCTTCCTAAGGAAAAGCCTCTGAAAATCTTTCTTAGAAGCAACATAACGAGTTTTTCTAAACTTTAAAGTTCAACGTGTTGGAGGGAGAGAAGAGGGAAAGGGGATGGAGGGTGAGGATTAGAGAGTTCTTAAAGACCTTCAAATTCTCACCTTCCATCTTCTTACCCTCCAACCGCACACAACCTTAAGGTCTTCTTCGTTTAGACCCTTCTGAGCCTCTTAATCGATTTTTACCTTTCGATTAATCGATTTAAAATTCATTTCTCAGCAAATTTTTTTTAATCGATTAGTGAACTTCTCCTTAATCGATTAGTTTCCTCTGTGCAAATTTCTAATCGATTAGATGTCGATTGGTCTCAATCTGCATATCCATCGCAAACCTAATCGATTAAAGCAATCCTTTTAATCCCAGTAAAACCCCACGAAAGTAGGGTTTGTAGAGGGTGATATGTATCCAAAACTCACCCATACTTGGAAGTATGCGTATAAACTCTCAAACACATTATGTAATTTAGTAGGGTTTGTGGCAGAGTGAAATTACCACACTTCTTCTGTTGTGGCGGGATTCGACAAGAGGCAGCGCATTAGAGGGAGAGGATGATGAAATGAGGGAGTAGATATGCGGATCTAAAATAAGATGAAGAAGAAAAAGACGAAGAAATGCAGATCTAGACTCACATCACCACCGCCGTCACCGTCCCGATCACCGCCGCCATCACGGTCACAATCGCCGCCGCCATGCTCAGATCTAGAAGATGGAAGAGATGTAAGAAAGGGGAGAAAAAGAAGAAGAAAAAAAACATTGGGGAGAAGAGAAGAGAAGATGGACGGGGGAAGAGGAAGAGAGAAAGAGAAAGAAGAAGAAAAACAGAGGGGGGAAAAGAAGAGAAGAGGAGATGCAGTGGGGAAGAGGAAGAGAGAAAGAGAAAGAAGAAGAAAGAAAGAAGGAAAGAAAGAAAAAATTGAGAAGAGAGAAAAGGGTGGGGGACGGGAAGGGACAGAGGGTAGATCTAGGGAGTTTTGAGTGATAAGGGTATTTTTGGAAGGATTGTGGGTAAAATTAGAAATGGGAAGATTATTTCCGGACGGGGAAAAAGGAGAAACGGGAAGATTATTTCCGGACGGAGGGAGTATTACTTTTGTACAAAGTTCCTACCACTCATGATTGTGTATTTAATATTGTCTTGTCAGCATACTCAGGTGAGCAATAACTTGAAGTTCATGCAGTGGATGAACCCCTACATCAATTCTATAAAAGGCACAGGTAAATTCTTTGGATGGTTAATTCTGACACCATTGATGTACATCAATTCTATGGTTAATATTGTCCCTAATAGTGTCAGAATTAACCATCCAATGGTGTCAGAATTAACCATCCAAAGAATTTACCTGTGCCTTTTATAGAATTGATGTAGGGGTTCATCCACTGCATGAACTTCAAGTTATTGCTCACCTGAGTATGCTGACAAGACAATATTAAATACACAATCATGAGTGGTAGGAACTTTGTACAAAAGTAATACTCCCTCCGTCCGGAAATAATCTTCCCGTTTCTCCTTTTTCCCCGTCCGGAAATAATCTTCCCATTTCTAATTTTACCCACAATCCTTCCAAAAATACCCTTATCACTCAAAACTCCCTAGATCTACCCTCCGTCCCTTCCCGTCCCCCACCCTTTTCTCTCTTCTCAATTTTTTTCTTTCTTTCCTTCTTTCTTTCTTCTTCTTCTTTCTCTTTCTCTCTTCCTCTTCCCCACTGCATCTCCTCTTCTCTTCTTTTCCCCCCTCTGTTTTTCTTCTTCTTTCTCTTTCTCTCTTCCTCTTCCCCCGTCCATCTTCTCTTCTCTTCTCCCCAATGTTTTTTTTCTTCTTCTTTTTCTCCCCTTTCTTACATCTCTTCCATCTTCTAGATCTGAGCATGGCGGCGGCGATTGTGACCGTGATGGCGGCGGTGATCGGGACGGTGACGGCGGTGGTGATGTGAGTCTAGATCTGCATTTCTTCGTCTTTTTCTTCTTCATCTTATTTTAGATCCGCATATCTACTCCCTCATTTCATCATCCTCTCCCTCTAATGCGCTGCCTCTTGTCGAATCCCGCCACAACAGAAGAAGTGTGGTAATTTCACTCTGCCACAAACCCTACTAAATTACATAATGTGTTTGAGAGTTTATACGCATACTTCCAAGTATGGGTGAGTTTTGGATACATATCACCCTCTACAAACCCTACTTTCGTGGGGTTTTACTGGGATTAAAAGGATTGCTTTAATCGATTAGGTTTGCGATGGATATGCAGATTGAGACCAATCGACATCTAATCGATTAGAAATTTGCACAGAGGAAACTAATCGATTAAGGAGAAGTTCACTAATCGATTAAAAAAAATTTGCTGAGAAATGAATTTTAAATCGATTAATCGAAAGGTAAAAATCGATTAAGAGGCTCAGAAGGGTCTAAACGAAGAAGACCTTAAGGTTGTGTGCGGTTGGAGGGTAAGAAGATGGAAGGTGAGAATTTGAAGGTCTTTAAGAACTCTCTAATCCTCACCCTCCATCCCCTTTCCCTCTTCTCTCCCTCCAACACGTTGAACTTTAAAGTTTAGAAAAACTCGTTATGTTGCTTCTAAGAAAGATTTTCAGAGGCTTTTCCTTAGGAAGGACTGGAATGTGCAAGGAGCTTCAATGCATATCACCAAGTGGACTCCAGATTTCTCCCAAGACAAGGTAGCCCCTATAGTCCCAGTCTCGGTTTCTATGGCTAATCTTCCCATCCATTTCCATGACAAAAGGGCCCTTTTTTCTATTGCTAACATCTTTGGCAAGCCAATCAAAATGGATGCCACCACTGGAAGCTTCAGCAGACCATCTGTTGCAAGATTTTGTGTTCAAATGGACCTGTCCAAAAGCATTCAAAACCAATTCTTTGTCAAAAATGGGGATCAATCCATTTTACTGCAAGCAGAATTTGAAAACCTTCCCAAGTATTGCAAGTTATGCAGGGGTATTCATAGGCATGACACTACCTGCAAATTTTTCACAAAACCTTCAATGGGAGAACCCAGCATGCCAAACAACAAACTTCCAAAAGCTTCCCAACAGCAACCTCTGGTTCCCTCATCCAATGCCCCACCTGCAAAACCAAAGCAAATATATAAAGCCAAAACACCACCTGCCATTGGACCTGAATCCACTGTCCCCTCAAACTCTGACTCCCCCACTTTATCTCCCACCCAAACAAATAAACCCCCATCCGAGCCCCTTAACCCACTCTCCCAAGATAACAACCCCATTCCAGCTACCCCCCTCACACTAAGTCCCACACCATTACCCACCCCTCAGAACTTAATTCCCTCAAACCCAGAAATTTTTCACCCCAGCAACCTTACCTCAAACTCCAAACCTGAATCCCCCACAAATCCTCCATCCCCTGCCCTCTCACCCCTAAACCCAGACTTGGAACAGTCAGCATTTGAAATCAGGTTCCATCAAGAAATTTTCTCTAACCTCTTCTGCATTCTTGTTAAAGGAAGAGATGAGCACATTCTCAAGGAACCTCTGTAAGAACTAGGTTATTACTCAGAAGGTGAACACCCTTTTACCCCTGCAAAAAGAAAAAGAAACAATCCAAGTGTTAGAAGATCATCCAGATTACAAGAGAAATCCTCTTCATACAATTCTTTCAGCCTCCTCTCTCAATGTATATGCTTTTTTGGAATATCAGAGGGATAGCTAAAAACCTTCCAAGGCTATCTTTTCTCATCAAAGACTCTAATATCAACTTCTTAGCCCTTATGGAACCTAAAAGCAACCCCAACCAAATTTGCAATTACAAAATAAACCTTGGATTTGATTTCTCTAAACCCTTCTGTAATAATAAAGTCTGGGCTTTCTGGAAATCTGATTACTTCACCATTGACCCCACTGCTAAGCCTCATACCTCTTCCCAGATTGGGACCCTCCAGTTCTCCTCCTCCCCCCTCAACACCCCCTGCATAATCTCAGTTATTTATGGACTCCATACCAAGGAAGAAAGAAGAGAACTCTGGAGTTCCATTACACAGCTCTCAGACTCCATTCACTGTCCTTGGATCATGGGAGGTGACTTTAATGCCATAAGCTCTATTAGCCATCATAAAGGAAGAAGCTCCCCCTGCATTGCTAGTATTAATGAGTTTGCTCACTGCATAAACTCTGTGGGACTGATTGATCCCCCCTTCACTGGATCTCCTTATACTTGGTTTGGGAACAGAAGCCTTGGTAAAGTATGGAGAAGGATAGATAGAATTTTCTACAATTCCAATATCCAAGATCTTAACCTACAGATCAATTCCTCTCATCTCCCTAGAGGTAACAGTGATCACTCCCCCATCTTGCTTAAAATCCATTTTACAAACTTCATTGGGCCATCTCCCTTCAAATTCCTTAACTGCTGGTCCTCCCACAACACCTTTCTACCCCTAATCCTTCAAAACTGGGGGCCATATGAAGGTTGGGGAATGAGGGGGCTGTCCAATAAACTTAATTATATCAGAACTGTCCTGCAATATTGGAACAAATCCACCTTTGGGAACATTTTCAAAGACAGAGAACTCCAGGAAAATCTCCTTGCAGAAGCAGAAAACAACTTCTCCCTAGACCCCTCTGATGGCAACAACATCCTCTTGCAACAAGCTAGATCAGAATTGAACAAGTTTGTGGCAAGGGAATACTCCTACTGGAAACAGAAGGCTAACCTAAAGTGGGTCAAAGAAGGAGACCTCAACACTAAATTTTTCCATGCTTTTGTGAAACACAGGAGAATGCATCAGTCCATTACTAGCATCAAAGGGAGGGACAATTCCTGGTTAACCTCCTGGAAGGACATCTCTGAAGAAGCCCTCCACTTCTTTCACAACTTGTTCACTGCTGAACCTACTCGTCCCCACAGTGATTTCATCTCTAACATCCCTTCAATCCTAATCCATGAGGACAACAACCTCCTCACCTCCCTCCCTTCAATGGAAGAGGTGAAAGAAGCTGTGTGGGGCCTCAATCCAGACAGTTCCCCTGGACCAGATGGTTTCACAGGTCATTTTTTTAGAAGCTGTTGGGACATCATTAAAGAACATGTTTGGAAAGCTTGTCAGGAATTCTTCCTAGGCATTACTCCCCCCAAACCCCTCTTTACCTCCAACCTTATTCTCATCCCTAAAAAAGACAATGCCTCAAGCTTCTCAGACTACAGACCCATCTGCCTCTCCAACTTTGTCAGCAAAACCTTCTCCAAGATCCTGGTCAACAGACTCTCTACTATCCTTCCCAAAATCATCAGCCCTGAACAAGGGGGTTTTGTTAAGGGCAGGATTATCCATGATCAGATTCTGATTACTCAAGAAATGTTTTATGGACTGTCAACCAAGTGTAGAGGAGGCAATCTAGCAATTAAACTTGACATGTCCAAGGCTTTTGATAGAGTCTCTTGGAAATACCTAAAGGACATTTTGGAGGCTTTTGGTTTCAGTCACAAGTTCATCATGCTCATCAACAATATTATATCCAACACCAGAATTGCAATCAACATTAATGGTAAAGCCACTAAACCCTTCTCCCCCACCAGAGGACTCAAACAGGGAGACCCTTTATCCCCCTCTGCTTTTCATCATAGCCTCTGAAGGCTTCACCAGAACACTAAACACCCTCATGAACAGTAACTACATCCAGCATTTCAGAATGGGCAGGCACTTTCTTCCAATCTCCCACCTAGCCTTTGCTGATGATCTCATCATTTTCCTTAATGGAGCCTCCTCTAACCTCCTCAAGTTTAGGAAATTTCTAGACTCCTATGAGGAAACATCAGGGCAAAGGATCAATCTAGACAAAAGCAGCTTTTACCCCCCTCCCAAAACTCCCCCCCCTCAAAATAACCAGGTTCTCAAACATTCTTGGCATGCATAAGGGCCAACTACCTTTCAAGTACCTAGGGATTCAAATCTTCAGAGGTATCAACAGGAGCCCTTACTGTAAGGACCTCATTGAACACTTTGACAAAAAACTTAAGGGGTTGTACAGAAGACAACTCTCTCATAGTGGAAGGCTAATCCTCATCAAACATGTTCTTAACTCCATCCCCCTACACACTATAGCCATCAACAAAACCCCTAAATCTGTCCTAAACCTTATTAACAAAAAAATGTGTACTTTCCTTTGGGGAGACAACAAAACCAGTGACAACTATCACTGCTGGGACAAAATCTGTGTTTCAGAAGATAAAGGAGGTCTGGGGGTCAGGTCTTTGAGCAATATGCAGGAGGCCTATAGCCTCAAACGTTGGTGGACATTCCATGCCAATGACACTTTGTGGAGTAAATTCATGAGAGCTAGATATCCTAGAGAGAACAATTTCCAACCCCAAATCATTGATTCCACAATATGGAAAAGAATCTGTTCCATACATCATATTGCTACTAACTACTTTTTTGCAGATACAGAGGAATACTTGCAGTGGACTACTCAGCCCATCCAAGATCTAAGCTTCACGGAAGATTTCAACATTATTCAGCAAGAAGAGGAAGAGGAAACAATCCTGCCATTACAGATCAATTGAAGTTCAATTTGGTAGAAACTCCCTCCCCTCAATGTGTCAACTTTGCTACAACAATGAAGACTCAGCATACCACACACTAATTCAGTGCACTTACTCAAGAGATATTTGGAAATACTTTGAATGGATTTTTAAAATACCATGGCAAACCACCCACGGAACTAATGCATACCTTCAACTCTGGTGGACGAACTTCAAAACAGATAATCTCTTCGACTGGCTAAAAGGCATCCTTCCCGGCATCATTCTATTCAACATTTGGAAAGAAAGAAATAGAAGAATCCACAACAACTTAATCTGGAGCAACAGGAAGATAATAGAGGAATGTGTTGGTCAACTTCAAACCTGGATTCTAAGCAGAGCTCCAAAAAAATTGCAGCAGTACGCATCCTGGAGGCTCCCGCAAGAAATTCTGCTCATTCAACCATCCTCTCGTTATCCCAAAATCCACAGATGGATAGCACCACCGGAAGGCTACCTTCATCTCTCAACAGACATCTCCTTCCTCAACAATATCATGATCGGCGGATCAATTCTTCGCTGCAGACGAGGAACTTTTATTGCAGCAAGCACATGGAAACTATGCGCACCAAGAATTCTGGAAGGAGAGGCATTCGGCTTATTACTTGGCATCAACTGGGCCAAACACTTCTCAGATAAAATTTGGGCCCACACCGACTCGGAGACCACCGTAAAGGGGATTCTTAAAAACAAAAACCCGGGTACAAACCACGAACTTTGGAACCGTCTTTCTAACGCGTCCCAACATGGCACCTCAATTCGTCACATTTTTCGAGAGGGCAATTTGGGATCACATACTTTAGCAAGATGGAGCAACAACAGCAACTTTATTTCATCTTGTATTTCTTTCACAACTCTTCCCTCTTTCATTAAGGGAGCCATTACGGCTGATGTAACCCTTCCGTTTATTCGATAAAAAAATTCCTTCTCATTAATATATATGTGTGTGTGTGTGTGTGTGTGTGTGTGTGTGTGTGTGTGTGTGTGTGTGTGTGTGTGTGTGTGTGTGTGTCTGTATGTATGTATGTATGTATGTATGTATGTATGTATTATGCGTTGCATAATAGCCACACATTTTGTGGGAGCTTACGGTAGGGTTGGGGTGGGGGTGCAGGGGTGCGGGTAGGGTGGGGGTTTAGGGGTGGGTTAGGGGGGTAGGAACCGTCAATTTTACGAACGGAGCACCGGAGGTGCCCCGAAAACCTAGTGGCACTGGAATGGCACCGTTCTCCGGTGTCACTAGAACCGGACCGATATATATATATATATATATATATATATATATATATATATATATATATATATATATATATATATATATATATGTATGTATGTATGTATGTATGTATGTATGTATGTATGTGTGTGTGTATATATATATATATATATATATATATATATATATATATATATATATATATATATATATATATATATATATATATATATGTATGTATATATAGATACATATATATATATATATATATATATATATATATATATATATACACATATATATATATACATATATATACATACATATATATATATATATACATATATATACATATATATATATATATACATATATATACATATATATGTATATATACATATACATATATACATATATGTATATGTACATATATATATATACATATATGTATACATATATACATATATATGTATCTATATGTATAGATATGTATAGATATGTATATATGTATACAGATATATATACATATATATACATATATATGTATATATACATATATATACATATATACATATATATACATATATATATATCATATATATATATATATATATATATATATATATATATATATATATATATATATATATATATATATATATGATATCATGATGGCTTCTCTCTCTAAAACTCCGGTGACCGGAAAACCACCGGAAACCAATAATAGATTTTTCTCTAAGGTTGTTTCATCCAGCTACACGGGCAAACGTCTAGAAGGCAGATCAACAGGACGTTTCAAAGGAATTCCCTCGGTCTCATTCACCCAAGATGACATATCGGAGCTTGCATCCAGGTTCAAACTGGCGCTTGTGGGCGAATTTCAGAAACGGCCTTCTTTTTCCTCTCTGAATACATTTTTTCAAAGACTTGGTCTAAAGGGTAGAGTGGACATATATATTCTTCCTCATCAACGCTTTCTTCTAAATTTTAGTTCAGAGGAAGACTACCTGCGCCTCTTCCTTAGAAGGACTTGGCAGGTTTTTGGTTTCTTCATGACCCTCACCAAATGGAGCCCCTCTCTGTCGCAAGGATCTGAAAATCCGGTGATGCCTATCTGGATAGCTTTCCCTGACCTCCCCATTCATCTTCATGATAGGAGAGCTCTCCATCTTATCGCATCTACCATTGGTACCCCCTTACAGGTCGACTCTTGTACTTTAAATTTCTCTAGGCCTGCTTTGGCTAGATGCTGTGTGGAAGTTGATATTTCCAACCTCCCTCCTCCAAAGGTCTTGATTAATCATGCTGGTGAGGAACTTATTTTTTCCTTCATCTATGAGAATGTTCCCTCCTACTGCAAGGAATGCAGGAGAACAGGTCACCAGAGGGAAGCGTGCATGGCAAAAAACTCTGATCGGAAAAGGGATGAACCACCGGAGAAAGAGGCCCTGGTTTCACAGGAACACAAACACACTGGAAAATGGCAAGTAGTAACATCCAAAAAAGGTAAGGCCAAGGTGACTGACAATCTTGAGTGGCGGGCCAAGAAAACTGATTTTTCTGAACACCCCAAGAAAACTAATGCAACTTGGGTAGAAGGTCCAGGTGAATCCTCCAAAAACCCTATAGAGATACCTGTTTCACCCACCCCACCACTTGTTGAGAAGGTTGGGAAAAATGGGACCTACTGCATTACGGACCCTTCTATCCTATCAACTCTCACTTTACGTCATGTGTATGAAAATGTGCTTAGGGCCCCCATCATCAGTGATTCCCAGCAACTTGTGGACAACTCTCTAGCTATTGTCCCGTTCCAGGAGAATCAGTTCCTCTCTCTCCCTGAAGATGAACCACCGGAAGTTGGGTTCTTCACTGAAGCAAAAGAAATTGATGAAAATATTCAACACCTGGATTACCTACTTGCTATAGAGGAGTTCCCTCCTTTGCCACCCCCTTCAGTTGGCAAGGAAACCCTAAGAGAGTCCAAAGCTCCCAGTTCCAAAACAAAAGAAAGAAACCATGCCATGATCACCAGACACATGGCCTCAAGTAACTCTTCTCCCCCTCTTTTTTCCCCATGATTGGACTCTTTTGGAATTTGAGAGGTGTACATATTTCTCTTCCCCGTCTCCGCTCTCTCCTAAAAAAATCCAACTTTCATTTTCTTGCTCTTTTGGAACCCCTGGTTGAACCAAATAAATTGGAGTGGTACAGAATGAAACTTGGACTCTTGAAGGGTTTTCATGCTTTAAACAACAAACTTTGGTTTTTCTGGAATGACAGTGCCCTCTCACTTCAGGCCATCATTGAGGAAGAGCAGGTTCTAACATGCTGTTTTAAGGACCTTGAGTCCTCAACCACTATTTGGATCTCCAGTGTATATGGAAAGCATTGTAGACTAGATAGAGAAAGACTTTGGATCTCTTTAAGAAACCTCTTTCCTGTCCAAGGCCCATGGATCATTGGGGGAGATTTCAATACAGTATCTTCTATTACTGAACACAAAGGGGCAGTTTGTCCAGACCTTGGAAGTCTGGCAGATTTTAATAGCACCATCTCTAATTGTGAGCTCATTTCCCCCACCTTTTTGGGGGGCCAATTCACCTGGTTTGGAAAAAGGGGTAAAGGAAGAGTTTGTAGAAGACTTGACAGAATCCTGATAAATGAAGATTGTATGAATCTATTCCAGGTCATTGAGGTGAAACACCTTGGAAGAGGGAACTCTGATCACAGGCCTTTGCTTCTCAAACTCCTCCTTAACCAAATCTCAGGAGCAAAACCTTTTAAATTTCTCAATATTTGGAGTTCCCATAAATCATACAATGATTTGATAATTTCCTCTTGGGATAAAAACTATCAGGGTGGGGGTATGAGAGGCCTTGCTATGAAACTCTCTAACCTCAAAAAAACACTCATCAAATGGAATAAGGAAACTTTTGGAAATATTTTTGAGGAAGTGTCTAAGGCACAAGATAGGTCAGAAAAGGCAGAAGCCATCCTTGAAATGGATGAATCTGAAAAAAACCTCATGGAGTTCAAGCTAGCTACAGCCCTTCTGCAGCAAGCTTTGAAAAAAGAGGAATGCTTTTGGGCCCAAAAGGCTAACATCAAATGGATCTCCCAAGGGGATGCTTCTACTTCTTTTTTCCACTCCTATGTAAGGGGAAGAAGGCACAGACTACATATCTCCTCTTTAAAGGATGGGAGAGGAAACATCCATACCACTTTTGATGAGATAGCAAGGATAACAGTGGAGCACTACACAGAGGTTTTCTCCTCAATACATGAAGGGGATATGGGAGAAATCCTAAATCTTATTCCTTCTTGTGTATCTGATCAAGACAACACTTTGCTCAGTAGCATCCCAGCTGAGGAAGAAATTAAAAGAACCATTTGGTCTTTAAATGCCAATAGCACAGCAGGATCTGATGGGTTTAATGGCTTCTTTTTCAGGAACTCTTGGGACACTATCAAAATTGATGTGTGCATGGCAGCTCAAGAATTCTTCATAGGTGTCCCTATGCCTAAAGCCTTTCGCAGCACACTCTTAACCCTCATCCCTAAAAATGAAGCAGCCATCACCCTGGACCAGTTCAGGCCCATCTCCCTATCAACTTTTTTCAGTAAGATTATTTCCAGGATTCTGAGTGACAGACTTAAATTGATCCTTCCCAAGATTATCTCCCAGGAACAGGCTGCTTTTCAGGTTGGGAAGAACATTACTGATCATGTCCTCATGACAAAAGAGATGGTTCACTTACTCTCTTCAAATGCAAGAGGAGGGAACTGCATTATCAAGTTGGACCTCTCTAAAGCTTTTGATAAACTCT
Source organism: Cuscuta australis (assembly GCA_003260385.1). Taxonomy (NCBI): domain Eukaryota; kingdom Viridiplantae; phylum Streptophyta; class Magnoliopsida; order Solanales; family Convolvulaceae; genus Cuscuta; species Cuscuta australis. The sequence goes on from NQVE01000065.1 coordinate 167,775, forward strand.
CATGGAATTACTTGGAGGGAATCCTTTCCAAATTTGGTTTCTCTCAGCATACCATACACCATGGGAAATCTGAAGGCAACACATTTCTCAGTGCTTATAAATGGTCAACCAAAGGGTTTTTTCCCCATGAAATGTGGAGTAAAGCAAGGTGATCCCCTCTCCCCCCTACTTTTCATTATAGCCTTGGAAGGTCTATCTAGATCCATCAATTATCATCATTCACTTAGGATGCTCTCACACTTCTCTGCTGGAAGAACACCCACCCCAAGCCACCTTCTCTACGCAGATGACATCATTCTTTTCACCAAAGCTGAATGCAGAAATCTCCTCAGGCTAAAGAAGATACTAGCAAGTTTTATGCAGGCCTCAGGTCAGGAGATCAACTATAACAAGAGTCAAGTTATTGTCCATGAAAAAATGAAGCCAGCACACCAATACAAGATCAAAAAAATCCTTTCTATCAAATGTAGTACCAAAGCGTTTAACTACCTTGGATCTACCATTGTAAAAGGAAAGCTTAAGAAGATACACTGCAAGGACTTGGTTGAAAAGTTTGAGAAGAGGATAAATGCTTGGTATAGTAAGAAGCTAAACCAAATGGGGAGGCTTATTCTTATCAAGCACGTGCTATCCTCAATCCCTTTACACCTTATGGCTGCCCAAAGAATACCCAAGTCCATAACAAAAATTCTTAAAAGGCAAATGGCAAATTTCTTCTGGGGGGAAAAGGAAGAGGGACCCAAATACCACTGGAGGAGATGGGACAAGATGTGTTTTCCCTTTGAGGAAGGAGGATTGGGGATAAGAAATTTAACACTAAGCCAGGATGCAGCTTTCATTGACCTATGGTGGAAAATGATCAAGGGGATTACTATTTGGAGCAAATACATGAGACATAAATACCTCAGAGATGGTCTTTTCTCTCCAAAGCCTTATGACTCCTACACTTGGAAATCCATATGTAAAACCACTCCACTAATTCTTCCCCATTGTAGGCTTTCCACAGATGGTGCTGAATGGAACTTTGGGACTTACACTTTCAGGAAGGCATACTCACTTACCTATGATCATCAGCCAAAACAGGCCACTTGTGTCTATATCTGGGATAAGAGACAAATGGGTAAGATCAGCATTTTCCTTTGGCGTCTATTCAACAACTTACTTCCCTTCCCAAACAACCTACAACGAATGGGCATCATCACCAATAAACCGTTCCCTTTCTGCATGGATATGAACATGAGTGAACAACATCTCTTCCTCAAATGCAAGCTGATCTCAACCATCTGGAATGTCTACTCAACGGATGTTAGTGCTCCAACTATGAAGGGAAACCCTATGCTACAACAAGTAATGCTCAGCTGGTGGTTATCCTCAAATAAAGGAAGCATAAAAGGGAACATACGCTTCCTGCTACCAGGTTTTATTTGTTGGACAATCTGGAAACTCTACAACAAGTGCCTCTATGACAATGGCAGACCATCGTTGAACTCACTAGTCCTCTCCATAAAAAAGCTGGCTCAAGGATGGTTTTGGGCAAACAACAACAATACAACTTTCCTTTTTAAATCTAATGTCCTTAGCTTGGGTTTACTCCCCTTTCAAGGATCTAGGTAACATGTGGTCCTAGATTCCTTTTTCGTTGTAATCCTTGGTTTTTTTCTCTTATTATTTATAAAAGTCCCCTTATTTAAATAAAAAAAAAATACATACACACACACACACACACACACACACACACATATATATATATATATGTATATATATATACATACATATATATATAGGGGGCGGTTCAGGTGAGAATGCACCTTGGTGAAAGAAATAAGAATAAAATCTAGCCCTTGGATCTGATGCATCGTGCGGCTCAGATTGCATTCTGCACTCAAATTTTGAGATAGTGCATTTTCAAAGGATTATGGTGCATTTCGACATGATGTATTTTCAAACCATCTTGGTGCACCTAATTTTGATGCAATCCTAACCCTTAGAGCTCACAATCCAAAGCACCAGATTCATTCTTATTTCTTTCATTAGATTGCATTCTCACCTGAACCAAAATATATATATATATATATATATATATATATATATATATATATATATATATATATATATATATATATATATATATATATATATATATATATATATATATATATATATATATATATATATATATATATATATATATATGTATGTATGTATGTATGTATATACATATACATATACATATACATATATATATATAGGGGTTGGTTCATGTGAGAATGAAATAAGAATGAATGTTATCCTTTAGATTGAGTGCATTGAACGGCTGTGATGGAATTAATCATTGATGAGTAGTCAAACTTTTAAAAAGGTAGGTATTAAATTGGTACGAACTAATTGCCATAAAGGTAATCATGCATCAATTTCCTTATACACCGTACAAACATTAATATTTAATTGGGAGCTGATTAAGACATTAATTTTTTATCTTTTAATTATTCTACTACATTATCTATTTTGAAATTATTTTTCGTACATTAGTTTGTCCTTGACAAATAATATGCTATTCAAAACCACTCGTTGAGATATATCTGACGCACCAATATTAAATATAAAATTTTGATATTATATTTTCATATCTAAAAGTAAGAAAAGTAAAATTTATAAATACTATTTTTCATTATTATTTAACCATGTAAATAAATAATTTTATACCGATATTTCAGGGTGTTACACACTATCTTAGTGCTACACTCATGTCCCAAATTAAGTCTCTGAATTTACACAATATATTTTTAAGAATAATGAATTTTGTAGTTGAAAATGCATCTTATTTAAGAATTGTTTTATATCTCACTTTTTGGATTTATTTCGAAGAGACGCACTATGATATCTACATTTACACATATAATGTAAATGTACCGTAATGACCGATAAATGCACTACAATTTGACCATTAGATTTTATTTAATTTTTATTCTATTTATTTGTAAATTAGCGAAGAATGACTTATGAATGACTTTATATGCGATTAAAAAAACTGAGAATGCATTGTGCTCTAAACAAGTTTAATTTGAATTTGAAAAATAGTTTGCCTATGCAGGATTTGAACCCACACCTGTAGTACATACCGCTCTACCATTTGAGCTAATAGGCAATGATTTATTTATCAAATAGACTCTCTTTTTGCACTTGGTGCTATAAAATACAAGTATGCATTTTAATCTTTTAAAATTTGCATCATTCAATGTGCATCATTGTTTGCAAAAAACTTACTATCGAGAATATACAAATGCATTATATTTGTGTAAGGTGAATTTCATCATACTGTTCATGAAAATGCATAATAACAAAATACAATATTTTTTATCTTGATTTTAAGTAAGCATTTTCTTCTTATTTAAATGCATTATCATGATTCTAAGAATGCATTGTTTTCTTATTTTAATGCACTACCTTTTTCTAATTATACAAAATAATGATAACCCCTCTAACCAAAGTAAATACATTTTTATGCTTCGTATGTTTAGAAAAAATTAGTACTAGAACTCAAGCTCAAATTTTTCTTCTAATGTGATGCATTAGGCAGACAAGAAAATGTACGAAGTAAACTAATTTTTGTACATTCAGACACAAATATGCAGTAAGAGAGCTTTATTTTTGTATAGGCAAAAAATGCATTAACCTAGATAAAAATTAAATCAACCACGCTAAATTTGTGATAGGAGAATCCTGAAAGTGAAACTAACATAAAACTAAAACTAACTTCTCAATAATTAGACTCAAGAAGAACATACATGTGTAGAGAGAATTTGAGCATTTTAGTTGATGAAAACTTAAAAAAATATAAAAATGCAGTGGGCCTAATTCCTTTCTATATAGGCCTAAAAATTGAAGGTGCTAAGGCATTTCCAAAATTCACAGTAACAAAAACATACCGTCAGTTTTCTTCTTGACAACACTGTGAATAACAATGCATTACCTTGAATATCAGAATGCACTTAAGTAAATATTAGAATGCATAGAGTAACTAAAAAAATGATTCAACAATTGCAAGAGATTCATAAGAAAATGCACAGAACTTAAACATTAGAACACATAAAAGAGCAAACAAAAGACTTGTTTTTCAATTATATTCCATATATATTAAGATTGAATCATGGTTAGAATGCATTACCTTGTTTGAGAAATAAGATCACAGCCACAATCTATCAATAGTAATGCATATAGAGGTTGTTGTGAGTGTTTAGGAGATCTCTCGATTGCATTTGGGGTAGTAGCACCACCTATTTTGTTTATTTGATTCTTAAAGGCATTTTATCAAACACCTTGTGTTCGGCCTGGTAACTTGAACCCAAACTGAGCAATCTTCCATCGCCCTTTCTACGACCATAGAGTAGACAAATAAAAAAACAATCCTCGCAAGGGAAGGGATCCAATGAAAGAGAATTTGAGATCGTTGGGACTACTGTACCGATCTCAAACCTAGGAGAAATGGAGAATTGTCGCACCACCTCAAGAAGGCCATAAAAAATTCAAAGGGGACATGGGTGATGAGTTAGATGATGAATTGATCAAGAAATTGAAAATAAATTGCGAGAAGATACCTCAATTTAGAACTCTGCTATGGATGAAAACAGAATTAATTACTTGGTCGTGGATGAAGAAAAGGAAACACAGGAAAAGTGACAATTTTAGGGAGACAGAATAGGAAAGATACTATTAAGAACTAAAAGTCCTAAAATGCCCTGTATGTAAACGGGATGAATCAACCAGATTGATCAAGATCTAATGGCTACAACTTATTCTTATTTCTTTCGTAAGATCTTATTCTCACCGGAACCAAAATCTATATATATATATATATATATATATATATATATATATATATATATATATATATATATATATATATATATATATATATATATATATATATATATATATATATTTCAAAGGATTTTTATTAAAGTGAAAAAAGTTACAATACGTTTGGGGAGGGCAAGACCTAGCCCCAAAGGTGTAAAGGAAGAAAGGAGGATAAGGTGTTTAACGATTACAAACTGGTAAAATTAAACTAAGGATGCCAGCAGACGTCTTCCATTAAGCCAAAAGAAATCTCCTCTCCAAAATGCATTGTTTTGATTTGGTCCCTTAATTAGCCATTTTTTCCTCCTATTTATCCAGCACCACCTTTGGATAAGAGAGGTTACAGTTCTGATCAGGCCATGAATGTTGTTTTGCCTATCTTCATGGAGGGCCGAGGTGTGATTCTTCCAAAGGACCCATGCAATAAAACCAGGTACCACTGCACGTAAGTTACCTTCTAATCCTTTTCCCTTTGCACTTGTCCACCATTGGAGTAGGTAATGTTGGATTGTACTGTTGGATGAGGGTAGTGGTCCATCTAACAGTAGTGCGTAGTATTTCCATAAATCCATGGCAGTGGGACAATGCAAAAGCGTGTGGTTACATCCATCTTCATTTCTCATGCATGCTAAACATATCCCTCGTACAGGGATAGAGAGAGTTCGTACATTAGGTGTGAAGGAGAGGGCATTGTGATGGACTTTCCAGAGGAAGAGCTTGATGTTTGGTGTCTGATATTTGTGCCAAATAAATTTGTTCTGTATCTGGGGTGGGACAGGTTGCAGGGTAGAGAGATAGGCTGCTTTCAGGGTGAAATCTTTGTCCATCCATTTTAGTGTGCCATCCGTCATGGTTGTGTGTTCAGTTGCCGTTGCATTTACTCTAAAGATCCTCTTCCAAACTGCAGAGTCTGGAAGCCTTTCCTTAAAGATGTTGCTTTTGAGGTATTTCCTGCGCATGAATGTTGCCCAAAGTCCTTGGTCAGATCTGATCTTTGCCCATAGTTTGTATGAGTAGGCTTGCTGTATGTGGTGAAGAGCACGAATTCCTAAGCCCCCAAAATCTGTGGGGACACAAATCTCTTTCCAGCTGACCCAGTGGTGCTTCCTTTTTCCATCTTTAACACCCCAGAGAAAACGAGCCATCCTTTGGTGTAGAGAATTGATTATGGATTGGGGGAGTGTATGGACTGCAATGGTATGAAGTGGGATGGAGGAGAGTACATGTTTAATTAGTATCAATCTGCCCATGGGGTTGAGTGTCTTGCTGTACCAAGAGCTGAGGTGACTATCAAAATGATCAAGTAGGGTGCCACAATGGTGTTTCTTCAGCTTTCCCTTTGTGATTGTAGCTCCTAAGTATTGCAACGGTGTTATTCCTTGCTTCATCTCTAGTGCTCTTGTTGTTGCTGTAATGGCTGCTTGCCTTGCATGTTTCCCACAGTAGAATCTGCTTTTGTTGAGGTTTATGTCCTGGCCAGAAGCTTGAAGATAGGTGTTGATGATCCCTTTGAGCCGGAGAACATTCCTATAGTGACCATTGGCAAATATAATTAAATCGTCTGCATAAGCTAGGTGTGAAATCCTTGGAACCTGTCCTGCATTAAAAGGGGTTAGATAAGAATTGTTTAGGTGGTGATTCAAGGTGCGGGTGAGGCCTTCTGTTGCAAGGATATAGAGCAAGGGAGATAGTGGATCTCCTTGTTTAATGCCCCTCTCCATGGGGAAAAAACCTACTGGTTGTCCATTAATAAGGATGGAGAGGGATGTGGCTTTGAGGTTGCTCATGAGGAGGGTGATAACCTTGGATGAGAATCCAAAAGCTGACAGAATAGCCTCAAGGTATTCCCAACTCAGTTTGTCAAAGGCTTTTGCCATGTCCACTTTGTTAATGAGATTGCCTCCATTTGTCTTCCTATCCAGGGCATGATGCATTTCTGTGGTGAGGAGTATTTGGTCAGCAATGTCCTTTCCAGGTTGGAATGCTCCTTGCTCCTTTGAAATGAGTTTGGGTAAGAGGGGTTTGAGCCTGTTGGTGAGAAGTTTAGTATGGATTTTGCTCATAAAGGTGGAAAGAGATATTGGTCTATAATCCTGGAAAGTATAAGGTGCTGATGTTTTGGGTATCAAAGTGATCAGCGTTGCACCATAGGCCTTGGGGGTGGGAATCCCAAGGAAGAATTCCTGTGCAGCTTTGTGGAGGTCTTGTCCTAAAATGTGCCAAGTTTTCCTGAAGAACTCCCCTGTAGAGCCATCCGGTCCACTGGTGCTGTGTGGATCAAGGTCCCAAACTGCTGCTCTGACCTCTTCAAGGGTGGGGAGAAAGGTAAGGTTATTGTTTTCCTCCTCTGTGATTACGTTTGGGATGAACTGAGTGATTTCCTCCAGGCCATGGACAGATGATTTGGTATAAATTTTGGTGAAGTGGTTAACAGCTTCTGTTTGGATTTCCTTGGGCTGGGTAAGGTTTCTGCCTTCTGAGGACTTGATATGCTTGATGGATAATTTGTGTTTTCTGCCTTTAACAAGGGAATGGAAGTATTTTGAGTTGGCATCACCTTTTTCCATCCATCTTACATTAGCTTTCTGCTTCCAGTATTCCACTTCTCTGTTGGTGGCTAGGATGAGCTTAGCTTTAGCTTTGGACCAAGTTTCTCTGTTTGTTTCTGTTGGCCTCTCATCAAAGGCAATTTCTGCAGCCATGGATTCCTCTTCGGCCTGTTTGACAGCCAAAAAAGTGTCCCCAAAGATACTCTTATTTCATTCTCTGATGACAGCCTTTAGTCCTTGAAGCTTGTTACATAAGCCCCTCATTCCTCCTGAGGTTGGTGTTGAGCTCCAGTACTTTGATACCATAGCAAGGAATGTTGTGTGTGTGAGCCAGGGGTGAAGGATTCTAAAGGATTTGGGGGCTGAGATGTGGGCATTGGTGCACTCAAGAAGGAGGGGGTTGTGGTCGGATCCAGTTTTACTAAGGTGTTTGCAGCTAATTTCATCAAAGGTGTTAACAACTTCTGAGTTGATTAGTATTCTATCAAGCCTTCGCCAAACTCTCCCTTGGCTCCTTTTCCCACACCAAGTAAACCATCCTTTGGAAGGAGAAATCTGTATAAGGGAGTTCTCTTCAATGCATTCATTGAATTCTGCTATACTTCTGCTGCACGGGGTAGAGGTACCTTTGTGTTCTGAAAGGGAGGTGATGGCGCTGAAGTCGCCTCCTAAAATCCACATTTCATCAGTAGGTCTATGAGCAGTAATGAGGTTCCATAAGTCCCTCCTTTGGATTATGTCATGCTTGCCATAAATAGAGGAGATATTAAGGACCTTTGATGAGCTATTAATGATGAACCTGCAGGTTAAAATCTGTTCCTCTTTAAAGCAGTGAGTGAGGTGAAGGGTGTGCGAATTCCAGAAGATCCATATTTTGTTGGTAGGGGAGGTATCATAGGAGTTGTATCCAAGTTTTAGAAGGTAGAAGGATATTTTGCTGCTATTGACAATAGGTTCAAAAACTGCAATGAAAGGGGGGGAGAAGGTTTTGGTTAGGGATTGGAGCCTTGTGATAGAGGATGCAATCCCACATGCATTCCAAAAGAGAAGAATCATTTGGGGATTAAGGGAGGTAAAGCTCCTTGACCACGACACTGGCTTCTCGTTTGGACGCCACTTGGTGGGAACAATCTCTTTTTCCTGGTCCTCCTAGGGGTGAGGGAGACCTGTGCACATTTAAGTGTTGGTTTAAGGATGAAGGGTTCAAGGTTTCCTTTGATGTATGGTTCATCATCCCCTTCAGAGTGGCAGTGGATGTCCAGTTCCTCCTCACTGTCACAGACAGTGTCATGCAATGGGAAGCCAAGATTATTGAGAATAGTAGAGGTTGGGTCATGGTTAATAACCTCTGGGGAGGTGGTGTCGCCCAGACTGCCAGATGGGAGAGTAGGGGTTGGGTCAAGGTCCATGAGGTTAAGGAGCTCAGGACAAATGTTGGGGGTGGTATTGGGATGAACATTGGAGGTGGTGTGGGGTTTAGGGATTAAGCTGGCAGATTGACTAGGGGTGGGGGATAAGGGTGCGAGTGTTTGGTTTAAAATGGGAGAGAGAGCTGTATTTTTGGATGTACCTACTTGGCATATATTTGCAGCAGGAGGGATTTGACTGGGGTCCTTAATTTTCCAGAAATGTACAGGGACTGGGCAAGTTTGTGGCTTTAGTGTTGGACGTTTCCTCTTGACTATAGTCTAATCTGAATCTCCATTTGCCACCATCGGTGTGTCGCCGGTGTGGACTTTTCCGACGACAAATCGTTTTTTGCAAGATGATTCCTTGTGGCCTAAAAGCTTAAGGGAAGATTAAAGTCTCGTGCCCCTAGCCGAAGGTGAATGGCCTGTGGGACTGGGTTGGAGAAACCAATTTCAATACACTTTCTGGCCCTGCTGGTGTTTTTGCCAAATAGGGTTCGTTCATCTGGTTTGATGGGTCTGCCAAGACAAGAGGCTAGGGTGTAAAGGGCCGGTGGGTGAAAAAGGTGGAGAGGGACATTGAAGATAGAGACCCAAACAGGGATAACAGGGCAATCTGTGCTAGAGGAGTAATCCGGAGACCATTTGAAAACATAAAATTCTGCCTTGCCAAACTTCCATGTTCTACGCAGAAGGAACCTCTGGTAATCATGTTCAAATTGGAAGATGAAGAGTGTGTCATACCATGAGAGGGGTTTGATTGAGAATGCCTTGAATCCTATGGAGTGGAGGATTCTGCGGAGATCATTCAATGGAGGAGAGATGTTAGACCTGCCCACAACAGCGTACTGGAGTTCTTGCGCAAGATGCTGCTCCTCCTCTCCTGTGAAGACAACCGAAGGATTTCCTTT
>NQVE01000065.1:180000-202500 GCA_003260385.1 Cuscuta australis
AAATGATTTTTCAACTGACTCATAAAATAATAATTTTTATCCATCAAAATTAATTTGTTTATGCAAAAATTATTGTCATCCTTACAAAAATTACTAGACTCAATAAAAAAATAAAAAGTCTTCGGAGTCTTCACTTCACTTTTAAAATCCACCTAGGGGTGAGCGTTGATTTTTATCACCGTAAATTTCTTGTTACGCCTCTTTGCTTTTCTCGATACGAAAAATAAATTTTTGATCATCGTTGAAATTAATCATCCTGTTTGTCATATATCAAAACCAAAAATATTCCAGAAAATAATAAAGGGGTTTGAACTCATGTCCATTAATTCCCCCCTTTTTTATAATGACAAACATAGTTGAGAAAAAACAAAGTATGAGTTCGAAAAATACTTCCCTTAATTTAATTCCCCCTGCATGGTTAGAGAAGTGCAGTAAAAACATTTCAGAGTAATAAGCGGAAAAACGTTTTTGAAAAACAAGTTTTCTCAACTATCCTTCCTTCCCCCTTTTGGCATTATCAACCGATAACCTTCCCCCTTAATCGATGCCGGGATTTTGAAGGATAGTAAAAAAATTTGCAAGAGTTTTCTTTAAAAGAGAACTTCTAACAAAATGTCAGAAAGGGACAATATGTTCTAAAAAAGAACAATATTGCCAAACCAACAATGATATCAATACACAATGATAATTAACATCATCCATAAATCAATTAACAACAATAACTAGCATCATCAAAAGCAACATCATCATCCACCAAAACAGTCATAAAAACAATAACATTTAACAATGCATCATATTAAGTTATCACATAAAAAGAGAGAGGAAGAAGTCCAAGTGAGATCGACGGCTGGGATCCCCTGCTGTAACTGTGATGCGGTCCGAGATATGGTCGTCGCTCTAGCACCGTCATCCGCTGCTCAAGACGTGAGAGACGATGTCCTTGCATGGTCACCTCCATGCGAGTGTGCGCCATATTCGTGCGAGTATGTGCTACGTCCGCTCGAGTGCGCGTCACTGCATCCAAGATCCTTTGAATGAGGGATCGGTGAGAGCAACGCGAAGAAGTAGAGCATGACACCCGAGAAGGAGAGGAACGCCGACTCGATTCCACCCGAGGCTCGAATGGAGCGATTTCTTGGACATGCGCCGGTTTGCCTTCCGGATCGTGTTCTTCTTCACCCTCTTCTTCTCCTCCTCCTCCTCCTCCTCCTCCTTCTTCTCCTCCTTCTTCTCCTCCTTCTTGCACGACCCTAGGTACATTTGAGCGATTGAAGGTGGCAACATCGATGTACCAAGTGTGATTCTTGTTGACGTGAATGTCTTTCATCAAAGGCACCTTATATGCGCTCAAGATGGTCATTATCGGAACCACATACCCAAGAGACCCTTTTGATTTCATTGAAAGAAGGTGATTGCAAAATAATTTTGCCCAATTGATTTTAATATTCTTCACAAACACGGAAAGAAGACGAGTGTCTGATGAAAGTATTTTGGAATGGCTCTACTTGCGAGGAGCTAATACTTTCGAAATGAAGTAGTGAAGAATACGATAATGAGGCTTAAGACCTCCAACAGTTAGACCCTCGCGCCCATGAGCGTCTTCAAGACAAACCTCGGTAATAGTGTCGTAGGAAGAAAAAGCTTTGAATTCCCTAGACGTGAACTTGTGAAAATCACATCCCTTAAAGGAAAATTTAAAAAGTTCACTAATATTCTTGAGAGTCATCTTAATGTCGGTGTCATTTACGGAGGATTTGAGAACCCGTTCGTTGAAAGAGAGATTTGTATAAAACAAGCGAATGAGATTCAGACAATAGACATCAAATTAAATATGTTACACACAAAAGAAGTGACACGGAGTCTATCAATAAAAATAGTAGCATCGTTAAACGGTAGATGACAAAATACAGTTTGAAGAACGGATTTGGGCATTAGAATTGGACGATTCAAAAAATAATTGAAGAAAAGGCGTTTGGAATCACCTCCGGGGAAGACAAATGAAGAGACAAATCGTTCCTCTTGGGTAGTGCTTGATTCACCCTAATTAAAAGGGGTTACTTCTAGTGACCAATTTTTAATACCTCTTGAGTTATTTGTACATTTTTAATGAGAGGAAAAAACCCTAATTAAAAGGGGTTACTTTTAGTGACCAATTTTTTTTCATTTTTCTTGTTTAAAAGTTAATGCTCTCATTATATATTTCTAAATGGGCCAAACTAAAATATATTAAAAAATGAAATTGTTTTTTAGGAAGAAATAGTTATTTGCCGCCTAACTTCCCTTTTCGCATTGTTACTGAGTATTTTGGTGAAAATTTCCTAAAATTTTCTCAGATTCACAATCCCGTGCGAAGTCCAGCCGCCGCGTGCATACAAGCTCTCCCTCAGCCACTCTTTCCGACGACCAGTTTAGGAACCAGACACCTATTTCTGTTGGTCTTTCCTGGTGTTTCTATGGATTCGACCAGAGGGACAATAGCTCCCTTCGCCACCAGTTTCCCTGTCTTTCTCTTACTCAATTCCAGGTAATTTTCTTTCCTAAATCAGGTTATAATGTTTAATTTTTTCCCCAGTTCGATAAACTTGGTTAATTTTATCACGAGGATTTGAGCATCTAATCGCCTTTCTGATTCAATGATCCAAAATATTTGACTTTGCTTTTGTTTCAATCCATTCTGTTTTTAAAATTTGGTGCAATTTGTTCATCAATTGGGTTTGAATTTTGATTCTATGGCAGCACTTGTGGCCATTCCGGAATGTTTTTCTTGTATTTGTTTGAGCAACCTAAATACTTCGTATTTATGAAATTACTAGCTTCCCTACTCGCTTAATTCTGTTTTTAAGGTGGCTTAATACTGCCCAAGTATTTTGTGTTTGGTTTTCAACATCTGGTTTTAAGGTGGATTTTTTTTGTTTTGGTTCTGGCAGCTAGGTTTTAGAGGTATGGTTTTATAATTTTTAGCATCTGGATATGGGGGGATTTTTGTATTTGGCTACTAGTTTCTGGGAGTATGGTTTTCGGTTGGCACCCGCTGGTGTTTGTTTTGAGCAGCTTGTTTTTGGGGTATGCTTTTTTGGTTTTCGGGTACTGGTTTAGTTTTTCAATATCAGGCTTTTGGATTTTAGCAACTGGCTTTTGGGTGGGCTAGTTTATGGTTTCGATCAAACTGCTCAGATTGGGATTCTGGAGTATTTTGAGAAAATTTCGATCAAACTGCTCAGATTAGCAACATCTTACACCGATAACAACTTACCTTGCTGAGTCCGGCATACACGAGCTCCTTCAGCTATTCTGTCTGATGACCAGTGGTTAGGGATACAACCAGAGGGATACGGCTTTTCCAGCGATTCGTCCGCCACTCTTTCTGCTGGTTTTTTGCTTACTCTGTCAGTCAGCCGCCAGGTAAAATATATCTGTATTAACCATCATACTTGTAAAATATCTTTCCCAAAGCAGGTTAAAACTTTAAATTTATTTCCCAGTACAATGAGTTTGGATTAATTTTCTCACGAGGGTTTGAGCATCCAATCGGCTTTCTAATTCAATAATCTATAATCTTTGATTTTGTTTCTTCTCTGAATCTGTTTTTGTTCATAAAGTTTGGTGAAATTTGTTCTTCAATTGGGTATGAAGTTGTTGGAGTTGATGCCCTTATGGCCAACTGCTGTTGTAATATCTTAGATATTTTCTATCATGTAAAGGCAGATGCATTAAGTTTACAAACATCTCATGCTAAAGTAAACTCTTAATTGCATTCCAAGAATTATATTATAAGATGTTTACCAGAATGAGTCTTCTGATGTTGAGACTGACATCTCGTCACTTAGTATAATTCTAAACGGTCTATAGTCGAAGCATTAACGAGAGTGGGATATCGTTAGTGCGTGTGAGACTAGTGAGAGTTAGATGTTTGACCTAGTCTCTTGGTCAATGACGGAGTGTTCGCATCTACTCTTGGGCAGATATTATCGTTAATAATAGGATGCCACACCTGACCCACCTTAAGGGCATTGCCTAGACTTTTAGTCTATGCTCTAAGTGTCATTAATGCGACTATTGGTATAACGATCCTTAGACTTGAAGTATTACGTTCTTTAAATGCGTGAACCCGTATGCTTTGATTCATTTTCCTAAGCCGTATGAAATAAGGATGGTACACAGGATTTGTATTGGGCATGCCGCTGCACGTATTCGAAGACGTAGATTACGTACAAAGAATTTGTCACTGCTACTTAAGCATAATAGTGTCTTGTAGGGGCCCACTGATAAGTATGACTGAGGAAATGCATGGCCATGCTGAGATGAGTTTAGATATCTGTTCTCATCAGTCACACTTGTTAATCAGTAAATAACTTAATCGCTACAAGTTGGCTATTTTATATATCCCTCGCACTAAGTTAAGACATTGGGACAAAAGGATCCACGTTATACAAAGTCTTAGTCGTAGAAAGGTTTTGACGGAGCAAACGTCTAAACTTATAATCTGGGGGTAATAATGTGTTGCTAGATACCGCTTATTACTTATAGTATTGGTGTAGAATCAATACTGTGGCCAGTTTTATAACTGCCTATATGGGTCACACACTTTGGAAAATTTAAAGAGTAAGATTATAAGAAGGGATACTCTCCCTTTGCAGCCTCCCCACCATGGAAGAGGTTAAAACTGCAATCTGGGACCTCTGCCCAGACAGCTCTCCAGGACCTGATGGTTTCACTGGCCATTTTTTCAAGGTAACCTGGGATACCATCAAAGAAGATTTGTGGAAAGCTTGCCAAGAGTTTTTCCTAGGCATTCCCCCTCCCAAAAGCCTCACTCAATCCACCATCATCCTTATTCCCAAAACTGAGCACCCCTCAAAATTCTCTGACTACAGACCCATTTGCCTCTCCAATTTCATTGCCAAAACCATTTCTAAGATCTTGGCTACAAGACTGTCCCCTCTCCTACCCAAAATCATCAGCCCTGAACAGGCTGGCTTCATGAAAGACACTCTTATTCAAGATCAGATCCTCATTGCCCAAGAAATGTTCCATGGCCTTGCTAATAAATGCAGGGGGGGAAATATGGCCATCAAGCTGGACATGTCTAAAGCTTTTGATCGAGTGTCCTGGGACTATCTACTTGAAGTCTTGAGGAGATTTGGATTCTCAAACCAAACCACACACCTTATTCACAACCTCTTGGCCACTACCTCTCTCTCTATCAACATCAATGGCAAAAATACCAAACCTTTTCAAACTTCCAGGGGGTTAAAACAAGGAGATCCCCTATCTCCTTTTCTCTTCATCATTGCCTCAGAAGGTTTCAGTAGAACTCTGAACAACCTTGTCCTCACCAAGAAAATTGCAGGCTACAACTTGGGAAGAAACTACCATCCTATCTCCCACCTTGCTTTTGCAGATGATCTTATTCTTTTGACTAATGGCTCTGGTCCTAATCTTAAACAAGTTCACAGCTTTTTGAGGAACTATGAAAGGTGCTCAGGTCAAAAGGTCAATATGGATAAAAGCAACTTTTTCACCCCCCTAAAACTCCCAACCACAGAATCAACTACATGTGCAGCACCCTTGGAATGAACCATGGTACTCTACCCTTCAAATATTTGGGTGTTCAAATATTTAGAGGGATTAACAGAGCTCACTACTGCCAAACACTCATTGATCAATTTAACAATAAATTGAAGGGCTGGCAGGGCAGACTCCTCAACCACAGTGGCAGACTTATCCTCCTCAAACACAACCTAAACTCCATTCCCCTCCACACCCTAGCAGTCAACAAACTCCCTAAATCTATCATCCATCTGCTTCACAACAAGATGTGCACTTTCCTCTGGGGTCACACAGAAGGGAAAGACAGCTATCATTGGGCATCTTGGGACAGAATCTGCTTGACAGAAGACAAAGGAGGTCTAGGAGTCAGATCCTTGGATGCTATCCAAGAGGCCTTCACCCTCAAACTCTGGTGGAACTATCATGCTAACAACTCCACTTGGAGCCATTTTATGAGAGAGAGATATCCCAGAAACAACAACTTCACCCCTAAAATTACTGACTCTACCATATGGAAAAGAATTTGCTCTATTCATGAAAAAGCCACTAATTTTTTTTTTTTGCAGGAGAAGAAGACCAAGAAGCTTTTTTCAGAAATAGGCAAATTACTTTCAAAGAAGCTTACCTTGCAATCCAACCTGAGGAAGAGGAAGAGGATGCAGAACCTCTCCAACATATGGAAATCATCTGGAACATGAAGCAAATTCCAAAAGTCTCCTTCTTCCAGTGGCGCCTTCACCAGAAACTGCTACCTTTCCCTGCACACTTGAGGAAATTTGGAATCACTTCATTGCCTTCCATATGCCATCTCTGCAAAAGGGATAATGACACAGACTATCACGCTCTCTTTCAATGCCCCTACGCTAAACCCATTTGGAGCTACTTCGAATGGATCTTCAAAATACCGTGGCAAGCAACACACGGTGTGAGAGCCTACCTCCACAAATGGTGGACAGAATACCACAACCAAACTCTAGAAGGATGGCTCAAAGGTATCATACCTGGAATCATCTCCCACCAAATTTGGAAGGAAAGAAACCGGCGCATCCATGAAAACAGCAGCAAAGAGTCGGGGCGACTACTTCAAGACTGTATTGCCCAAGTACCGGAGTGGGTTCTTGGAAGGGCTCCTTCAAAGCTTAAGTACTTCGACGCCTGGAGACTTCCTCCTGAACTTATGCTCTCGCAGCAAAGGAACCCCTCCCTTAGAGTCCATAGGTGGACCAACACCTCGGACAGCGGATTACACCTCTCCACAGATGTTGCAACCAATCAAAATTACGGGGTGGCTAGTGCAGTTTTACGCAGAGGAAATGGCACTTTCATTGCAGCGGGAACATGGAAGATTGAAGAAACATCTGCCTTACAAGGTGAGGCAAAAGCTTTAGCCATTGGCATACAATGGGCTGCACATTTTGGAAGATATATTTGGGCCAACACTGACTGCAAAAGTCTAGCCAAGTCAATTTCCAGCCGCAAAAACCCGGGAATCAGCCATGAACTTTGGACAACTCTCCCCCATGCTTTCTCACATTCGGGTCAAAAGATCTCCTACATACCTCGAGAGGGAAATATGGGAGCCCATCATTTGGCCAAATGGGCCAGCCAACATAATCTTTTTACTCCTTGTATTTCTTTTCTCATTGCTCCCCCACATGTTCAGGGAGCAATCACAGCTGATGTAATGCTTCCTTTCTTTCGCTAATCAATAAAAAGCTAGCTTCATTAATATATATATACACACACACACACATACATAGATACATACACACACACACACACACACACACACACACACATAGTACACATATATATACACATATACTAATCTAAAATGTACGTGTGTATATGTATATATTCCAGCCGTGTACACACACATATATATTACATTATATATTATATTGTCTACATTTTATCTTGGAGTGTCATTTTAATTATGAAAATAGTTATTTTGACAAAAACTATTTTAAAGTATATTTTATATACTTGTTTTAAAATGTTTTGGGTATTTTATTTTATGTCATAAAAATTATTGATGTCAAATAAAATACACTTTGGTAGCATTTTGAAACACATTATTAATGAAATGTACGTGTGAAGTACATGACATAATGTCTCTTGAAGTGTTTTGAATGCATGGCTATGAATGGAGATAGCTTTTTTATTTCGGAGTTTAGCTTAAGTACATGACATAATGTCTCTTTTTTTATTCTTGAAGATGGTCCGTAAGAAAGAAAAAATTTGGAAGGGAGAGTAAAATCAAAGTTTATCAATTTGGGTGTAGAAAATGTTATAATATTTTCTTTAAAGTATTATTGATATATTTTCTACTTTTTAATATACAAAGTTAATATTATCCCAAAATAATCTTTATATTTAATATACTATTATAATCTTTACTAGCATAAAGATTATAGTAGACTCCGGAGATTGTTCGTGTGTCAAAGTTGGAGGCCGGACGCTTGAACGGCTACGTTTGCTCCTTCAACACCTTTTGCTCGACTTCTCGTTCATACCGCTTTACCGGAGAAGGTATAACTTTCTATCTCTAGCTGTAGTTTTAGTACGTGTTCTTGGGCTAGTAATCACTATTGGGAGATTAAATTATTGTATTTCCGTTGCCCTCCCAACCGTGGTCTTTCCTTACGGATGAATGTTTTTCCTCTATTTGTTGGAGCAACCTAAATACTTCATATTTATGAAATTATTAGCTTTTGTACTGGCTTAATTCTGGTTTTAAGGTGGCTTAATACTAGCCAAGTACTTTGTGTTTGGTTTTCAACATCTGGTTTCACGGTGGATTTTTTTGTTTTGTTTTTGGCAGCTAGGTTTTAGAGGTATGCTTTTTAATTTTCAGCATCTGGCCTTTGGGGGGTGGATTAAATTATTGTATTTCCGCTGCCCTCCCAACCGTAGATACCTTTCAGTGGTATCGGAGCTAACGTACAAAACTATAGTTTTTCGTAGAACTTTTTCGGTTAGAAATTATTTTTAACTTGGACTTAAATAAATCATTAAAATAAATATTCATTATTTATTTGCGCCGAAAATATGTATTTTATACATATATTCAGAAATTTCAAATATATATTAATATATGTATTTCGAAATTGTTAATATAATTTTATTGAACATATAATTTCATTTTATGGTTAGTAAAATTATATTGTAATTTTCGAAATTGTTTATTTCCAATTTTTGAGTTAATTCTATTTGTTTAGATTTAATTCCAATAAATCTTAAATAAATATTGGAAACTCAAAAATGAACTTTATAAAACTTGGAAATATTATTTCTAGGTGAAATAAAGTTGTTCATAAATATATTGGATAAAATAATATTAGTTAGTAATTAATTATATATATATATATATATATATATATATATATATATAATATATATATATATATATATATATATATATATATATATATATATATATATATATATATATATATATATATATATATATATATATATATATATATATATATATATATATTGAAAATGGCTAATATCATTTTGGAAAATTATATCTCAGTAAAAAGTAAGTTGATTTTTCTAATTATTAAATTATATAATTTAATGATTTTTGAAAAATGATTTAAAATTATATTTGCAATTATTGAGATATAATTGATATATTTGGGAAATAAATATTTATACATTCTGGAAATTTATTTTTCAGAATTATAAATGTCTAAAATCGTTACTGGAAGTTGAAAATAAATTTTCATCATTTTTGAAAATTCATTTCTCATTTAAATGGATTTTTCCAAATAAAATTGGCAAAAGGGCATTTCAGTAATTCTGTATTTACTAGAACTTTTTCTTCCAGTTTTGACCCTGTCCTAAAGTCACATAATATGTTTAGGATGACTTGGTAAAATTTCATAATTTTTGGACCACTTTATGAATTTTTATGAATTATAGAAAATATTACCAACGTAGTATTTTTCTAGAATTGTCTGGGCGAGCGCGGTTCGCCCGGTGTATGTATATCTCTATTGCCCGTGTGGATGTATGATATGCATGGTGGATGATTGTGGCTATAGTTTATTTGATTATAATACGGCCTGCGTGTCGTGCCTTATCTCTTAAACTCTTGTTGTAAATCTATTTCTCTCTCTTACCTCAACCGAGGATTCTTTTCTCACGTGGTGGTTAGAAGATAAAAGATTTGAAGTCCGTTCGAGGGAATTTAAAGGAATGGAGATAGCCCGAAGCCCAAGAGCTTGGAAGTCAGTGGGAGCTATCATTTTATTTTTTCTTTAGGGGCCACAATCATTACACGTTTATTTACTACGTATTTTGAATGCATGTGAATGTATGTTTAACGCTAGTAAATTGACACGTGCGCGACATGTGTTGTAGGTGAGATTGTAAAATTTAAAATCCCTCGAAATATTAAGTCTGCATTGCCTTCCGGCGCCCGGCACCTTTCCGGCTAATGTACACTGTCACGTACTCAGCCTTAGCAGAGCGTAGTACAGTGTATGTTATGCTAGTCACGGGAATCACTTAAGTGGTCATTGTCAGACGTTGGGTTAGACTTAACTGAGTCTCGGTCAAATGGATGGATGACTCCGAGACGGGTTTTGTTGGGGTCACTATACTGACAAGTCGAATTACTTTACTCACTCATCCAGCCAGAAGTTGGGTCTCTATGACTTAATTGGGCTTTGCCCTAACTAAAGTAGTTGCGCATGTGGTACGTGCCAAAGCCAATCACATGTACGATGAAACGGTGTTCTGGTCCGTTAGTAGTATTGTAGCTCGCCCAACACAAGACCAAGAACTGTGAGCGCGGCTCGACAGTTGGAACTATGTTCCTACCTAAATAGTTAATTTCTAGGTACGAACCTCAGGTCAACTGGAATTTAATGATATATGGATCTTGGCCCATTAAGAGAATCTCTAGGAGAATCTCCGAATCAACATTGAGGGTTGTTGGTTTGTTAAAATAGTGGGAAATAATTAATTAAAGGCCTAATTAATTATTCAACATGATAGATAACCTAGTTTGCAATTTCATTCTGTAGATGGCATCAAACAACACGAATAGTCATTCCATCAACCTGTGCTATACCCTCGAGAGTCAAAAACTCTCGGGGGAAAACTTTATGACAGGGAGTTAAATCTCCGAATCGTTCTTGAACTGGAGAGGAAGCTCTACCTCCTTGATAAAGAGCCTCCAAATGCACCCGCGGCGAACGCACGCGCTGCCGAACTCGCTTCTTACCAGAAGTATGAGGACGACAAGCATGACGTGAAGTGCATCATCCTGGCCAGCATGATCCCGGAGCTCCAAAGGCTCCACAAGGACATGGAAGCGCGCACCATGATGCAGCGCTTGAGAGACCTTTACCAAGGTCAGGCTAGCCATGAACGCTTCAAGATCTCTAAGATTCTGTTTTCCAGCAAGCTGGCATCCGGATCTCCAGTTGGCCCGTTCGTTCTCAAGCTAATCGGCATGATTGAAATGCTTGAAAAACTGGAGGCCCCTTTGCACCCACTGCTAGCAACTGATCTCATTTTGGGAGCATTGCCAGCAGAGTATGGTCAAACTGTCGTGAATTTCTATATGAACAAACTCGACATAACATTGACTGAGCTGTTGAAATTCCTCACCACAGCTGAGGAGAGTATTGGGAGAGGAAAGGCAAAGCCCGTCTTGATGGTGGAGGACGGTGCATTGGCAAAGAGAGGTGGGTCACATCCGCTGGCCGGGAAAAAAGGCAAGGGGTCCAAGAACCCCAAGCCTAATTCCAGCCTCTTTGCGCAGAAGCCTAAAGTGGGAGCCGAGAAGAAGAAGAAAGTCGCTGCTGTCTGTTACCATTGTGGCAAGAAAGGGCACTGGAGGCGCAACTGCGCAAAGCTTATGGTAGAGAGGAAAGCGGGCAAACAGCCTGTCACCTCAGGTATTTAAGTTATTGAAGTCAACATGTCTGATTTCACCGCTTGGGTGATTGACACTGGATGTGGTTCTCACATCTGTACTTCTATGTAGGACCTGCATGAGGTGAGACACTTGACAGAGGGAGAGGTTCAACTTAGAGTCGGCAATGGAGCAGTTGTCAATGCGTTGGCCGTCGGAACCTATAATTTACCTCTTCCTAGTGGTCTTATGTTGCAATTGAACAATTTTTTGTTTGTGCCTGCAATTAGCAGGAATATTATTTTTGTCTCCTGCCTTGACAAAGCAGGATATTCCATTGTTGTAAAAGACAAATGTTTGAATGTTTCCAGAAATGATATGTTTTATGCAACTGCTCGAATGACCAATGGGCTATATGTCTTAGACTTAGACGCCCCTGTATATAACGTAGATGTTAAGAGAAACAAGCCTAACAGTTTGAATCTCACGTACCTCTGGCATTGTCGTTTAGGCCACATTAACGGGAAACACATATGTAAGCTACGTCACTCTGGCGTGCTTGATTCATTCGACTTTGAGTCTTATGGTGTATGCCAATCTTGTTTACTTGGTAAAATGACAAAGGCTCCATTCACTGGTCACGGTGAAAGGGCAAGTGATGTATTAGGCCTCATACACTATGATGTGTGTGGCCCAATCAACACTGAAGCTAGAGGTGGTTTCTCATATTTCGTCACATTTACTGGCGACCTTAGTCGGTATGGATATGTGTATCTTTTAAAACACAAATCGGAATGCTTTGACAAATTCAAGGAATTCAGAAACGAAGTAGAGAAACAATTAGGCAAAAGTATCAAGACACTCCGTTCGGATCGTGCAGGTGAGTACTTGAGTCTAGAGTTTGATGACTATCTACGAGAGCACGTGATTCTATCCCAGCTCACTCCTCCTGGCACACCCCAATTAAATGGAGTTTCAGAGAGGAGGAACCGAACCTTACTCCATATGGTTCGGAGTATGATGAGTGTGACGACACTGCCAGAGTCCTTTTGGGGAAAAGCACTATTAACAGTAGCACACACACTCAATCGCGTACCATCTAAGGTTGTTGAGAGCACACCATACGAGCTATGGCGTGGGACAAAACCGAATTTGTCGTACTTGAGGATTTGGGGTTGTGATGTTTACGTGAGACGCCTCATGATGTCTGGTAAGCTAGATTCCAAATTTGACAGGTGTAAATTTGTGGGATACCCTAAGGAAACGAAAGGGTATGAGTACTATCATCCGACTGATAACAAAATCTTTGTTGCTCGGAACGGAACCTTCCTAGAGAAGGAGTTTCTCTCTGCTATTTCTAGTGGGAGAAAGGTAGACCTCAAAGAAATTCGAGAACCACAGGAAGAGATCTCAATAGCAGCGGAACCCGAGCGTCAAGATTTAGTATCTCGACCGGCTCAGGTTTTACCACGTAGGTCAGACCGGTTGCGTAATCCTTCGGTTAGATACGACTTCCTTGTATCTGATGATGGTGACGTCTTACTGGTAGACCAAGGCAAACCTGAGACCTACATCGAGGCAATCACGTGCCCCGAATCCGAACAATGGCTTAATGCCATGAAATCCAAAATGGAGTCTATGTACACAAACCAAGTCTGGACCTTGGTTGATGCGCTCGAAAGGATAAAACCCATAGGGTGCAAGTGGATTTTCAAAAAGAAAACAGACGTAGACGGGAAGGTTCATACCTTCTGTTAGACAAATGTGCAACTCTAGAGGGGGGGTGAATAGAGTTTTTTTCAAGAATGTGCGTTTTTCGCGTGTGTGAAATAATAAAATCGCAGGAATAAATAAAGAGAGTAAGGGAAAGAAAAACACCGAGATTTATACTGGTTCACCACCTCGTGGCTAGTCCAGTCCTCCGAGAGACTCTCTCGAAAGTCCTACTAATCTTCAAGCTTCAACGGGTGCTTGAAAAACCGGTACAACTTGAGAACTTGAATCACACAAGCCTCACTTTCTTACAACAACAAGACTTGAGTCACACAAGTCTTAAGAACAACACTCAAATGAGATTGAGTTTACAACACAAGAATGAAAGCTCACACAATTGAGCAAAGTAGTGTTGAAGAATTAAAGCTCTATGGATGACAACTTCTTTAGCACTCAAAGAAAATATTTCTAACTCTCAAAAATAATATTTTGATGAGGAAGATGAGGCAAAGGATGAATATAGCTCAAAGAATATATTGGAGTGCAAGAGATGTGTGTAGAAATGAAGGAGAATGAGGGATTAAATAGGCTCAGGAAAATAAAGCCGTTGGAGCAAGCCAGAACATTTACCAGACAGAATTAATCGATTAAATTAGGGACTTTAATCGATTAAGGTGTACAGAAGTGAAAAGGGCTTGAATCCAAAGGTGGAATTAATCGATTAAAAAAGAGAGAAAAATTGATTAGCTTGCTCTGTTTAAACTAATCGATTAAATGGAGAAATTTAATCGATTAAGTCTATTGGCCTGAGAAATCCAGCGCTGAGAAATTGGATCTAATCGATTATTTTAGAAAATTTAATCGTTTAAAGTGAAAATAATGCGCAAACATGAAGGGCCCAAGCCAAGTGCGATGAGAAGGGCATTGGCTTTATATTCGTTGTTTGAGACAACGAGAATAACGAGAACGCTCCTCAAATATAATATCCCTTATTCAATGATTTTGAATAGGGGAGAAAAAGTGAGTCCAAAAATTATTTTGTGTGTCAAACGATGTACACGAAAAAATATTTAAAGTATGTTTTTCTTACCAAAAAAAATGTGTAATCTTTAAAATTATATTTAAGAAATTTTGACACACTTATTTTGAAACTGACTCAGTAAAATATTTTTGGACAGAGGAAAAATAATTTTTCAACTGACTCAAGAAATAATAATTTTTATCCCTTAGAAGTTAATTTGTTTATGCAAAAGTTATTGTCATCCTTACAGGAATCCTAGACTCAATAAAAAATAAAAAAGTCTTCGGAGTCTTCATTTCACTTCAAAAAAATTTGCGTAGGGGTGATCGTCGATTTTTATCGCCGTAAACTTCTTGATACCCTTCTTTGCTTTTCTCGATACGAAAATAAATTTTCGATCAGCTTGAGATTAATCATCCTGTTTGTCATTCATCAAAACAAAAAAAAAATATTCTAGAAGAGATAGTAAAGGGGTTTGAACTCATGTCCAACATTTTCCCCCTTTTTGATAATGACAAACATAGTTGAGAAAGAGCAAAGTAAGAGTTCAAAAATTACTTCCTTTTAAGAATAATCCCCCCTACAAGGTTAGAGAAGTGAAAAATATATCGGAGTAAAAAGCGGAAAAAAAAGTTAAAGAAAAAACTTTCTCAACTATCCTTCCTTCCCCCTTTTAGCATTATCAACCGATATGCTTCCCCCTTAAACAATGCCGGGATATTGAAGGAAAGTAAAAAAAATGGCAAGAGTTTTCTTTAAAAGAGAACTCTTAGTAAAAATGCAACAAAAGGGACAATATGTTCTAAACAAGAACAATATTGTCAACCCAACAATGATATCAATACACAATCATAATTAATATTAACTAGCATCATTGAAAGGAACATCATCATTCACCAAAAGAGTCATAAAACAATAACAATGTAAATAACAATGTATCATAATAAGTCAGGATAGAGGGAATATTATCAAAGTGAGTTCGCCGGACGAGCTCCTCCGCTGAAGCTGTGACGCGGGCCACGGTAGGAGCGGGATTGCTCAAAACGAGTCATCCTCTCGTTGAGCTGGCGAACGTCATCTCGGATGCACGTGAGAGTATCGAAGATCCTATTCACCCAAGAAGGTCTCGGTGCTTCTTCTCTTGGACGAGTTCTACGTTGACAAGTGACGCGCTCCCTGGCTCGACTTCCTCCGGCTCGAGATGACTCAGCTTGAGTCTCGCTTTGGCTCTCTTCTTCTTCTGCGACTATCAGGTCCAGATTTGGTGCAGCATCGCCCTCCTCACGGTATACGATCCGGGAAAACTTGGCTTCAGTGATGAAACAAGTCTTCTTAACCAGCACCTGAGTGTCCCGAGTAAAGTCTATTTTGCAATGAGCAAGGATATGCATAATGGGGATGGCAAAACGGAGATGGGAAAAACGAGTGCCATCGCTAAGTGCAACAATAAAGAAGTGAACCCAATCAAATTTGACATCGTTCAACAGGACGTGAAACAAACGAATATCGTCCTTGTTAATAACGCCATGGTTCGAATCACGGGGCAACAAGACATAGGAGAAGATGTATTGTTGGACGCGTTGAATTAAAGTGAGATTAATGACACTCAGGTTGCTAGAATTTCTAAACTTGAGGTCACGATGATCTAACCCGAGTTGTCGCCAAATTGCCTCATCTTGGAATGTTTCATCCAAGTTTTCGGTAATTTCACCGCGACGAAGGCCAAACAAAGAAGTCAAACCGGCACCGTCAATGAAAACGGTTTTGCCGTCAACATAGGAAATGAGAGATGGCGAGTCTCCCTTAGTGGTACAAAGATTTGCATAAAATTGACGTATAAGATTTGGACAAAAGAATTCATACGTCAAATGGATGAAACGAAGCAAACCTTGCTGAGAGAAAAGAGACTTACTCGGGGCATAGGTCGCCGATTTGAAGAGGTCCTTGTTCACGATCTTAGGAGAGACGATCTCCTTCGTTAGAAAGATGTTGTGGAATCTCTCGGCTGAAGCCCCAGTGTTGAAGGCTAGTCCGGTTTGTATGTGGATGTATTTGCTCGCTTCACGACGCCATGGCCTCTCACCCTCTTCTGCTGCCGTTTCTTGACGCGATGAAGCGTTCTTGCACCTTGGCATCCTTCCTCTTTGAAATTGATGAAATTTGGTGAGAAAATGAAAGAATTTTGAGAAGTTTCTGATGAAGGTTGAGAAAAACGGAGAAGGGAAAGAGCTAGGGTTTCTGATTCGTATGAAGAGAATGGCGAAGAAGACTGGCTATGATATAAGGGCAAAAATCGAATATTAATCGATTAAAAACAAGTATTTAATCGATTAAGGAACACAGCCGAGGCAAATCGATTAAAGTAAACTTATTAATCGATTAGAAGTGGAGCAGACCCAAACGTTTGCGTTTCAAGCTATTAATCGATTAAATAAAGATGGTTAATCGATTAAGATGGACAGATGAGTCTAATCGATTAATTGAACAAAATTAATCGATTAAAAGTGAAGCAGAGCTAAAGAAGGTTTCCAAAGGATTTTAATTGATTAACAAAAGACCAGTAATCGATTAAGAGGGATAGAGGCGACTAATCGATTTCTCTTCGAGGAGTAATCGATTAAAACTTGTTTGACAGAAAAAATCATCAAGTCCAATACGGTTGAATACCAAGGAAGGAGATACCTGCAATAAAAGCCCTGCAAAAAAGAATGTATCGCGCCTCCGACGCTCAAATTAGTATAGTCAATAAAAAGAATGGATTAGTTCATAGAGATATCCGAAATTCCAAGTTCGTTCCGAATGTGGAAGAAACTCTCCCTACTAAGGGGTTTCGTGAAAATGTCCGCCAATTGATGTTTCGTTTCAACAAACTCAATTGTGACATCTCCCTTTTGGACGTGATCTCGTATGAAGTGATGCCTAATTTCTATGTGTTTAGTCCACGAGTGAAGAACGGGGCTCTTCGTTAGACTAATAGCGCTCATATTGTCACACCTAATAGGGATGTGATCAAGTATAAGGCTGAAATCCACTAGTTGTTGTTTTAGCCAAAGAATTTGAGCACAACAACTTCCCGCAGCGACATATTCCGCTTCGGTTGTGGAAAGTGCAACACTAACCTGTTTCTTACTAAACCACGAGATTAACGAATGACCGAATAAGTGGCAAGTACCGCTGGTACTTTTCCTATCGAGTTTGCAACCTGCAAAATCCGAGTCAGAATAGCCAACAAGATGACATGTTGAACCTTTGGGATACCAAAGACCTACGTTCAATGTGCCCGCAAGATATCGCATTATCCTTTTGATCGCAACCAAATGCGACTCTTTAGGACATGATTGATACCTAGCGCATATACAAACAGAGTACATGATATCTGGTCTACTCGCGGTAAGATAAAGTAAAGAGCCGATCATACCTCGGTAGCGCTTTATGTCTACCTCTTTACCTTTTTCGTCCTTGTCGAGATAGCAAGAGGTGCTCATTTGTGTGTCAATGGATTTGGATTCGGTAACATCGAATCTTTTAAGTAATTCCCTACAATATTTTGTTTGACACACGAATGTTCCTTCTTTGCATTGTCTAATTTGCAACCCAAGGAAGAACTTTAATTCTCCCATCATCGACATTTCAAATTCACTTTGCATTATATCGGAAAAATCCCTGCACAAAACCTCGTTAGTAGCACCGAATATGATATCATCTACGTAAACTTGAACCAAAAGGATGTCTTGGTTATCTTTCTTGATAAAAAGAGTAGTGTCGACTTGACCCCGTTTGAACTCATGGTCCAAAATAAATTTGCTTAACCGTTCATACCAAGCACGAGGTGCTTGTTTGAGACCGTAAAGCGCCTTTTTAAGTTTGAAGACATATTCGGGAAAGTCATAGTCTTCGAAACTCGGGGGTTGTTCGACATACACTTCCTCTTGAATGATACCATTAAGGAAGACACTTTTAACATCCATTTGATAAAGTTTAAAATCCATTGTAGATGCAAATGCAAGCAATAAACGAATAGCTTCTAAACGTGCAACCGGTGCATAAGTTTCTTCATAATCAATGCCTTCTTCTTGATTGTAGCCTTTAGCTACAAGCCTAGCTTTGTTTCTAGTGATTATTCCATTTTCATCGAGTTTGTTACAAAACACCCATTTTGTGCCAATAACGGAATGATCATTAGGTCTAGGCACCAATTCCCAAACATCATTGTGTTTAAATTGGTTAAGCTCCTCTTGCATTGTCATAGACCAATGTTCATCATTAATAGCATCCAAAACGGTTGTTGGTTCAATTTGTGAAACAAAGGCCATGTGATTAATTGTGTTCCTAAGAGAATTACGAGTAGAAACTCCCTGCGTTATGTCACCAATGACATTGTCAATCGGGTGGTTCTTCAATGTTCTCCATTCCTTAGGAAGCTCCATTTGTTCCTGCGTTTTCTCTTCTTCCGGTCCTTTTTCTTTAACGATTTCTTCTTCATCATCATAAGAACCTACAAAATTATCAACAATACCTTTTCTCGCCAAGCAAGCATCAAATTCATCAAAGACAACATTTTTCCATTAGTACCCAAAAGTTAGCCTTAAAAGTGCAGAATTTTCAGCTTTTCAGCCCATAAAAGATCAAATGTAAACACTCAAGGCTTATGAAAATTGAAATTTAATAGTATACCAACACTCAGGCACTCGGAGCTCTTGTTTCATAACAGATTTTTCATCTTATCCTGCAGATTTTACTTCAAACAAATTTGCTTCCACCTATGACTTAACAAATCTTGCAAAAAGCTCTCAAAGTAGATGGTTAGAAGCACAAAAGAAGTAAAAAGAAACAATTAAGCTCAACAAGATCACTTTTTTTTTATACTTTTTGTGTGTTTTTAAGAACTAAGTGAAAGAGCATAAGAAAAAATACTATTATTACAGCAAGTACTACTACGATTAGTATCACTAATATTATTACAACAACAAGAAGTAAGAATTCAAGTGATAACCTAATAAGGAAAACTAAAAAGAGAGAAAAAAATTAGAATGTGAGTGGGTTATGTTATTAAAAAATAGAAAAGGGAAAAAAATGTAAACAACAACTATAAGAGAAAAACATTCAACAATTTAAAGTTAGGGCGCCAAAAAAAATGTATAAAAAAATGCTATTAAAATATTTGGGTTGCCTCCCATAAGCCGCCCAATTTAAAGTCTTTGGCTAGACAAAGCTTACTACTAGCAAACAAATATTCACTTAAGGCATGAAGTAGTAAGATAAGAACATGTGTTTCTTTAAAACACCCCAAAAAAATGAAAACAAGATAAACATCAATAATTGACTTTAGCTCTAAGAATAGCAGTTTATGTTCAATTAAGAATGGAAAAATCAGATTTAAAGTTGCACAAATAGACTTCAAAGTCTTCTTGAAATAGAGTTTCTGCATTTTTATATTTTAAGAGCAACAAGGAGCATATAAAGATCAAGACAAGATTGAAAGCTCATGCTAAATGCTTCCACATTAGTTCCCATGAAAGTTTTAACAATGAAACTTCAAAATTCCGCATATATGCATCTTGGAACACAAAAAATCAGCTTGGACATAAGAAAAAATTGCAGATTTTTTCTTTCAAATTGCACTTGAGATCAGATTTTTCTCAAAATCAGCATAATAGGCATCAAAATCAGCATAAAAACCTCCTGATATGCTTCAAAATATTGTCCCCAAGCAAGATAGAGCAATGATATTTCAAATTTCAAGCATCTGGAGCACTCTAAGGACAAACACAGCAGGTGTACTCAACCAAAATAGTGCAGATTTTTTTGAAAAATCAGCATGCAACAATCCATAACATAATCCATACATACATGTGCACATAAAAAATGAAACAAATATGCACTTACGTCATTCAAATGTAACATGTATGGTCAAAGGAAACAAAATCAGCAAGGGAAAATGCTAAAAATCATGTCAAAAAGCAGTTTTTCTTGAAAATAGGCCTAAAATTCTAAAAAAAAACAGCAATGAAAATCTAGTTTTCAGCAACAAACAACAACACAAATACTGATTTCAGTTTTGATAAGAACCCAGAACCTTAGTTCTAAAAATTCATCATGCAAAACAGTAGAAAAGAGGCTACTTGACCAACTCATGCTTTCTTACAAACAAATAGTACATGACACAAAGGCATACTAAATTGATTTGATACAAAACTCTCCCCGGCAACGGCGCCAAAATTTGTTGAGGACTTGTCGTGTGGTCCAAAACAAATTAAAAAATTATAAAATAACCTTAGCTAACCCCCAAAATATAATCAAATAAAAACTATAGCTAGGGCAAGTAAGGGTCGATCCCACGGAGAAAGATTGTACTTTTTAAAACCAATTTAGCATGCAAACACATTGTCACGAAAAAAAATAAAAACTTATAACTAAATAAATATAAAAACTTATAAATAACTTATATAAACAAAGAACTTATAATATAACTTATAAACAAAACAAATACCTAAGTATATAAAAGTATAAAAACTTATATTTATAACTTATAAATAAACACAAAGGGGGGTTGAATAAAAAGTAAATATTTTTGGTTTTTATATTTTCTTATTTTTTTGGTTTTTTGATAAAATGGGGAAACAAGCTCAAAAGATAATCAACTTTTCCAACTTAGGTAACCCAAGAAACACCGCCAAGAACCCAAAACAAACTGAAAAAGAGAACAAACACTTGAACATTACACGTATAATAGGCACTTAGACAATATATTACGTAACTTACGCACTTAAGAATAGAAAAGAATTCAAAGGCTCGAGTTGATTCATATCCTTGACCACATATAGTGGATCGTCAACTCTCTATAAGGCCCGGAGTCAAGAATTCAAAGGCCTTTTGGTTACTTTGAACCCCCACTCACCTCAAGCGCTCAAACAATGATTCCAAAAAATGAAAAAGTTTATAAAAGAGCGAATCTTTCTTTCATTCTAACTCCCATGCACAAAGTATTCATGAAGAACATTTGATACACTTTAATAAACTTTAACGTCTAATGATGAAAATATTTTGCAGGTCTCCTTGAACTACTCAAGCATAAGAATTGTAATCTATTCACATAAGAAAAACATTACATATTTTCATTAAATCAAGAGTTGTTTATTGCGCTTAAACAATCCCAATTTTTATGAAAATAACAAACAAGAACACCAAGACATAAACAATCACTCTATAACGAATCTTAAGGAAAGCGTTCAACTTATGTGGCTAAGAAGTTCATTTACCTTAAAATTTTACAAAACACAAGTCACAAAAAAGATTCACGTATGAATTCAAGAATCATTTAACTAAAATATATAGCTAAATCAGTTTCAATGATAACCGAATTCGACATACCAACCTACTTATGAATTCAAATTTACAATTCAACCAATTTAACATCAATTTGCGCAAAAATTGAAGAAACTAGTAAGAATCAATTTCATTCATAAGGGATTTAATATAACATTAAAAAAACCCATAAAAGAACACCAACCATTTTGGAATTTTTGAAATTCACACAAGGAAAAAAAGTGTAAATTTGAATTGAAACAACACTTTTACAAAGAAATTGGAGAAGAAAAAAATTGACAAATATAGAGTTACCAATTGATGAAGAAGAAGATGAAATTGAAAAAATTGGAGCTTGAAGAAGACTGTCCACCCTCGACCACAGCCGTCGCCGGAGCTACTGCCGCCGCTGCCATAGTCGAACGCCGGCCACCATAGCAGCGGCCAAGCCGCTGCTTTATTCCCGTCGATGTTCCCCCCGTGTTGATAGTGGTAGCCACTCCAATTTATAGAGCAAGCATTCTTCCGTTGATATCTTCCCGTTGGCGATTAATTGTTGCGAATTTTACGGAGGAACGTTGGAGGGTTGAAGAAATTGGTTCGATTCTCTCTGCGGTGAAGCGGTGAAGAAGAAGTCGCGTACTTCTCTTCTTTTCTCTTTCTTGCGAATCACGAAAGTAAGGGATGCAATGGGCTGGTTAACTTGTTTATTTGATGATGGGTTTGGGCTCTAGCCCAAATTCAATATCTTCTTTCCAAACTTGAACTGCACTTTGGTCTTTTGTTACATTTTTCTCCAAAAAATAAGATACCTGATAATTTGGGTTAGGAAAAATAAAATAAAAATAAAAGAATGTAAAAAATGATTAAAAAAACTACTCCCTCCATCCAAAAATTAATTTCCTAGTTTGACTTTTGCAGTCAAACTTTTAAAACTTTGACCGTAGATTAAGAAAAAAATACATTGAAATTGCAGATAAATTTATTAGTAATAGCTTCATTTTGGAATATAGTTTTGAAATATATAATTTTT
>NQVE01000065.1:207500-407185 GCA_003260385.1 Cuscuta australis
TGAGAACTCGAGTCCCACGAGCCTTAATACACTTGCTCGGAGATACTGCACTCCAAGACTTCAACCCGAAGGAATATGCTTTTCCTTCGTACAACCAAGGGAACAAACCTCCCTTAAAGTGTTCACAACACTTAACCACTCAAGAACAAAAACTCTCTTAAAGAGTAGAATATGAGTAAACAAATTTAGATCAAGAACACACTCAATTCCTCAAGAAATGGCTCTAAAAAGCTATGTAAAAAGTTTGTGGAATGATGTGATGGACAATAAATCCACCAAATGATCCGATTTGGAGAACGGATCGTAAGAGATGAATTAAGAACAAGAACTCGAGAGTTGTGTATCTTTTATTAGCCTGATCTAGCTTGATTTATCCTGAGGATCCCCAATTAGGGTCTCCTCTATTTATACATGGTTTCTTAGATAGTTAAGGTAATTCGTAATCAAAGGAGTCTATCCCGTCAATGGCGCGATCCTCTTTTTCCGGCTTCATCTCCGTCATTTAGTTCCGTCTCCTTCTTTGAATTGACTCTGCCAACCGTTCTTGGACTGAATTACCCACCATTTCTCAGCCCTCACAGGGATGCGCTGGTGATAAAGGTGGAGATCAATAATGTGGTCGTCCATCGTACATTGGTCGATACCGGCAGTTCGGTCAACGTTATGTACAGCAACACCTTTAAGGAACTGGGGTTGTCTCGGAGTGACCTAAAGCCGATTCATACGCCACTGTCAGGTTTCACAGGAGATACCATTGAAGCCGAAGGGACCATCACGGTGAGAGCCGGGGTAGGAGATGGCACCCACCGACTCTGGCTCGACATGGAGTTCATGGTGGTACAACTCGATTGTGCACACCATTTGATCCTGGGGCGACCAGGGTTGGAGGACTTGGAGTGCGTAATCTCCCCCTGTGCCTAAAGTTCAACACTCCCACAGGGGTGGGGGTGGCTAAGGGGAATCAAAGCCTGTCTCAATCGTGCTATGTCAGGGCGACCAAGATCCAGGCACGGGTCGATGGGAATGTAAGCACGATCTGTGCTGCAATCCAGAAGGAAGAGGGGCGACCTCGAGCCGAACCAGCGGACGAGGTCGAAGAAGTCATCTTGGATCTGGCCAAGCCAGAGCAGAAGATAAAGATAGGTAAAACCTTACCACACAGATTAAAGGAGCAACTGTTAGGGGTCCTTCAAGCATTCAAGGTGCTATTCGCTTGGGGTCCAGAGGACATGCCTGGAATCGACCTGAAGATCATCTGCCAGAGGTTGGCAGTAGACCCGACCCACAAGCCAGTCAAGCAGAAGAAGCGTTTACTTTCTTCGGAACGTGAGAGTTCGTCACCAAGCAGGTGACGACCCTGCACTCTATTGGGCACATCCGGGAGGTCCGCTACCCGGAATGGTTGGCAAATGTAGTCCTCGCACCCAAAGGGGATACCTGGCGGATGTGCGTCGATTACACTGACCTAAACAAAGCTTGCCCAATGGATCCTTTCCCTCTACCCAACATTGATCAGTTGGTTGATGAGACAGCGGGGTGTGAGCTGATGAGTTTTATGGATGCGTTCAGTGGGTACCATCAGATCAAGATGGCTGCAGCGGATGAAGAGAAGACCGCTTTCATCACCCCCAATGGAGTGTATTGTTACAAGGTAATGCCCTTTGGCTTGAAGAATGCTGGCGCGACCTACGCACGAATGGTCAACAAACTGCTTGCGCCGGTGTTAGGGGGGTGTATGGAGGCATATGTGGACGATATGATTGTCAAGTCCAGGCAGATGGAGTCCCACGCTGAAGATCTGGAGAAGGTCTTTAAGATCATGAAGAAGTTCCAGCTCCGCCTTAACCCTAAGAAGTGTACGTTCGGGGTTCAGGGGGTAAGTTCCTAGGACATATGGTTAGCCGAAGAGGGATTGAACCTAATCCGGAGAAGGTAAGGGCAATCTTGGAGATGGAGCCTCCGCGGAAGATAGCTGGTAGGATCGCTGCTCTCAGTCGCTTCTTGTCAAAGATAGCTGATCGAGCGGCACCTTTCTTTCAGACAATCAGAAAAAGCAAAGGGTTTGCGTGGACCGAAGAGTGTCAACGGTCCTTTGAAGGGTTGAAGGCGTACCTCCTCTCCTCATTAGTGCTTTCGAAGCCAGAGCCCGGAGAGACTTTGTTCCTGTACTTAGGAATCTCTCCTCGAGCTGTGAGCTCGGCGCTGGTGAAGGAGGAGGGGGGCACACAGCGACCGGTGTATTACGTGGCCCGGGTACTGCGGGGAGCGGAATTGAGATATACAAACATGGAGAAAACCATCTTCGCGGTAGTATGCACGGTGAAGAAACTCACCCCATATTTTCAAGCCCGCCCGGTCCATGTGTTATTATCTCAGATTCCAATTGGGACACTCCTTCGAAGCCCAAATGCCCCATCGCGAGTCAGCAAGTGGGGAGTGTTCCTAGGATCTTTCCAGATGGAGTTTAAGCCGCAACCGGCGATAAAGGGGCAGGCCTTGGCGGATTTCGTGGTGGAATGCACTGCGAGGGAAGTGGAATCCAATGGAGAGGAACCTGAAGGAAACTGGTGGATCGTGTACACTGATGGCTCGTCCGCGACTGATGCTTCGGGAAGAGGTGTCGTTGCGATATCGCCGGAGGGGTTCAAAGCATGTTACTCCGTGAGGTTCCGGTTCAAGGTCTCAAATAATGAGGCGGAATATGAGGCACTGCTTTGCGGTTTGAGGCTGGCAGCATCATTAAAGGCTGAACGGATCCAGGTCCGATGCGACTCCAAATTGATAGTGGGCCACGTCACTGGAGAATTTGAGGCCAAGGATGAGCGAATGAAGAAGTACAGGGACACTGCTCTGGAGTTGTTTAAAGCATTTGGGGCGTACCGGATAGAACATGTCCCTCGAGAAGAGAATGCTGAGGCGGACATCCTGTCAAAGCTCGGTCCGGATTCCCCAGATCATATCAAGGCAGTAACCAAGGAAGAAGAGTTGCTTGAGCCAAGCATCAGTCCCGGACAAGTGCTGGTCGTTACGCTCAAAGAGCCAGATTGGATTGATGAAATCACCATGTACATCCTCGATGGGTCGCTACCTACCGACCCAATCGCAGCAAAGGTGGTAAAATGACGTGCACCTAGCTATACGCTGGAGTGCGGTCGGCTGTATAAACGATCGTACAATGTCACATTATTGAAATTCCTGAGGAGGGGCGAGGCGCAAAAGTTAATGGAGGAAATTCATGAAGGGATATGCTCAGCACACCAGGGGGCCTTCAGAATGTCCAGGAAGGTGACTCTGCAAGGGTATTTCTGGCCAACAATCGTTAGAGATTGCGCAAAATACGTGCGTAAGTGCAAAGTCTGCCAGGAGTTTCAAAAGGTGCCAGGGCGACCAGCGACGAATTATACCCCGATCAGCACAGCGATTCCCTTTGCTCGGTGGGGTATTGATCTGGTCGGTATTTTGCCCAGAGGAACAGGAAACAATACGTACCTGGTGGTCGCGATTGACTACTTTACCAAGTGGGTCGAGGCTGCCCCTGTGCCAACCATCACTGAAGAGCAGATGAGGAAGTTTGTGTCCAAGCAAATCTTGTGCCGATTTGGGGTGCCCCAGCAGATCATCGCCGACAATGGAACCCAGTTCGAGGCCAGAGGGTTCAATGAGTTTCTACAGAGCTGGGGCATAAAACACAGCTATGCAGCGGTCGGGTACCCCCAAACCAATGGGCAGGTCGAGAACACTAATCGTACCATCGTGGATGGTCTCAAGAAGAAGATAATGGAATGCAAAAGTGCCTGGGTGGAGGAATTTCCCTATATCTTGTGGACCTACAGAACTACCCCGAGAAAGGCCACATGTGAAACTCCTTTCTCGCTCACATATGGATTTGAAGCAAGGGCTCCAGCGGAGACCTCGTTGCTGAGTTATAGAGTGGAGGCGTTTGACGCCCAGGAGAATGAAGAAAACTTGAGGGTAGAACTGCACCTCATTGATGAGCGAAGAGAAAGGGCGTACATACGGGCAGAGAACTACCACCGGCAGGTCAAGTCATATCACGACCAGCGAGTGCGACCAAGGCAGTTCAGTGTAGGCGACTGGGTCCTTAGGAAAAGGGAGGTCAGTCGGCCGACCGATGGAGGAAAGTTTGCTAAGAGATTCGAAGGGCCATATATCATAAAGGAGGTGTTGGCCGATGGGACATTTAGATTGCAGACACCAGCCGGGGGCGACGTTCCGCGAGTATGGAATGCCGCCAACCTTATTAAATTTTACCAATAGATTGTATTCCAGCCATATTTCTCTCTTAAAGTTTAATAAAACCAGCATTCTGGCATATCTTGTCTTCAATTCTACAAAAAAAAAGAGATCGCTAAGCCTAAGCTGTATGGTGATTCGTGCTAAGATATGAAAGGTAACTAGGCAAGGATAGGCAGCGGAATATAAAAATTTTAACATCCTAACATGATTATCTTGCCCAGAATCACGTACTAAAACTTATAGTGAGTAAGAAATTTATACCTTTCTCCATAAGCGGTAAAAACGAAGAGGTCGTAGGAAGAGCGTTGAAAGTGCAAACGTAACCGTTCAAGCGTCCGGTCTCCAACTTTGACACACGAACAACGCCGGAGTCTACCACAATCTTTATGCTAGTAAAGATTATAGTAGTATAAAATATAAAGATTAAAATTGGGATAATAATAATCTTGTATATTTCTATAGAAAATATTTCTAATAATATTTAGAAAATATTATAGATATTTTCTATACATAAAATGATATTCATGGAACCCCAAATAATCACTTTCTCTCTCTTAAAATGAATATCATAATCTTTTTTTCTCTTCTCTTATGAAAGTGGCGTGGAGGAGCATTTAACAAATTCAAAGTTGTGTAATTAATTTGTCATTAGCTAAATGACAAAACAATTAGCCAACTCAAATTCCAATCAAAGAAAATTTCTCCTTTAAAATCTCTTTTGGCCGTAAGTGTAGATTGTGAGAAGGATTTGTGAAATTCTTCTCCACTTAAATGTTCAAAGTGTATTTTATTTGACACCAAAAATTAATATAGAATTAATTTTAAATCAAATAAAAATACCCATATCATTTTTTAAACAAGTATACAAATATACTTTAAATAGTTTATGTCAAAATAATTATTTTCATAATTAAAATGACAAACCAAAATAAAATATTCAACATATAATATATATATTTCGGTATTTATATATATAAATATATCACCGAATGTTTTACATATATAATATTATATTCCAAAATATTTTATTTTACTATTTTACAAATATACAAATTACTTATTATCCCATTGTTTAATCCTACTCCTTAAATTGTTCAAAGTGTGTGACCCGTATAGGCACTTATAAAGCTGGCCACAGTATTGGCTCTGCACCAATACTATAAGCAATAAGCGGTATCTAGCAACACATTATTGCCCCCAGATTATAAGTTAAGACGTTTGCACCGTCAAAACCTTTCCACGACTCAGACTCCGTGTAACTGTATCCCTTTGTCTCAATGTCTAAACTTAATGCAAGGGATTAATAAAATCCAACTTGTATCCATTAAGTCATTCACTGATTTATCAAGGCTGACTAATAGGAACAGACGTCATAAAAGCATCTCAGCATGGCCATGCAATTTCCTCAGTCATAACTTATCAGTGGGCCCCATAAGACATTAATCTCTTAAAAAGAGTAGTGACAAATCCTATGTACGTAATCTACGTTTCTGAATACGCGCTGCGGCATACCCAAAACAAAGCCTGTATACCATCCTTATTTCATATGGCTTAGGACGATGCATCAAAGTATGCGGGTTCACATATGCAGAAAACGTAATACTTCAAGTCGAAGGATAGTTACACCCGTGGTCGCGCTAAAGATGCTTAGAGCATGAACTAAAAATTCAAGCAACATCTTTAGAATGGGTCAGTCCGGCATCCTATTATCTCTAGATAATATCTGCCCATGTGCGGATGCGAACACACCGTCATTGACCATGAGACTAAGTCAAACATCCAACACACACTAGTCTTACATGCATTAACGATATCCCACTCTCGTTAATACTCGACTATGGACATTTAGATAAATATTTATTTCAAGATGTTAGTCTCATCAGCAGAATAACACTATCTGATAAACATCTTTAAATATATATCTAGGAATATAATATTTGTTTACATTAGCATGAGATGTGTAAACATATTATATCTGCCTATAGATGATAGAATAATGATAAACAGTTGGCCATCAGGGCACAACTCCAACAGCCGGGGGCGACGTTCCGCGAGTATGGAATGCCGCCAACCTTATTAAATTTTACCAATAGATTGTATTCCAGCCATATTTCTCTCTTAAAGTTTAATAAAACCAGCATTCTGGCATATCTTGTCTTCAATTCTAAAAAAAAAAGAGATCGCTAAGCCTAAGCTGTATGGTGATTCGTGCTAAGATACCCAACAGGGGATGAAGTGTCGAACCCTGTCAAGCGACCAAGATTGAGGGCTGTCAAGTGACGCGACTAACCAGAGGGCGACGCCGTGGCAAGAAATCCTGAAAAAACGGCTGAGTCTGGAACATAAGATCTGCTGATCGCATGAGCGACCAGGGGATCTTGGAGGTATGGCGACGCCATAGGGGTTAAAATAACCCGGAGATGGCTAAGTCAAAAGAGGCGGGGTATTCTCTGATTAAGGTCTGAGGAAACCTGAACGCTTAAAATGAGATGCGAAAGAGAAGAAGATGAAACTTGTAAGTAAACAGGTAACATCAAAATACATTCATGAAAATGTTCATTACATTTCAAGGATAATCTCTTGCATCTATTACAATACAGTTGAGAACAATCTCTACATACTTTCAAAAGAAGGGATGCTTTCCCATACATTTCTTACAAGGAAAATCTAGAACTTTGTGAGCAGCTGAGGCCCAGAAAGGATGAAGGACCCAGGGGGAACAGGCAAGGTTGAAGGGTAGTTCTGCAGCTGTATAGGCCGGCAGAACTCCTATCACCGGCCGTCCAGAGCGACCACCTTTCTTCCCCATCATGGAACGGGAATGGTCGCCCCCAGCCTCGGCAAAACCCACCGTCCTTCCCCTACCAAGGAAGGACGGGGGGCGGCTCACCTTTCTGTGAACCCGAACCAGCATCACTTAGACGAGGATGCAGACCCTGAAGACGCTCGAGCTACCCCAGGTCGCCTAGGGGCCTTCCGGGGAGGTGAGCGACCAGCGGGGCAGGGTAGGGAAGAACCCAATTCTCCCCCCAACACAACCTCATCCTTAGGCCTCACTGGTGAACTGGTGCGACTTTCGTTAGTCCATCGCTCCAGACTTGCGTAATATGCGCACTCATGCTCCAAGAGGGGTAAGTGCTCATCGTGGAAGCTCTCCCAGGCCATGCATTGCAGTGAATGGAGGGGGCATGGGGCATCCCAGTCAATCCGCCCGTCGGGCAGACGGTTGGCGGAGAGGGCCTTGTACGCCTCACTGAAGTCTTCATAAGGGTTTGGTAGTACTGGCGGCGGTTTCACCGACGGCCACTGCCGGTGAGGCAATCGGCGACAGAATTCGTAAGGGTCTAGCCCCCCCCCCCAGTCATTGGAATTGACTGACTTGGGGGAGGAGGCAGGCTCCGGCGAAGAAGGAGCCGGCCCATCGGAAAGATTCAGAGAAACAGGAATTCCTTCAGACATGACAAAGATGGAGAAAAGAAAAATATTTGGTGATGGAACAAAATGAAGGCTAGGGGGGCTTATAAATAAGCCCAGGCGAAGAAACCGAAGAGACGGTCAAGTCCCAAGGCAACTGAACCGATAAAGTAGCGTCGAGCCGCGCGAAGGTCCAATTAGAGACTGAAAGGGGCATTGGGTTAGTTGGGCGGCACGCTGGCCAATCCTGAGATTGGGCCTGGTCAGATAATCGGGCCGGGATTAGAAGTTGGGCCCAAACTAAAACATACATGTAAATTAGCTAAACTAAAGAAGAGAGTGCTGAAGTAAGATGCTGAAAAAGGGAGGCACATGGTGAATCCAGCATGTCAAATAACATGGGAGCATTGTGTCAAAATGACAAGTCATTTCGAAGGAAAAATTACAAGTGTCTAACAAACTGAAAGAGGACAGTAAGGGGGGTTAAACGCTCGAGCTGGGGTTTCCACCCGCCTTGGACGTGGCTAAGCTAGCCCCCGGATTCTGGTCGCCTGGACCATCTTCTTCTCCTTCTTCTTCTTCTCCTTAAGAGGCGCTCGAGCTCCCTCCGTCCAAGTAAGGACTGGGGTCGAACTCGGCCAAGGAGCGGCAGGGAGGGGGGAAGCCAAGGTCGGGAAGACTTGTTGGGCGTGAAAGAGTCCGCAGTTGAAGGACTTGGTCCCTTCCTTGACCATCCATTGAGCCCCAGGTTCAGTTTGGAGCCAAGCAGCTGTTAGCTTGTCCATCCGCTCCATCGCGACCATCGTGAAATCAGGAGAGGACTTGAAGGATTCTACCGCTTCCTCTGCGTGGCGGACCCGGTCGCTCCTCTCCCTCTCCAACTGCTGGATCAGGTCAGACTTCTCCATTTCCAGCTCGACCACACGAGCAGAGACAGATTCCACCTCAGAGGATAATAAGGCCTTGTCTGCCTCAAGGGCGACGCAGCGGTCCTCTTGGGAAGCTTTCTCCATCTCAAGGGCGGCACAGCGACCTCTTCTTGCAACTCCGTCTGCTTGGCCTCGGCTGCCTTCATCGCTTCGTCTGAGGCGGCTTGGCGACCCCGTTTCCTGCCGACCACTTCAATCATTCCCAGCGTGGCCTGCACTGGAGCATAGAGATTAGGGATGTAAAGGGAAGAATCAGTGTCAAGGAAATCAAGACAAGTACCTGACTAAGTCTCAAGAGGACCATGTTGTCAAGGTCGTCCTCAGAACCCGCTGAGATACGAGCTTGGTCCTCTGCAGGCAGGGTGATCAGAGTCTCCAGTTGCTCATCCCCTAGGTTTCGGGGCGGAGGAGGAATGTAGAGCCTCGTCAAGCGACCCCTGGTCGCCACCTCGTAGGTCACTGCGGGTGGCGAGGGAGGTCGCTCCGAGGCAGCTCCCTAGGACGACCCCGCAAGGTCGCCGCCCGGCATCACTGAGCGGGGAGGGGACTGGCCCACCGTTGTACCCACTTCCAGGGCAGCCTCATTTTGGTCCTCCACCACAATCACAGCTGGCTCCCGGGGAGGACTCTCTTCTCGGTGGGAGGAAGAGCGCTTGCCTTGGCTCTTCGCCTCTCTCTTCCTCTTCCTCCTTGCGGTGAAGCGATTGAGTAGGAGTTCGCCATCCATCTCTTCTCCTGAATCTTGTAATTCCACTAGAAACAAGAGAAATGGTTAGCCTTGAAAAAAGATAAGCTAAATACTCGGGCAAAAGAAAAGGTCAATTACCAAAAGGACCACAGTCAAGACCTTCCTCAGGAATGTCCTTTAGCTGGTCAGGGTGATGCCCCCCGGGAATGTCCCTCAGCAGATCGGGTTGGTGACGAAGCTCATCCTGGGCGAACTCGAATCCCAACCCGGTAAGGGTTTCCTCTGTCACCACCTCCTTGATGCTCAGAACTCCCTTGTTGCAGACTTGGCGAGTGATGGATACAAGGGTGGCATCAGGTGGGGGGCATGGGACGCGGCGGAAGGAAGGGCGCCCTGAACCGGTGAAAGGAGATTTTGGCCCCTTCGAGACGAAGACAAAGAAAGGTTTCCAATCTTTGGTTGACCCCTTCTTGTCACTAGCAAAGAGTTTACTCGACCTCTGGGAGAGACAGGCATAGGACGCCCAATCCTTGTGGCCCTTGGTCAGTTTAAAGGTGAATAAGAAATGGTCCAAGGCGGGCTTCACCCCTACATCCTTACATCGAACCAGATAACCGGCGATATACCGGTGAGAGTTGGGAACTAACTGGCACGGGAGAAGGTCCACCACGTTGAGGAATTCGACCAACAACGGGTGGAGTGGGAAGCGCAGCCCCTTCTTTAAAGATGCCAGATGGACCGTGAAGAACCCTGAAGGAGCGTCCAGGGCGGTTTGGGTGCTGGTAGGTCTCAGGACTTCAATGGAAGGTCCAACCATGTCAGTAGCATCGGCGAACCCCCGGTCAGTAATCTGGCAATGGCACAGCGCCATGATGTTTTCGTCCAATTCAACCCTTGAGCCCTCATCTACCGGGGTTGAGGAAGGGAATTGCTTCCTCAATCGACGCCGTTTGTGGCCAGACACGGCCGACGGCGACAGCTGGGGTGATTGAGTATGGCCGGGGTTACAGCCAGAGGCCGATTGGTCGGCTTGGCGAGAATGGGACGATGGGGTAGCCGAATCGGAATCTGAAGCAATCATGGCGGCGAGAAGAGGAACTGACCTGGAAAGGAAGAAGAGCGGGTCAGGTAGCAGTAGAATTGCGGACATGTTGAAGAAAGCGAAAGAAAGAGATGGCGTCCAGCGGCGGTTTTTAACTGACAATGAGAAGGCGAAGCGGCATGTCATGATTACCTATTCGTGGAGATCGTACCCAAATGTCACGCGGAACCCAAGGAACGGCCCGGATCCACGCTGGAGCGCCCACGTGGACTTTGTAAACTCCCCATTCCTCAACTTGGCCCAGTCGAGGATTGAGGAGTTGGGGGGCTTGTGATGGGCCGATACCCACCGGGCGGCCCAAACCTGAGCATTCTCCAAGCGCTTGACCCGTGTTGTTTAAATGATTCATTTGAGCCGCCCGGTGGGTATCGGCCCATCAGATGCAATGTAAAGCTATGAAATGCGTGAGGAATGGTTGGGAAAAGTAGACCCAAAATACCCCTATTTATACCCAAAAATGATGTGTAACGGATGGGAGTTGATTGGGGTTTAATGGCATGATTTGTGGAAATCAAATCAAAGTTGGTCTACAGAATTTTAGCCTAACATCGCTGTTAATAAAGTGAACATCGCTGTTTTGGCTTTGAATTTCCTTTAAAATTGGCTAACGGTCATCAAAACATCGATGTCTAAAAGTCTACATCGATGTTGGGGTGTTTGACTTTCAAAAATGGAAAAATTTTGTCTTAAATAGCCCAACAGTCATTTGAAAACATCGCTGTTCAACAATGAACATCGCTGTTCAAAAACCTACTGCCAAGGACTTCTGAATGCCTACATCGCTATTGGGATTTCCGACATGCATGTTGGGATGGTTCGCCAGAACCATGGTTTGGCAGCCAACGCCGAAAACCGATGTCAAAAACCAAAGTTCTCCAAAATGAAAAAAAGTGTTGGAAACTCTTATATAATGTATTTTATGTAGAAACCAAGTATAAAAACTTAAAAACCACTTCATTACGGTAAAAACCACGGCTAGCCAAGTTTATGCCGTTTCGCATGGTTTTCACCAAAAGACCAAAAACGAAAGGTGGTTTTTAACATGTTTTTGTTGGAGAACTATTTTTATATGCCCAGAAGTACAAATCAATCATAAAATCTTAAAAACCACTTGATTGATTTTGACACCAAAAACCAACGCCGATAACCAGCGCCGAATGCCGATAACCAACGCCGAAAAAACAAAGGTTATGGTTTTTGAAAACTAATAATTTGGAAAACCTTTAAA
The DNA here is from genome assembly GCA_003260385.1 of Cuscuta australis. Taxonomy (NCBI): domain Eukaryota; kingdom Viridiplantae; phylum Streptophyta; class Magnoliopsida; order Solanales; family Convolvulaceae; genus Cuscuta; species Cuscuta australis. Next base: position 219,119 of record NQVE01000065.1, read on the forward strand.
TGTGTCCAGAAGAAAAAAACAAATAAAAAACCTAAAAACCATTTGGCTAAAATCAATGCCAATAACCAATGCCGAAAACCGAACGCCATAGCCGAACGCCGATAGCCAATGGTTATGGTTTTGGTTGGGCAAGAACCAGGGGTTTTAGAAACTTAAAACCATTTATGAAAACACTCATTTTATGTATAAAAACATATTTTGTTTTGATCCATGACGTAGAGAAATTGAATGAGCTTATTACAATGAAAACCTAAGTCTTTAGACAACGTCTTCTAAACGCCAATCTCGTCGTCTTTAGAAACGTCAATGCCTTTCTTGTGCTTTTTGTTCCTTCAAAGACCTTTTGCTATGACTTTGAGTCTTTTCATTTTGTCCCATGTGTTAGACAAATGTGCAACTCTAGAGGGGGGGGGGTGAATAGAGTTGTTTTCAAGAATGTGCGTTTTTCGCGTGTGTGAAATAATAAAATCACAGGAATAAATAAAGAGAGTAAGGGAAAGAAGAACACCGAGATTTATACTGGTTCACCACCTCGTGGCTAGTCCAGTCCTCCGAGAGACTCTCTCGAAAGTCCTACTAATCTTCAAGCTTCAACGGGTGCTTGAAAAACCGGTACAACTTGAGAACTTGAATCACACAAGCCTCACTTTCTTACAACAACAAGACTTGAGTCACACAAGTCTTAAGAACAACACTCAAATAAGATTGAGTTTACAACACAAGAATGAAAGCTCACACAATTGAGCAAAGTAGTGTTGAAGAATTAAAGCTCTATGGATGACAACTTCTTTAGCACTCAAAGAAAATATTTCTAACTCTCAAAAATAATATTTTGATGAGGAAGATGAAGCAAAGGATGAATATAGCTCAAAGAATATATTGAAGTGCAAGAGATGTGTTTTGAAATGAAGGAGAATGAGGGATTAAATAGGCTGAGGAAAATAAAGCCGTTGGAGCAAGCCAGAACATGCACCAGACAGAATTAATCGATTAAATTAGGGACTTTAATCGATTAAAGTGTACAGAAGCGAAAAGGGCTTGAATGCAAAGGTGGAATTAATCGATTAAAAAAGAGAAAAATCGATTAGCTTGCTCTGTTTAAACTAATCGATTAAATGGAGAAATTTAATCGATTAAGTCTATTGGCCTAAGAAATCCAGCGCTGAGAAATTGGATCTAATCGATTATTTTATAAAATTTAATCGATTAAAGTGAAAATAATGCGCAAACATGAAGGGCCCAAGCCAAGTGCGATGAGAAGGGCATTGGCTTTATATTCGTTGTTTGAGACAACGAGAATAACAAGAACGCTCCTCAAATATAATATCCCTTATTCAATGATTTTGAATAGGGGAGAAAAAGTGAGTCCAAAAATTATTTTGTGTGTCAAACGATGTACATGAAAAATATTTAAAGAATATTTTTCTTACCAAAAAAAATGTGTAATCTTTAAAATTATTTTTAAGAAATTTTGACACACTTATTTTGAAACTGACTCAGTAAAATATTTTTGGAAAGAGGAAAAATAATTTTTCAACTGACTCAAGAAATAATAATTTTTTATCCCTCAGAAATTAATTTGTTTAACCCTCAAAAATAATTTGTTTGTGTAGAAAAAAATTGTCATCCTTACAAAGATTCCTAGACTTAATTAAAAAATAAAAAAGTCTTCAGAGTCTTCACTTCACTTAAAAAAAATCTGCGTAGGGGTGATCGTCGATTTTTATCGCCGTAAACTTCTTGATACCCTTCTTTGCTTTTCTCGATACGAAAATAAATTTTTGATCAGCTTGAAATTAATCATCCTCTTTGTCATTCATCAAAACAAAAAATATTCCAGAAGAAATAGTAAAGGGATTTGAACTCATGTCCAACAATTTCCCCCTTTTTGATAATTACAAACATAGTTGAGAAAGAGCAAAGTAAGAGTTCAAAAAATACTCCCTTTTAAGAATAATTCCCCCCTGCAAGGTTAGAGAAGTGAAAAAATATCGGAGTAAAAAGCGGAAAAAAAAGTTTTTAAGAAAAAATTTGCTCAACTATCCTTCCTTCCCCCTTTTGGCATTATCAACCGATAACCTTCCCCCTTAATCAATGCCGGGATATTGAAGGAAAGTAAAAAAAATGGCAAGAGTTTTCTTTAAAAGAGAACTCTTAGTAAAAAATGCCACAAAGAGACAATATGTTCTAAACAAGAACAATATTGCCAACCCAACAATGATATCAATACACAATCATAATTAATATTAACTAGCATCATTGAAAGAAACATCATCATCCACCAAAAGAGTCATAAAACAATAACATTAGCAAATAACAATGTATCATAATAAGTCAAGATGGAGAAGGAATATAATCAAAGAGAGTTCGCCGGACGAGCTCCTCCGCTAAAGCTGTGACGCGGGCCACGGTAGGAGCGGGAATGCTCAAGACGAGTCATCCTGTCATTGAGCTGGCGAACGTCATCTCGGATGCACGTGAGAGTATCGAAGATCCTCTTCACCCAAGAAGGTTCCGGTGCTTCTTCTCTTGGACGAGTCCTGCGTTGACGAGTGACGCGCTCCGTGGCTCGACTTCCTCCGGCTCGAGATGACTCAGCTTGAGTCTCGTTTTGGCTCTCTTCTTCTTCTGTGACTATTAGGTCCAGATTTGGTGCAGCATCGCCCTCCTCTCGGTACACGATCCGGGAAAACTTGGCTTCAGTGATGAAACAAGTCTTCTTGACCGGCACCTGAGTGTCCCGAGTAAAGTCTATTTTGCAATGAGCAAGGATATGCATAATGGGGATGGCAAAACGGAGATGGGAAAAACGAGTGCCATCGCTAAGTGCAACAATAAAGAAGTGAACCCAATAAAACTTGACATCGTTCAACAGGACGTGAAACAAACGAATATCGTCCTTGTTGACAACGCCATGGTTCGAATCACGGGGCAACAAGACATAGGAGAAGATGTATTGTTGGACGCGTTGAATTAAAGTGAGATTAATGACACTCGGGTTGCTAGAATTTCTAAACTTGAGGTAACGATGATCTAACCCGAGTTGTCGCCAAATTGCCTCATCTTGGAATGTTTCATCCAAGTTTTAGGTAATTTCACCTCGACGAAGGCCAAACAGAGAAGTCAAACCGGAACCGTCAATGAAAACGGTTTTGCTGTCAACATAGGAAGTGAGAGATGGCGAGTCTCCCTTAGTGGTACAAAGATTTTCATAAAATTGACGTATAAGATTTGGACAAAAGAATTCATACGTCAAATGAATGAAACGAAGCAAACCTTGCTGAGAGAAAAGAGACTTACTCGGGGCATAGGTCGTCGATTTGAAGAGGTCCTTGTTCACGATCTTAGGAGAGACGATCTCCTTCGTGAGGAAGATGTTGTGGAACCTCTCGACTGAAGCCCCAGTGTTGAAGGCGAGTCCGGTTTTTATGTGGATGTACTTGCTCCCTTCACGACTCCAGGGCCTCTCACTCTCCTCTGCCGCCGATTCTTGACGCGATGAAGCGTTCTTGCACCTTGGAATCCTTCCTCTTTGAAATTGATGAAATTTGGTGAGAAAATGGAAGAAATTTGAGAAGTTTCTGATGAAGATTGAGAAAATCGGAGAAGGGAAAGAGATAGGGTTTCTCTTATTCGAAAAAGGAGAATGGCGAAGAAGACGAAGACTGACTGTGATATAAGGGCAAAAATCGAATATTAATCGATTAAAAAACAATATTTAATCGATTAAGGAACACAGCCGAGGCAAATCGATTAAATTAAACTTATTAATCGATTAGAAGTGGAGCAGAACCAAACGTTTGCGTTTCAAGCTATTAATCGATTAAACAAAGATGGTTAATCGATTAAGATGGACAGATGAGTCTAATCGATTAATTTAACTAAATTAATCGATTAAAAGTGAAGCAGAGCAAAAAAAAGGTTTCGGATTTTAATCGATTAACAAAAGTCCAGTAATCGATTAAGAGGGACAGAGGCGACTAATCGATTTCTCTTCGAGGAGTAATTGATTAAAACTTTTTTGACAAAAAAAAATCATCAAGTCCAAGTCGGTTGAATACCAAGGGAAGAGATACCTTCAATAAAAGCCCTGCAAAAAAGAATTTATCGCGCCTCCGACGCTCAAATTAGTATAGTCAATAAAAAGAATGGATTAGTTTATAGAGATATCCAAAATTCCAAGTTCGTTTCGAATGTGGAAGAAACTCTCCCTACTAAGGAGTTTCGTGAAAATGTCTGCCAATTGATGTTTCGTTTCAACAAACTCAATTGTGACATCTCCCTTTTGGACGTGATCTCGTATGAAGTAATGCCTAATTTCTATGTGTTTAGTCCTCGAGTGAAGAACGGGGTTCTTTGTTAGACTAATAGCGCTCATATTGTCACACCTAATAGGGATGTGATCAAGTATAAGGCCGAAATCCACTAGTTGTTGTTTTAGCCAAAGAATTTGGGCACAACAACTTCCCGCAGCGACATATTCCGCTTCGGTGGTGGAAAGTGCAACACTAACCTGCTTCTTACTAAACCACGAGATTAACGAAAGACCGAATAAGTGGCAAGTACCGCTGGTACTTTTCCTATCGAGTTTGCAACCTGCAAAATCCGAGTCGGAATAGCCAACAAGATGACATGTTGAACCTTTGGAATACCAAAGACGTACGTTCAACGTGCCCGCGAGATATCGCATTATCCTTTTGATCGCAACCAAGTGCGACTCTTTAGGACATGATTGATACCTAGCGCATATACAAACGGAGTACATGATATCCGGTCTACTCGCGGTAAGATAAAGTAAAGAGCCGATCATACCTTGGTAGCGCTTGATGTCTACCTCTTTACCTTTTTCGTCCTTGTCGAGATAGCAAGAGGTGCTCATTGGTGTGTCAATGGATTTGGATTCGGTAACATCGAATCTTTTAAGCAATTCCCTACAATATTTCGTGTGACACACGAATGTTCCTTCTTTGCATTGTCGAATTTGCAGCCCAAGGAAGAACTTTAATTCTCCCATCATCGACATTTCAAATTCACTTTGCATCATATCGGAAAAATCCCTGCACAAAACCTCGTTAGTAGCACCGAATATGATATCATCTACGTAAACTTGAACCAAAAGGATGTCTTGGTTATCTTTCTTGATAAAAAGAGTAGTGTCGACTTGACCCCGTTTGAACTCATGGTCCAAAAGAAATTTGCTTAACCGTTCATACCAAGCCCGAGGTGCTTGTTTGAGACCGTAAAGCGCCTTTTTGAGTTTGAAGACATGTTCGGGAAATTCATAGTCTTCGAAACCCGGGGGTTGTTCGACATACACTTCCTCTTGAATGATACCATTAAGGAAGGCACTTTTAACATCCATTTGATAAAGTTTAAAATCCATCGTAGATGTAAATGCAAGTAATAAACGAATAGCTTCTAAACGTGCAACCGGTGCATAAGTTTCTTCATAATCAATGCCTTCTTCTTGATTGTAGCCTTTAGCTACAAGCCTAGCTTTGTTTCTAGTGATTATTCCATTTTCATCGAGTTTGTTACGAAACACCCATTTTGTGCCAATAACGGAATGATCATTAGGTCTAGGCACCAATTCCCAAACATCATTGTGTTTAAATTGGTTAAGCTCCTCTTGCATTGCCATAGACCAATGTTCATCATTAATAGCATCCAAAACGGTTGTTGGTTCAATTTGTGAAACAAAGGCCATGTGATTAATTGTGTTCCTAAGAGAATTACGAGTAGAAACTCCCTGCGTTATGTCACCAATGACATTGTCAATCGGGTGGTTCTTCAATGTTCTCCATTCCTTAGGAAGCTCCGTTTGTTCCTGCGTTTTCTCTTCTTCCGGTCCTTTTTCTTTAACGATTTCTTCATCATCATCATAAGAACCTACAAAATTATCAACAATACCTTTTCTCGCCAAGCGAGCATCAAATTCATCAAAGACAACATGAATAGACTCCTCTACGGTCTTAGTACGCTTGTTGAACACTCTATATGCCTTACTACGAAGAGAATAACCTAAGAAAATTCCTACATCCGACTTAGCATCAAATTTTCCCAAGTTATCTTTTCCATTATTATGAATGAAAACTTTACATCCAAACACATGAAAATAGGAAAGGTTAGGCTTTCTTCCTTTGTAAAGTTCATAGGGCGTTTTCTTGAGTATCGGTCTAATGACGGCTCGGTTTAACACGTAGCACGCGGTACTCACGGCATCCGCCCAAAAATATTTAGGAAGGTTAGCCTCATTGAGCATAGTTCTAGCCATCTCTTCAAGAGACCTATTTTTCCGTTCAACCACACCATTTTGTTGTGGTGTACGGGGGGCCGAGAAGTTATGCTCAATGCCTAATTCGTCACATAAGGTGTCAAAGCCATCTTGATCGAATTCTCCCCCATGATCACTTCTAATGGATGCAATGTGAGAGTCCTTTTCATTTTGTACCAATTTAATGAATTTCTTAAAAGCATTATTGCATCATACTTATGAGCAAGAAAGAGTGTCCATGTAAACCTCGAATAGTCATCAACGATAACAAAGCCAAAGTAATTACCTCCTAAACTCATAGTTCTTGAAGGTCCAAAAAGGTCCATGTGCAAAAGTTGTAATGGCCTAGTTGTAGAAACAACGTTCTTTGACTTAAACGAGGCCCTTACTTGCTTCCCCTTTTGACATGCATCACAAATTAGATTCTTCTCAAACTTAAGTTTAGGAACACCAATTACTAAGTCTTTAGAAACCAACTTATTAAGATGGTCCATATTAACGTGAGCTATCCGACGATGCCATAGCCACGTTTCTTCCTCTTTGGTAATGAGACACTTAGCTAAAGTAGACGGGGAATTTTCAAGATCAAACATGTAAATGTTATCTACTCTACTACCACAAAGAATAGTCTTATTGTCACACAAGCGTTCTACAATGCATTTTCTAGAATCAAAGATGACACGGTTACCTCTATCGCATAATTGGCTAATGCTAAGAAGATTGTGCTTGAGGCCCTCAACAAGAAGAACGTTCTCAATGGTTGTAGCATTGTCCTTTCCGACGGTGCCACTTCCAATGATTCTTCCTTTGTTGTTGTCACCAAAAACGACATTGCCACCTTTGAAATACTCTAAACTCCTAAATTTGGATGCGTCTCCGGTCATGTGCTTGGAGCATCTGCTATCGAGATACCAAGAGGTACTCGAAGCCTTCAAGCACACCTACAAAAAGATATCAAGGAGACGGTTTAGGTACCCCTGTATTGTTGGGTCCTTTTTGGTTAGCATATGTGCGATGTGTGTGCGTTTGTTGAAAGTGCCTAATTTTGGTGAAGCACACGGGTGCAATGTGACCTATCTTATTGCAATAGTGGCAAATAACATTTGGATTATTCATCCTATATGGTTGAGTGTAATGAGTTCTAGGTTTGCTAGGATGTGCTTTTCTAGTTTGATTATTTATCCTAGCATTTTTATTCCCCCTAGCTTTAACAAATGTTGTTTTTCTAGGTTGGTTTTTCTTATATCCAAGTCCTTCACCATTACTAACTTTTTGCTTAAGTATTTTATCTAAGGTGTTTGAAGCATTATTGAACTTACCCAATTTGCTCTCTAAACTAACAACCTTAGCTTTTAGTGATGTACAACTAGAGCATGTAGAAGAAGAAGTAGTTGAAGGTTCTTGTGGCCTTTTTCCAAAAGAGATAATTTCTTGTTTAATTTTATCATTTATATTTTTGAGTTCTTTGATTTCATTCTCAAAAATCAGGATTTTTTGCTTTATTTCATTGTTTTCTTTGGAAGCCTTTTTGATTTATTTCACTCCCGGAGCCGTCGTTCTCCCAAGAAATGTAGGCACGTTGCTTCTTCGGTGCCCTCTTGTCCTTTTCGTTCTTGAGATTTGGGCACATTGGTTTGATGTGTCCAATTTCACCACACCCATAGCATTTGGGTGGAGTGTTCTTCTTGGCTCCCTTCTTGAGCATCATCTTCTTGAATTTTCGGACAAAGAGTCCGAGGTCGGTGTCGTCGCTGTCATCATCTTCATCATCAACGTTGTTGTGGGTTGATGTTGTTGCGAGAAGAGCAATAGACCTCTTGTTCCTCTCTTCAACCACCTTTGAGAGTTGGGTGATTTCGTAGGTAATAAGATTACCTCGAAGAGCATCATAGGTCGTTGTTTGGAAGTCACGACCTTCTTCGATTGCGTCCACCTTTGAATGCCATTTGGGGGATAGACTTCGCAGCACCTTTCTCACGAGCTCTCGGTCAGTGTATGTCTTCCCGAGAAGATTGAGAGGATTGATGATGTTAGAGAGTCTCTCAAACATTTCCTCAATTTTCTCATTTTCCTTCATTGAAAAGAGTTCATACTCGTGAGTGAGATGGTCAATTTTGGCCTCCCGAACCTGCGCGGTTCCTTCGTAGGTGACCTCTAATTTTTCCCACATTTGTTTTGCGGTTTCACACCGCGAGATTTTTCGATAGTCATCCGCGTTAACACCGCAATAAATCATGTTTATTGCCTTGGCGTTGAGCTCCATCTTTTTGTAATCTTCGTCGGTGAACTCCTCTTCGGTTTTGGGAACATTGACTTCACCGACTTTCTTCATCGGGACTCCGCAGCCGTTCTTCACAATCAACCACAGCTTGTAGTCGTTAGATTGGATAAAGATTCTCATCCTCTCCTTCCAATACGAGTAGTTGGTTCCATCGAACAATGGTGGCCTCGTGGTTGATTGTCCCTCGTTCACTCTCGCGTTGAACATTCTTGATGCCATTTGATCTTTTAGTTCCTGAAAAATAACGTATTCGAAGAACTTCCTGCTCCGATACCAATTGTTAGACAAATGTGCAACTCTAGAGGGGGGATGAATAGAGTTGTTTTCAAAAATGTGCGTTTTTCGCGTGTGTGAAATAATAAAATCGCAGGAATAAATAAAGAGAGTAAGGGAAAGAAGAACACCGAGATTTATACTGGTTCACCACCTCGTGGCTAGTCCAGTCCTCCGAGAGACTCTCTCGAAAGTCCTACTAATCTTCAAGCTTCAACGGGTGCTTGAAAAACCGGTACAACTTGAGAACTTGAATCACACAAGCCTCACTTTCTTACAACAACAAGACTTGAGTCACACAAGTCTTAAGAACAACACTCAAATAAGATTGAGTTTACAACACAAGAATGAAAGCTCACACAATTGAGCAAAGTAGTGTTGAAGAATTAAAGCTCTATGGATGACAACTTCTTTAGCACTCAAAGAAAATATTTCTAACTCTCAAAAATAATATTTTGATGAGGAAGATGAAGCAAAGGATGAATATAGCTCAAAGAATATATATTGAAGTGCAAGAGATGTGTTTTGAAATGAAGGAGAATGAGGGATTAAATAGGCTGAGGAAAATAAAGCCGTTGGAGCAAGCCAGAACATGCACCAGACAGAATTAATCGATTAAATTAGGGACTTTAATCGAATAAAGTGTACAGAAGCGAAAAGGGCTTGAATGCAAAGGTGGAATTAATCGATTAAAAAAGAGAGAAAAATCGATTAGCTTGCTCTGTTTAAACTAATCGATTAAATGGAGAAATTTAATCGATTAAGTCTAATTGCCTGAGAAATCCAGCGCTGAGAAATTGGATCTAATCGATTATTTTAGAAAATTTAATCGATTAAAGTGAAAATAATGCGCAAACATGAAGGGCCCAAGCCAAGTGCGATGAGAAGGGCATTGGCTTTATATTCATTGTTTGAGACAACGAGAATAACAAGAACGCTCCTCAAATATAATATCCCTTATTCAATGATTTTGAATAGGGGAGAAAAAGTGAGTCCAAAAATTATTTTGTGTGTCAAACGATGTACATGAAAAATATTTAAAGAATATTTTTCTTACCAAAAAAAATGTGTAATCTTTAAAATTATTTTTAAGAAATTTTGACACACTTATTTTGAAACTGACTCAGTAAAATATTTTCGGACAGAGGAAAAATAATTTTTCAACTGACTCAAGAAATAATATTTTTTTATCCCTCAGAAATTAATTTGTTTATGCAAAAGAAAATTGTCATCCTTACAAAGATTCCTAGACTTGATTAAAAAATTAAAAAATAAAAAAGTCTTCAGAGTCTTCACTTCACTTAAAAAAAATTTGCATAGGGGTGATCGTCGATTTTTATCGCCGTAAACTTCTTGATACCCTTCTTTGCTTTTCTCGATACGAAAATAAATTTTCGATGAGCTTGAAATTAATCATCTTGTTTGTCATTCATCAAAACAAAAAATATTCTAGAAGAAATAGTAAAGGGATTTGAACTCATGTCCAACACCATGTTCCCGACGGTTTTTCAATATCAAAACCTAAATAGAAACAAACATTGTCATTAGCAGAACGTCAAAGTGAAAATGTTTTCAAACAATTGTATATATATTTCGGTGTGTGTGTGTGTGTGTATATATATATATATATATATATATATATATATATATATATATATATATATATATATATATATATATATATATATATATATATATAGATATATATATATATATATATATATATATATATATATATATATATATATATATATATATATATATATATGATATATATATATAATGGTGGTTTCTCTCTCTAACTTTCCGGCGACCTCTCCAGCGGGGATATCATCCCGGAACGAGCTCAGCCAGAGGACTCTCTTCTCCGATCTCCTCAAGGGACGTGACCTTCCAGGTAAGGTTTGTGGCTTCTACAAAGCAGCTCCTTCAGTTCATTTCACGGCGGCAGAAGAAAAAGTCCTAGCCGGAAAACTGAGCAAAGCCTTGATTGGAAGATGCAGTTCCAGAGTCTCACTCAAAGATGTGGAAGAATTCCTCATCAAAGGCAAATTTAGGGAGTTCAAGCTTCGGAGACTCCACTCCAACGAGATCCTTTTCCTATTTAAGAGGGATGAAGATTATCTTCGGTGGTTTCTCCGGAGACACTGGACAATCAACTCTTCAAAGATCACCATATGTAAATGGTCACCGGAACACTCACCCCAGCTTGACTCTCCGATCATCCCCCTTTGGGTTGATATTAACCACGTCCCCCTCCACCTTCTTGACCATAGCTCTTTATTCTCCATTGCTTCCTCTCTGGGAAAACCTCTGAAACTGGGAGCTAAAACTGCTATGGGCATATCTCCGGAGAGGGCTAGAATCTGCATAGAGATGGATGTATCCCTAGCCAAGCCTCCTAAGATCCATGTCCGTCTTGGCTCTAGAGACCTTTGGCTCCCATGCAGGTATGAAGAACACACACCCTACTGTGGCCATTGCAAGCGTTTTGGACACCCATTATCTCAATGCCGGAAAAGGCACCCCTCCGTCACTGCTCCGGCGGCAGGGGTGGGCCAACAAGGAGCGGGAGAACTTGATTGGAAGAGGGTAACAAGAAAACGACAGATTCCCAGAAAGCTCTCTAAATCATTGCCCCCTCCCACTTCCCAATACCTCAAGCATATACCCCTTTTAGCCCCCGTCCAGCAACTATCCTCCAAACCTACAACTCATCCCTCCACTCCCCCTAGCCATCCCAACCCTCCCCCTAAACCCGTCCCAAACCCTCCACCTTTGGTGGTAGACACACTGGTTTGTCCCTCCACCTCTTGGGCCCATACAAATCCCATGCAGACACCATCCCCTCAACCTCCTTCATCCTCCTTCCCCCCTGATCTCTCCTTCCTTCAACCCAGCAGCAACCCTTGCAAGGACATCATTCCTTTCCTCCCACCCCCTTGCCCCACTCTACTCCTTAAGAGTAGAGATGACATCTTCACTAAGGACGTTACTCCTTCTTGGGAAAACTTACACTCTGAAGACGAGGTGGAAGTAGAAATCTCCTCTGTCTCTTACCACTCGGATGGAGAACCTGGAGCTGTTCCCTTTATCTCAGCCCCCTTGGCACCTCTGGAAATGGTCACTCATCAATCCCCTATAGTGTCAATGCCATTGCAGCCAAGCCTTAGCAATACTCCTGCCATTCATCCAGGTTATGCCACAAGGAGCAGGACTAAAAAAGAGGTACCCCAAAACCTCTCCTAATGAATCTCATCTTCTGCAATGCCTGTGGGGTTAGTTCCTCCCTCAGCAGGCTTATATTCCTCAAGAGGAAATTTAATTTGAACTGCCTTTGTGTTATTGAACCCATAAACAATAAGTCTCAACTGGAGCTCTTCAGGATTAAAATTGGTTTCTCTAATGCACTTAGCTCCTCCAACAACAAAAGATGGATCTTTTGGGACAACTCGTATCTTTCCCTGACCTCGTCTCAAGATAGCAACCAGATCACCCACTGCCTCTTCCATGTTTCTTCCACCAATACACCCCTTCTCATTTCCTCAGTTTATGGAGCTCATTCAGTTGTTGAAAGAAGAGAACTTTGGAGCAATTTACAAGAAGCCAGCACAACAGACTATCAATGGATTGTAGGGGGGGACTTCAACACTATATCTTCACTTACTGAATTCAAAGGAAGATGTATCCCCAACACCCAAGGCATGGAGGATTTCAGCAATTGCATCTCCCATTGCCAACTTGTCTCACTTGAACCCACTGGAGACCTTTTCACTTGGTCTGGGGTCAGGAGCCAAGGCAGAACATGGAGAAGACTTGATAGAGCTCTTATAAACCTCCCAATCATAGCTCATTTTGATGATATCACTCTTAAACACCTTGCCAGGTTCAACTCTGACCATAAGCCCCTCCTTGTTCAATGCATCCAAAAGGATTACTCTGGACCTAAACCTTTTAGGTTTCTGGATTGCTGTACTTTTCATGACTCATTTCAAACCTTTTTCAAAGATACTTGGGATGGTTTTCCTACCACAGGAGGGATGAGAGGCATGGCTAACAAACTCCAGGCTATGAAAAAGGCTCTCAAAACTTGGAATAAGTTGGTCTTTGGTAACACTCATAGCAACCTTATAGCAGCTGAGGAAGCAGCGTCCCAAACCCAGGCAGATTTTGAGCTCAACCCCACAGAGCAGAACAGGGAAGCTATGCAGCAGGCCAACGCAAAATTTATCCTAGCCACCAACCTAGAGGTCCAATATTGGAAACAAAAAGCCAATATCAAATGGATGGATAAAGGGGACTCCAACTCCAAACTTTTTCAAGCCTTTGTCAAAGGTAAGAGAAAGAAGCTTACCATTTCTCATATTATTGGCTCCAATGGAAAAGGTTACTACAACCTTGATGATATCAAAAAAGAAGCAGTGTCATACTTTACTAACACCTTCAAGAAAACCCATCATCCTTCAGTTGATCCCATTCTTCCCCTCATCCCCCTTGTTCTCTCCCCAGAAGACAACTCCTCCTTCAGCTCCTTACCAACCTTGGAAGAGGTTAAACAAGCTGTTTGGGACCTGGATGATACCAGTGTTGGAGGTCCCGATGGTTTTAATGGAAAATTCTTTAAAACCACATGGGACACCATAAAATTGGATGTACTGAGTGCCTCACAGGAGTTCTTTTTAGGTGTCCCTATTCCAAAGGCCTATGGTAGCACCCTATTGACCCTCATTCCGAAAACTGAAAACTCCAAGAAGTTTGACAACTTCAGGCCCATCTCTCTTTCAACTTTCATGAGCAAGATCAACACCAAGCTCCTGGCCAATAGATTAAGCATCTTCCTACCCAAACTTTTGTTCCCAGAACAGGCAGCATTCCAAAAAGGCAAATCCATTGATGATCATGTGCTTATGGCAGAGGAGGCTATTCATCTTTTAGACAAGAAAGTATTTGGGAGTAACCTCATTCTCAAAATTGACATGGCAAAAGCTTTTGACAGGTTGGACTGGGATTATCTTGAGAAAATCCTGGCTGCTTTTGGTTTCAACTCTCACTCAATCACCCTTCTTATGGCAAACCTCAAAGGGACCAACTTCAGTGTGCTTCTAAATGGAGAACCCACAGGATATTTCAGGATGGAGAGGGGGGTCAAGCAGGGTGACCCCATATCCCCTCTCTTATTCATTATTGCAGCAGATGGGCTAAGCAGACTCCTCAACCATCAGATGAACTCTCACACCCTTCTCAGATTTAATGCAGGTCAAACACCCTTCCCTTCTCACCTTATCTATGCTGATGATCTCATGATTTTCACCAGGGGAGAAACCAGGAACCTGATCAAACTTAAACACACTCTTGATCTCTATCTCAAAGCTTCTGGCCAGGAAATCAACACCTCCAAGAGTAAATTTTACTCCTCCAAAAACACAACCACTGCTCAGGCTCAAAACATGGAGAAAGCTTTAGGCATCAAGAGAGGAACCCTACCCTTTACCTACCTTGGGGCAACAATCTGCCGTGGTATTCTTAGGAAGGAACACTGCAAACAGATCCTTAATCACTTTGAAAAGCTCATCCACTCTTGGTACAGCAAAACCTTGAATCAAATAGGGAGGCTTATCCTAATTAAACATGTCCTCTCCTCCATACCATTACACATCATTGCAGTACATTCCCTCCCTAAATCCATCATACAGGTCCTCAACACTTATATGGCCAACTTCCTATGGGGACAAAGGAAAGGAAAACCAAAATACCATTGGAAGAGATGGGAATATATCACAAAACCAGAAGCTGCAGGAGGCTTAGGATTGAAGAATATTGAGGATCTACAACAAGCATACACATTCAAATTATGGTGGAAAGCAAATCATGACACGGGTATATGGGGAACATTTGCTAGAGCAAAATACATGAAACAAGGGATCATGAAAGAGAAGATTACTGACTCACCAACCTGGAAAAGAATCTGCAGGTCGAATGATTTAGCTCTTCAACACACTTCATATTCCTGTGGGAGTATGCTTTGGGATGGAAAAGATTTTAGCCTCAAAAGAGCATTCATGACGGTTAGAGAGGATGGGCCTAGTTTGCTCTCCAGCAAGTACATCTGGCATAAATCCAATATTCCCAAGATTAGAATCTTCATGTGGAAAGTTTTCAACAACATCCTACCTTTTGCAACCAACCTCAACAGATTTGCCATCACCTCACCTAGCATTTGCTCCCTTTGCCTCCATAATACTTATTCCTTGGACCACTCCCTTCTCCACTGCCCCAC
This sequence comes from Cuscuta australis, assembly GCA_003260385.1. NCBI lineage: Eukaryota > Viridiplantae > Streptophyta > Magnoliopsida > Solanales > Convolvulaceae > Cuscuta > Cuscuta australis. Next base: position 234,224 of record NQVE01000065.1, read on the forward strand.
AGCCACCAAAGTATGGAACCTCCTAGCCTCACTCACTAATGGCCCTCACGTCAAGGAACATACCTCTTTACGTCAACATGTCCTACCATGGTGGTTTGGCAGCAATACCAAACACTTTAAAGGCTATCTTCGTCTCATTCTACCAGGCATATGCAGCTGGTCTTTGTGGAAAGCTCGCAACTCCCATCTCCATAACGGGATCAATCCTACGGCAGAAGGAATTACTCAAGTGTGCCTCAAGACCCTCCAAGCATGGTGCTGGGTGAACAGAAACAAGAAATGGATGGCACATGATGAAGACTTCAAGGGGTTGGGCCTAGAGTCCTTTTGGAGAAATGGCCGAAAGATTCTTCAGAAACCCCCTTTTAGTTTCCTTTTCTCTCGTTTGTATGATTCTCCTGTTGCCGCTTTGGCTCCTTGTATGATTTGTACCTCTCTTCATGATTAATAAAAATCCTTTAAATATATATATATATATATATATATATATATATATATATATATATATATATATATATATATATATATATATATATATATATATATTTCAATATATATATATATATTTTTTATTTATATATTTTTTTTTATTAAAAGAGATCAAAAAAGAAATACAAAAGTAACGCACGTTCGAGGAGGACTAGACCTTGCCCCGAAAGTAGAAATTAAAGACATGAAAAATAAAAGGCATATTTCAAGAATGAAATGTGGGACAGTCATCTTTAATTGCAGGCCCAATGGCAGCAAATCCTAGGGCCGTGGTTTCTCTTTCTCCATTCCTGCGCATTTTCGAATGAAGCTACCTTCCAAGGCGAAAGATTGGAATCCTTGATCAGTGAGGTTCTTATCTTGAATCATCCAGCCCTTTTTTCTGAATTTCCAACACCAGTTAGATAGGTCCAGCTTGATGTTCCTCTTGATAATAGGTAAGTTTATATCCTCATTTCCGAACATAATAGCAGCGTAGTGTTTCCAAATTGACCAGGCTATAATTCCAGGAAGAATTATTCTCATGTTGCCTTTAAGCGTGCCATGATGTGATTTGAGATTCCACTCCAAAATGTGTTGCTTTAGGGTGATACCTGTTTTGATTTTAGGGCCATCAAAAATTAGTCTCATATCTTCCCATATCTTCTGTATTTGGGGACATTGAAGAAGGCAGTGATTCATATCACCATCATTCTGTAGGCATGTAGGGCATTGGGAGGGATAGCTATAGTGGAATTTGCAAGTATTTTCAGGAAAAGGGAGGATGTTGTTGTTGACTTTCCAAAGAAAGAGCTGAATTTTAGATAGCTGCAATTTGTTCCAGTTGAATTTATCACTGATTTGCAGAGTTGAGTGGTTTCTGCAGTGATTATAGGCTTCCTTAATGGAGATGGGGACGACCTCTATTTCATCTTCATCTTCTTGGTAAGGTGTGATGTCTCCCATGAATTCTTCAGCTGAGTCGTTAATTCTGCAAATCCTTTTTCTGATGGGGGAATCAGTTAGTTTCTCAGAGAAGTTCTGAGTACTGTATTTAGCTCTCATGAATTGGGCCCAATTGTTGTTGTTAAATCTGAAGTTCCACCAAAGTTTGATAGAGTAGGCAAAATGCAGCTCCTCAACAGAGCATTCTTTTCTCATGTGGTGGTTAGAAGATAAAGATAATGAGAACTCTCCTCCATGAGTTCTAATATGGGCCCAATTATATATATATATATATATATATATATATATATATATATATATATATATATATATATATATTATATATATATATATATATATATATATATATATATATATATATATATATATATATATATATATATATATATATATATATATATATATATATATATATATATAATTGAAAAATGGCTAATATCATTTCGGAAAATTATATCTCAGTAAATGGTAAGTTGATTTTTCTAAATATTAAATTTTATAATTTAATGATTTTTGAAAAATTATTTAAAATTGTTATCGCAATTATTGAGATATAATTAATATATTTGGGAAATAAATATTTATAAATTCTGGAAATTTATTTTTCCGATTTATAAATGTATAAAATAGTTACTGGAAGTTGAAAATAAATTTTCATCATTTTTGAAAGTTCATTTCTTATATAAATGTATTTTTCAAAATAAAATTGGCAAAAGGGCATTTCTGTAATTCTGTATTTACTGGAACTTTTTCTTCCAGTTTTGACCCTATCCGAAAGTCACATAATATGTTTAGGATAACTTGGTAAAATTTTATAATTTTTGGACCACTTTATGAATTTTTATGAATTTTAGAAAATATTACCAACGTAGTATTTTTCTAGAATTGTCTAGGGTGAGCGCGGTTCGCCCGGTGTATGTATATCTCTATTGCCTGTGTGGATGTATGATATGCATGGTGGATGATTGTGGCTATAGTTTATTTGATTATAATACGGCCTGCGTGTCGTGCCGTACCTCTTAAACTCTTGTTGTAAATCTTTCTCTCTTACCTCAACAGAGCATTCTTTTCTCATGTGGTGGTTAGAAGATAAAGGATTTGAAGTCCGTTCGAGGGAATTTAAAGGAATGGAGATAGCCCGAAGTCCAAGAGCCTGGAAGTCAGTGGGAGCTATTGTTTTATTTTTCCTTTACGGGCCACAATCATTACACGTTTATTTACTGTGTATTTTGAATGCATGTGAATGTATGTTTAACGCTAGTAAATTGACACATGCGCGGCATGTGTCGTAGGTGAGATCGTAAAATTTAAAATCCCTCGAAACATTAAGTCTATATTGCCTTCTGGCGCCCGACACCTTTCCGGCTAATGTGTACTGTCACGTACTCAGCCTTAGCAGAGCGTAGTACGGTCAAATGGATGGATGACTCAGAGGCGGGTTTTGTTGGGGTCACTATACTAACAAGTCGAATTACTTTACTCACTCATCCAGCCAGAAGTTGGGTCTCTATGACTTAATTGGGCTTTGCCCTAACTAAAGTAGTTGCGCATGTGGTACGTGCCAAAGCCAATCACATGTACGATGAAACGATGTTCTCGTCCGTTAGTAGTATTGTAGTTTGCCCAACACAAGACCAAGAACTGTGAGCGCGGCTCGACAGTTGGAACTATGTTCCTACCTAAATAGTTAAATTCTAGGTACGAACCTCAAGTCAACTGGAATTTAATGATATATGGATCTTGGCCCATTAAGAGAATCTCTAGGAGAATCTCCGAGTCAACATTGAGGGTTGTTGGTTTCTTAAAATAGTGGGAAATAATTAATTAAAAGGCCTAATTAATTATTCAACATGATAGATAACCTAGTTTGCCATTTCATTTTGTAGATGGCATCGAATAACACGTACAGTCATTCCATCAACCTGCACTATATCCTCGAGAGCCAAAACCTCTCCGGGGAACACTTTCTTGACTGGGAGAAGAACTTCTGAATCGTTCTTGACTATGAGAGGAAACTCTACATCCTCGAAACGGATCCTCCCAAGACCCCTGATGCAAATGCTCGTGCGTCCGAACTCACTTCTTTCAAGAAGTATGAGGACGACGTGCGAGATGTTAAGTGTATCATTATGGCCAGTATGACTGCAGAGCTCCAAAGGCTCCACGCGGACATGGTAGCGCGTCCTATGATACAACGCTTGAAAGACCTATTCCAGAGTCACCCCAAAAACTCGGCTATTTACGTTATTGAAGTCAACATGTCCGATTTCACCTCTTGGCTGATGGATACCGGATGTGGTTCTCACATCTGTACTTCCATGCAGAATTTGCATGAAGTTAGACATTTGGCTGAGGGAGAAGTCCAGCTTAAGGTTGGAAACGGAGCACTTGTCAATGCGCTGGCTGTAGAAACTTATGTTCTATCTCTCCCTAGTGGCTTGTTGTTGCATTTAAACAATTGCTTGTTTGTACCTGCCATTAGCAGGAATATCATTTCTGTGTCATGTCTTGACAAAGCAGGATTTTCTATTAACGTCAAAGACAACTGCCTTTCGGTTTTCCGAAATGATATTTACTATGCAACTGCTAAGATGACCAATGGTCTTTATATCTTAGACTTAGACACCACCGTTTATAATGTAGATGTTAAGAGAAGCAAACCAAACAATTTGAATCTCACATACCTTTGGCATTGTCGTTTGGGTCACATTAACGCGAAACACATATCTAAGTTACGTCACTCTGGCGTACTTGATTCATTTGACCTCGAGTCTTATGATGTATGCTAATCTTGTTTACTCGGTAAAATGACAAAGGCTCCATTCACCGGTCATGGTGAAAGGGCGAGTGATGTATTAGGCCCCATACACTCTGATGTATGTTTCCCAATCAACACTGAAGCTAGAGGTGGTTTCTCATACTTCGTAACATTTACTGACAACCTCAGTCGGTATGGATATGTGTATCTCATGAAACACAAATCGGAATGCTTTGACAAGTTCAAAGAATTCGGAAACAAAGTAGAGAAATAATTAGGCAAAAGTATCAAGACCCTCCGCTTAGATCGAGGAGGTGAGTACTTAAGCCTGGAGTTCGACGACTATCTAGAAGAGCACGGGATCCTATCCCAGCTGACTCCTCCCGGTACACCCCAATTAAATGGAGTCTCTAAAAGGAGAAACCGAACGCTGCTCGATATGGTTCGGAGTATGATGAGTCTGACAACATTACCAGAGTCTTTTTGGGGCAAAGCACTATTAACAGCAGCACACACACTCAATCGCGTACCATCTAAAGCGTTTGAGAGCACACCATACGAACTATGGCGTGGGACGAAACCAAATTTGTCGTACTTGAGCATTTGGGGTTGTGATGTTTACGTTAGACGCCTCATGACGTGTGGTAAGCTTGATTCCAAATCTGACAGGTGTAAATTTGTGGGATACCCCAAGGAAACGAAAGGGTATGAGTTCTATCATCCGGCCGATAACAAAATCTGTGTTGCTCGGAACGGAACCTTCCTTGAGAAGGAGTTTCTCTCTACTATTTTTAGTGGGAGAAAGGTAGACCTCGAAGAAATTCGAGAACCACAAGAAGAGATCTCAATAGCAGTAGAACCCGAGCGTCAAGATTTAGTATCTTGACCGGCTCAAGTTTTACCACGTAGGTCAGACTGGATGCGTAATCCCCTGGTTAGATATGGCTTAGCTTCCTTGTATCTGATGAAGGTGACGTCTTACTGGTAGACCAAGGCGAACCTGAGACCTACCTCGAGGCAATCACGTGCCCCAAGTCCGAAGAATGGCTTAATGCCATGAAATCCGAAATGGAGTCTATGTACACAAACCAAGTCTGGACCTTGGTTGATGCGCCCAAAGGGATAAAACCCATAGGGTGCAAGTGGATTTTCAAAAAGAAAACAGACGTAGACGGGAAGGTTCATACCTTCAAAGCTAGATTGGTAGCAAAAGGTTATAGACAAATCCATGGAATTGACTATGACGAAACCTTTTCTCCAGTTGTGATGCTGAAGTCCATTCGGATAATGCTTGCGATTGCAGCGTTCTACAATTACGAGATTTGGCAGATGGACGTCAAGACGGCTTTCCTTAACGGGAACCTCAAAGAGGATGTATATATGACACAGCCTGACGGTTTTACAATTGTTGGTGAATCTCCCAAAGTCTGTAAGCTGCAACGGTCAATCTACGGATTGAAACAAGCATCTCGGAGTTGGTATATACGCTTTGATGAAACCATCACTAGTTTTGGTTTCGAGAAGAATTCTAACGAGTCTTGTGTTTACAAGAAGGTCAGTGGGAGTGTGATAGTATTCCTAATCCTATATGCCGATGACATATTGCTAATGGGTAACGATGTTCCTGCTCTTACGTCTGTAAAGACTTGGTTGAGCGAGAACTTCGCCATGAAGGACATGGTCAAGAAAGTTGATAGGTCTATGTCAAAGTACATATATAGAAAAGGTCCTTGATCGATTTAGCATGTCTAACTCGAAAAAGGGATCCTTACCTATGTTACCTGGCACGGCTCTTTCCAAGAGCCAGATGCATTAGGAGGAGGAAGATTTTGGTACCCAATTCAGTTTGGGTCCGGAGTAGTTAATGGTGTGTGTCCCCACATCAACTTTGAAGTTGCAGGGAATTTTCCTTGCAGCTTTAAACTTGATGGGATTATAGTCATAGTTGTAGGCATAAAATTTCCTACGTGTAGGTGGTGCAATTTCCTGTTTCCTCCTAGCAAACCTAGGTTGGTAAGACCTATAGTTTTTTCTAGGTTGTGCATAGTGTGACCTCTGATGGTTGTAAGCATACTTAGGTGGAACAAATAGTTTCTGGGGTGGAGGCTGACTATATCTTGGCATAGTCCTCCACTCGGAATTTCTTGGAAAACTCCTATCTACCCCATAATGAGTATAGCCTCGTGTATAGTGAGGGTTAGAAGGTTTTCTTCTGAAATTGTTTCCTCTTTGAAGTGTGTCCAGCTTCCTATAGTTCTTAGGAGGGACTACCTTTTTGGAAACTTCTGTATGTTTCTCTTTCTCCTTACCTTTCTGCTTATTTGGTTTGGCAGTAGGTTTGGGAGGGATGAATGTTGTTCTCCCTTTCCTTTTGGAACTGGAGGGATCAAACCCAAGTCCTTCACGACCCTTATGTTTGGTCGTTTCAAGAAGCTTATCCACAACTTCTTTGGACTTTAGTATCTCTTGCTCCTTGTTGAGAGATTTCACTTTTTCAAAGAGAGAATCATTCTCAGCCTTGAGTTGAGTGATCTTACTTAGTTGACTTTTCCGACCTTCAGTCAACTTGAGATTCTTTTCACTCAATGACTTGTTCTCTTCTGTTAAAGATGAATGTTTAAGATTTATTTCCTCAAAATCTTCCATCATCTTTTTAAACTTGTCAAAAAGATTTTCAGAAGTTGGTACATTTTCATAAGAACATGAACATGAGGTTTGTGAGGTTACCTCTTGGTCAGCATCATCTATGGCCATTAGGCAGAGAGTGTCATCTTCTGACATAGTCCACCGATCCTCATGGTTGGACTTCTCAGCTCTTCGCTCCATGCAGATGAGGGCTTCTTCATCCGAGCTTGAGCTGGATGACTCATCACTTTCTGCTACTACCATTGCCTTCTTCTTCTTCTCATTCCTTTCTCTTTCTCCGTACTTCTCCACTTTTGGGTACGGACAAGCTGACTTCCAGTGGCCAGGCTTCCTGCAGTTATAACACAGCTAAGATTCAGGAGGGGAGTCGCTTACCTGTAGCTTTCCTTTGGTTGGCCTTCTGACTGAGTCAGTCTTCTTGAAGAACTTCTTGAACTTTCGGAATTGCTTGACCATCATTGCAAATTCCTCTTCGTAGTTCTCCATCTTTGAGCTTGGTGGCTGGCTGGAGGAAGGAGTGTCACAGTTCCTTGGGCATGTCCCTTCGCTTTCTGGGACTCTGGGAGTTGTCATTAGTTCCGTGGGAAAAGGAGTGACTTGTTCTTCCTTTTTCTTCAGCTCGTGCTCATAGGTTCTGAGCTCATCTAGGAGACCTTGGACAGTGTAGTTCTCCAGATTTCTTCCTTCTTCCATGGCGGTGGCTTTGGTATACCACTCAGCTGGGAGAAACCTCAGTAACCTTACATTCTTTTCTTTGGGAGAAAGAATGTGGTTAAGTGATGCAAGATCATTTAGAATCTTGTGGAATCTTTCATCCAGCATGTCAAATGATTCTCCGGGAAGCATTTTGAAGCCTTTGAACTTCTCAAGTAGAAACTCTATCTTCTGCTTTCTCAAGTCCTCCGATCCCTCACACAGCTTCCCAAGACCTTGCCATATCTCCATGGCAGTCTTGAGATGCGTGATTTTTGAAAAGGTGATGGGATCAAGTGTCTTGAAAATGGCTACCTTGGCGACGTTGTCCAGATTGTGCTTTTTGCAATCTCTATCATCCCATTTCTCCTTGGGCTTTGGAATGTACTGGACTACATCAGGATTGGTTGGATTCCTCTCAGGATTCTCCATTTGAATCTTTAAGGGCCCGTCTTCAAGCACCATCCACATGCAATCATGTAGGGCATAGAGGTGTGCTTCCATCATGATCTTCCAATCATCATAACCTAGAAGAGAGAACTTGGGCAAACCGTGATCCATATTGTTCACCATTATGATCGCTTTTCTTTAATCTAAATGTAGATAGTGAGAAGCCTGCTCCGATACCAATTGGTGGTCCCGAAGTGGTGAGATACAAAGTCTAGGGGGGTGAATAAACTTTGTTACAAGTTTAAAAACTTTTTCGTTTCTTTTGAAAACATGAAAATGAGTGTTAATCTAGAGTTCTTGTGAACTTTAGATTGTGTGCGGAAGTTGGTGGGTTATTAGAGCAGTAATCAATATGGATGGTTTGGTCTCACAGTTAATATAATTGCAAGTGTAAGTAAAGATAAAGGAGAGAGACACGCAAACTTTAACGAGGTTCGAAGGTGGGGTAATCCTTCTACGTCCTCAAAATCCACAATGTAGTTGGTTGTTGAATAATGAACCAACAATTACACTTGTGTGAATTTCTGCACGGTATATCTTCACAAGGGCAAGGTTGCTACTGCACTCGTGCTGGCTTTGTTGTTCCTTCGAAGGTCAAGCTTCTTCAACAACTGCAAGATCCGAACAATAGGACTTGCAAGATCAACTTCTAGAAAAGTTGATGTACCCCCTTTTTAATCACGAAGTTTGATTAAAAATTGTATCCTTCAACGTGATGTGGTACTTGAGGCAAGGAAACCTTCAAGTGTTTACACTATAGCTCTTTGGAAGGATGAGAAGTTTGCTTCTGGATAAGGAGTTTAGAAATCTCTCTTTATCAAGCTTTTGGTTAACTGTGAATGAGATAGTGTTAGTTCGTCGTTGTTGTAGTTTTTGTTCGCTATCTCATATTTTTTTTCTCCAGTCTTCCAAAGACGCTATATATAGCTGGATTGGATAATCTATCCATTGAAAGACAATAGACTATCTGTTGCCTTTGCTCGCTTCATTTTGAATGAAGAGTGAGATTGAGGATTCTTCATTGGAATGGGTGTTTGGACATACCCAATTGTTTGAGGAAGGATTCTTTTTTCACAGAATCCATCTTTTAGCTGTTGTTCAAGAATTCTGGACTATAGCTCTTTATTGAGTGGAGTACTCAGTTTGTCTTCTTGTGTTTGTTTAGGAATTCTGGGCGAGCTCTTTAATTTGAGAAGTCCAGACTTTGTCTTCAAGTCATTTGTTCTTGAATCAGCTTAATTATCCTCAATCTAGCCGTTGAAAATCAAGAGATTGATTTTTCCTTACCAACGGGTAGAATTTCTTCATTCAAGAGATTGATTCTAACACTATGTTTGGTTCAAGGAATTTGAGAGGGAAATGAAAAGAAAATGAGAAGGAAAATATTTTTTCTTGTTTGGTTAGAGAGGAAAAGAAAAGAAAAGTGGAAGGAAAAAAAAAGAGAAAGCAAAATGTATTAAAAGGATGGAAAACCAAATTCCCTCCATTTTGGTGAGGAAACTAATGGAAAACCATTTTCTTTTCTTTTCCTTCCAAATTCCATAAACCAAACATAGTGTAAGTCTTTTCTCACTTGTCTTCTTCTGAGAGTTCCGGTCTTTCTTGAGGCATCCGGATCTTTGCTGACGATTCTAGAAAAGTCATTCATAGACTTCCAGGTGAGAAAGAGATCTGCGCTAGTCTTCCGATTAGGATGACTTAGTCTTCAGCGGATTGTTGCGAGACATCCGGTTATCATGGAGTGTTCCAGATTAGAGAATCTTCAACTGCTTTGAGAATCCCTTACTTGTCTCTGACATTTCCGATCACGAGTTCCAATTTCCATATCACTGAATTTGATTAAGCCTTCACGGATTGACATCAAACCACAGAGTGAAATATCACAACTTTATTGGAAATCTCAAGAACTCGGTTTTAACAATATTTCTAAAAAGAAAAATTACATTGAATATTGGGGTGACCTAAAGTCCTTATTAAAATCTAAATACATCATCATCAAAATCTATAATATTTTTCCCAACATATTGGATATGTTGTTGTATTGACCCGCTATGAGAATAATATATATGGGTTTAAGTTAAAGTGTTAATATTATTTTCATGCGACCATTAGTATAACTATCTTTCGACTTGAAGCCATTACGATCTCTGATAATCTGATTTGCATACTTTGAAGCATGATTTATGCCACCTGAAATATTGGTGGATGCACAGTTATGTTTTTGGTATCCATTGAAGCTTAAGTAGGGATGTGAATGACGTAGATAAAATTTATCCCTTCTTTAATAAATTATAATATCTAAGGGCCCACTAATTGATGTGACTTAGGAAGTGGATGGCCATGCCCAAATAAATATGTTATTTGAATCCCACAAGTCAATCGAAGAATTAGTAAACCATCTATTTAACTCAAAGAAGGTGACATGCCCCATGCCTTGTGTTAAATCAAGATATTAGTGATAAAGGATAAGGGTTATACAAATAAGATGTGTCGTTGAAGGATTTGTTCCAAGAGCTTTATATCTATAATTTGGGGGTCATAATTTGTTGATACATACCGCTTATCACTTGTAGTATTTGATCAATACTATGGCCAATTTTATAAATACCTAGAATATGGTCACACACATAGAACATATGAAAAATGTAGAATATTTAAGTGGAGTAAAGTTGCATTATATATATTGTTAAAATAATGACCAAAATGATTTTCACAGACCTAATTGTATGCCGTTAGGACATTACTGTTAGAAAAACGTCCTAATGCTAGAGGGGGGTGAATAGCGTTTGAAACGAAAATGACGCAAGAATAAAAAATTAAAAGTGTAAAGTAAAGAGCAAGGAAGAGGCACACCGTTTTTACCCTGGTTCACCACAACATATGGCTAGTTCAGCCTCCCGAGAGACTCTCTCGAGCTACACTATCAACGTTAAGCTTAACAGTGCTTAACAAACCCGTACAACTTGAGAGTTCGAGTCACACGAACCTCAATAGCCCTTCGAAGGAAACAACCCTTCCTTCGAACTACTCAAGAGAAAGACTTTCTCTTATCAAGTGTCTAAGAACACTAAATCACTCAAGAACAATACTCTCTTTTAGAGTGGATAATGAGTAACTAAGAACGCTCAAGAACACAACACGAACTTCACAAAAGTGGCTCTCGAAAAGCTATGAATAATGTATCAATGTCATGCAATGAATGATAAGAGTTGTGAAGTAATGTGATGTGTAAAGCAAACCCAAACACCCCATTTTATAGTAGAAAAATAGGCTCCAATGGGTAGGAGTTGAATGGGGGTGATTGGCATAATTTGGGGGATTTGATTAAAATTGGATCTGCTGAAAATCAGCCAGACAACGCTGTCCATGGCTTGGACATTGCTGTTCTACGCTTAGATTTTGAAAATCAGGAAGCAATGGTCAAGCCAATAGCGATGTCCAAAAGCCCTAAATCACTGTTTGGGCTGTTGACTTCCAAACAAGGAAAGTTTTAGCCATAAATTCCTTCCAACAGTCAGGTGCCTACAACGATGTTCATTACTTGAACATCGATGTTCAGGCCTGACTTCGAAGGGTGAAGAATTAGCCTGACATCGCTGTTGCTGGGTCAACAGCGCTATCCAAAAACTTTCTGCCAAAGGCATTTCTTTTTGGCTTAGGTTGGACATCGATGTAGAGGGGTCTACATCGCTGTTCCAAATGTTTCTGGAAACCCAACCTTGGCTCAACAGCGATATCCATACACCAACATCACTGTTGGAAAACTTAACGCCAAACCATGGTTTTCAGCTGCCCATGCCAGACAGCGCTGTTGGTCACCCCAACATCGCTATTGGGCTGGTTTAGCCAGACCCATGGTTGGTTTAGTCATGCCGTTAGCCGATGTCAAAAATCTAAGTTCTCCAACATAAAAACCAAGTATTGAAAACATTTGTTTAATGCATTTTGCTAAGAAATCAAGTGAAACATCTTGAAAACCACGTCATTTAGATAAAAACCACGGCTAGCCAAGTTTATGCCGTTTCGCATGGTTTTTACTAAACGACCAAAAACGAGGGGTGGTTTTTGAAGCGTTTTTGTTGGAGAACTATTTAAATATGCCCAGAAGTAAAAAAAAATCATAAAATTTTGAAAACCACTTGGTTTGTTCGGACGCCAAAAACCAACGCCGATAACCGAATGCCGAACGCCGGTTTCTGAAAACCGGATGTCGGATGGCTTGGTTTTTGGTTTGGGCGAACACCAAGTGTTTTTAGGTTTGTTTAAAACTTGATGAAAAATATTTTGAATATGCAAAATAATATTTTAATGAAATGAGCCTAGAGAGCCAAGTTTAGAACTTCGTGTCGGTCTTGATCACATTAAGACCGACTCAATTTATTCCTAAGTCTTCGTTCTTGGTTCTTGGTTCTCGATTCTCAATTCATCATGCCATGTTCCTTCGCCTTGGATTTTCTTAGTTTAACCTTGTTATCACGGCGGTTTGGCATTATCAAAACCTGTCATAAAATGAACATGGTTTAGTACGACGTAGGCGTAAACCCGTGTTCCAACAATTTCCCCCTTTTTGATAATGGCAAACAAGACGGGGATATGCATACTAAGGGATGTTCGGTTTTTAAAAAAAAGGTGTGAAAAATTTCCCCCTTAATTTTTGCTTAAAAGCAAGTAGTCATTTTAAAAGCAAACGATCCTGTTTTTAGAGACATTCCCCCTTAGTATATGTATAGCTCTTTTCTTCCCCATTTTGACATTAACAAAAAGATAAAAGATAAGTTTTATTTATTGAATTGGGAAATAGCGGAGTACAACGGAAGCAACTAATTAAAAAAACATGACAGTTGAATAATAAAAACGAGATAGAAAGTCTAGGGGCGGCCTAGTCTTCGTCTTCGGTTTCCTCCTCGTCATCATCGATGTCCATCTCATCACCGTCAATGGCTTCGTCAAACTCATCCTCGTCTGGGGAGCTTGACGGGGCGTAGGAGCCATCCTCTTCGTCCTCGTCACCGTACACCTGCCCAACAAACGTGCCTTGGTACGGTGGGGGGACGTAGTTGACGCGTTGAAAGTATGCGTTCATGGCGTGCCCTTGGCGTTGAACCGCTTCGTCGAGCCGTTCAAAGTACCCGTCCATCCCGTCAACTTTGAAGTGCAGCCGGTTGAGGGAGTCGGCTGGGCCATCAGCAGTGCGGCGGCGTGCGGCAGTGGTAGTCGCGGCGTTGTCCGACTGCTTCTTGAAGGTTTGGGCGCTGATCGTCCAAATATTCGTGGCCTTGGTGAGCGGGCCAACGGTGGTGGTCACCTTGAACCGTTCAAGGATGTCAATCACCAAGAAGGGGTAAGGGAGGAGGTGATCGTGGGCGGTAGACGTGGCGTCCGTCATTTAATCATGACGAACTTCGCCCAATTGATCGGCGCCGAGTGCATGATGGCGTGGAGGAGCTTGAGGTCCTCGCCGGACATGATCGTGTGCCCGTGCTTCCAGGGCTTGAGTATCCGGGACACGATGTAGAGAAGGAGGCAGCTCTCGGGGGTCGCGAAGTGGATGGTGGGGCGGCCCGTGGCGTGGTGGATGAGCTGGGTGATGCCAAGCTCGTTGAGGACAAGGCCTTCGTTGTTGAGCACCCAATCCTCTCCGCCATAGTTGGAGATGTCGTCGCCTTAGTAGGGAAGGCCAGCGATGCGCCCAAGCTGCTAAACGGTGAGCTCGATCGGCGTGCTCTTGACGTGGGTGTAGAGCATGTTCTCCTCACGCCGGAGGTTGGAGTAGAACACCCGAATCATCACTGGGTTGATCTCCTTCCGAGCCCAGGATACGAACGGCCATAGCCCGATTTGGTGGAGTTGTGCTTCAAGAAAGTCGTAGCCTAGCAACTCCGGCAAACGCTCCAGGACGATCCGCGGGGGAGCCACAACCCGCTTGGAGAAGAAGGTCAGGAAGCGGGTACGTTCCTCCTCGGAATCGAACCAAAGGTACGACCCGTCGCCATAGTAGAGGCGTTCCTCGGAAGTTGTCGTTGTAGCCCGGGATTTGGCCTTGGATTTCCCGGATGTTCTTGCCCTACTCTTGTCTTTGCCCATTTGGATGAGAAGATTTTAAGAAAAAGGTGTAGAGATGATGATATTTGCTTGAAGATTAAGAGATTTGTGTTTGTGTGTGTAAAAATGAAGAGAGGGGGTCTCAATATATAGGGAACTCATATTAAAAAAATCAAAACAAACAAATTTATTCCAAGAAGGGATAGATTAGTAGGAGTAAAGTAAATCTTTATATAAAAAATTTGAGAGTTGTGCTTCTAGGATTGTGACATGTGGCACGCTTATAAGACAACTTTTTTGGCATGCCATGTCAGCAAATAATATTTAAAGAATTAGTTAACAAAAACACTTATTTTATGGAAATTGAGTTTCGTATTTCTTAAACACAGATTTCTCAGCATAATCGTGTTTAAAAAAGTTTTATATTATACTTCGTTATTGGAAAATATTAAAATTTAGTAATATAGTTTGATACGTAGTATTTAAACAAGGAACTCATATTAAAAAAAATCAAAACAAACAAATTTATTCCAAGAAGGGATAGATTAGTAGGACTAAATTAAATCTTTATAAATAAAATTTGAGAGTTGGGCTTCTAGGATTGTGACATGTGGCACGCTTATAAGACAACTTTTTTGACATGTCAGCATGCCATGTCAGCAAGTAATATTTAAAGAATTAGTTAAAAACACTTATTTTATGGAAATTGAATTTCGTATTTGTTAAACACCGATTTCTCAGCATAATCGCGTTTAAAACCTTTAATATTTTACTTCTTTATTGAAAAATATTAAAATTTAATAATTTATTTTGATACGTAGTATTTAAACAAGGAACTCATATTAAAAAAATCAAAACAAACGAATTTATTCCAAGAAGGGATAGATTAGTAGGACTAAAGTAAATCTTTATATATAAAATTTGAGAGTTGGGCTTCTAGGATTGTGACATGTGGCACGATTATAAGACAACTTTTTTGACATGTTACCATGCCATGTGAGCAAGTAGTATTTAAAGAATTAGTTAAAAAAAAATTTATTTTATGGAAATTGAATTTCGTATTTGTTAAACCTAGATTTCTCAGCATAATCGTGTTTAAAAACTTTTATATTTTACATCATTATTGGAAAATATTAAAATTTAATAATATATTTTGATACGTAGTTTTTAAAAAGGAACTCATATTAAAAAAATTAAAACAAACAAATTTATTCGAAGAAGGGTTAGATTAGTAGAACTAAAGTAAATCTTTATATATAAAATTTGAGAGTTGGGCTTCTAAGATTGTGACATCTGACACGCTTATAAGACAACTTTTTTGACATGTCAGCATGCCATGTGAGCAAGTAATATTTAAATAATTAGTTAAAAAACACTTATTTTATGGAAATTGAATTTCGTATTTGTTAGACACAGATTTCTCAACATAATCGCGTTTAAAAACTTTTATATTTTACTTCATTATTGGAAAATATTAAAATTTAATAACATATTTTGATACGTAGTATTTAAACAAGGAACTCATATTAAAAAAAATCAAAACAAACAAATTTATTCCAAGAAGGGATAGATTAGTAGGATTAAAGTAAATCTTTATCTTTATATATAAAATTTGAGAGTTGGGCTTCTAGGATTATGACATGTGGCACGATTATAAGACAACTTTTTTTGACATGTCAGCATTCCATGTCAGCAAGTAATATTTAAAGAATTAGTTAACAAAAACACTTATTTTATGGAAATTGAGTTTCGTATTTGTTAAACACATATTTCTCAGCATAATCGCGTTTAAAAACTTTTATATTTTACTTCATTATTGGAAAATATTAAAATTTAATAATATATTTTGATACGTAGTATTTAAACAAGGAACTCATATTTAAAAAATCAAAACAAAGAAATTTCTTCCAAGAAGGGATAGATTAGTAGGACTAAAGTAAATCTTTATGTTTATATATAAAATTTGAGAGTTGGGCTTCTAGGATTGTGACATGTGGCACGATTATAAGACAACCTTTTTGACATGTCAGCATTCCATGTAACGCCCCGAAAATAGGCCTATCAGAATTAATTAATTGATAATTAATTAATTCCTGAGAAGGACCCAAAAATATGTGAATTATAAAGTTGGTCAATAAATAATAAAAATTTTATCATTATGTAGAGTTTGACTGTCCGATTCCAACGGTTTAATCGGATTTCAATTCGGAAAAAGTTGGACCAAAAAGTGTTCCCCGACTGGGACCAAATTAGTCCCAATTAGGGACTTACGTTTAGAATTGGGGAAGATAGCAGCCCACTCCACTCAGCCGCCGAAACAGTCGAAAGGAGGTCATCACCGTGTCTGTTTCCTCTTCACTAAGGCTATATAAGGACCACCTCTTCCTACCCAATTCTTCACCATTTCTTCCCAAATTGCTTCTGAGAGTTAGCTTTGAGTGTGTAGAACGCAGTGGTGCTGTCATATTGGTGTGAGGTCGCCGGAGATAGCCACAATCCTTGCCGGAAGTTTCGTCGGAAAATTTCCAAAACCTCCATTACGCTTCGAGGTAAGCCCGTAGATATATCTAAAGATTAGAATGTTCATATAGGTTGTTTTTACGTTCTTAAATGGTCATTTGGTTGAGTTTTGTGTTTGAACTGTTTGAAGAACCAAGAATCATAAACCTTGAATTTGATGTTAAAAATATATTTTAATGATTCTAAAATGATCTATGAACCTTGGAGAACATTTCTATATAGTTTAATTGAAGTTTGGTAACTAAAATTGGTATGTCCAAAAATGGACCGAAGGTAGAAGACGATGAACAGTGACTGAAAATCGATTATTTTCTTCCAAAGAATCGATTAAAACTTGTTCAGATAACGCGTATCAAAATAAACAAATAATAATAATCGATTATAGTAAAGTATAAAATCGATTTTTGTATTTAATCGATTAAACTGTATTATAAAATCGATTTTTTTCCATTTAATCGATTAATATATGTTATAAAATCGATTTTTGTATTAATTTATTGAGTAAATCGATTTTTCCCCAATTCTAGTGTTCCGAAAATATTCCTGCAAATATTCTATGAAAATACCAATTAATTATGAACAATTTAAATATGATTTGTATAATAAATGATATTTTTGGCATATAAAACATTATGTGATGCATGACGGTAAGTTCGGGTGTTAACACCGAGACTAGGCCGCTGTTTGCTATTAAATGTTATGTTGAATGATAATTATGATGAATAATTATTATGGATAATTATGAATGATAAACCAACTAATTAGAATGATTATTGATGATTAAGTCATGATTAAAAATGAATAACAGTGTATATTTTAAGGATATCGAGAAGAACTCTAAGATATACCCACTTGTATATTGATGATGATTATTAAGGATATCTAGAAGAACTCTAAGATATACCTACTTGACCAACTCATATTTTGGGTTAAAACGTACGTACGGGATCCAGACCGGATATCACCCACCTGACAAATCATTGTTCGGTTGGTACGTAATCCACATGATTCATAGGGTGGATTATCGATTCTTGTGTTCTGCATTAAACTATTTATAGTTTAAGGGCCTGGTTAGAATTACTGCCTTAGACTAGGAATAGCTAAGAGCTGAATATAAAATGATGTGGCCTTAGATTAAGAATAATTTAAGAGCATTATTGATATATTGAATATCAAATGACTTGGAATAAAATATTGAAAATATTATGAATGTTTGGTGTGCATGATATCAAATGGTTGTTTGTGAATTTATATTCAATTTATGTGGATGTTCGACGCTTTAGATATGCTTACTCAGCTTCATCGCTGAGACAGAATGAGTGAATGGCATGTTCCTGGTAGCGGAAGTGGCGAGACAGTCGTAGTGGATTTAATGAGAAAATAAATGATTATGTTGTTATGAGTCATGTTTAAAAATCGCTTCCGCATTAAACACTCCGTATTTACTACAATTATGTTTGGAATTTTATTTATGATGAATAAAGTTATTTGAAATGTTTTAAATTATACGATTACCAAGTTAATACTTTAGTTCGGAAGGGCTGTAAACCTGGACAGATTAGGGTGTTACATTCCATGTCAGCAAGTAATATTTAAAGAATTAGTTAACAAAAACACTTATTTTCTGGAAATTGAGTTTCGTATTTGTTAAACACATATTTCTCAGCATAATCGCGTTTAAAAACTTTTATATTTTACTTCATTATTGGAAAATATTAAAATTTAATAATATATTTTGATACGTAGTATTTAAACAAGGAACTCATATTAAAAAAATCAAAACAAACGAATTTATTCCAAGAAGGGATAGATTAGTAGGACTAAAGTAAATCTTTATATATAAAATTTGAGAGTTGGGCTTCAAGGATTGTAACATGTGGCACGATTATAAGATTGTGACATCTGACACGCTTATAAGACAACTTTTTTGACATGTCAGCATGCCATGTGAGCAAGTAATATTTAAATAATTAGTTAAAAAACACTTATTTTATGGAAATTGAATTTCGTATTTGTTAGACACAGATTTCTCAACATAATCGTGTTTAAAAACTTTTATATTTTACTTCATTATTGGAAAGTATTAAAATTTAATAATATATTTTGATACGTAGTATTTAAACAAGGAACTCATATTAAAAAAAATCAAAACAAACAAATTTATTCCAAGAAGGGATAGATTAGTAGGATTAAAGTAAATCTTTATCTTTATATATAAAATTTGAGAGTCGGGCTTCTAGGATTGTGACATGTGGCACGATTATAAGACAACTTTTTTGACATGTCAGCATTCCATGTCAGCAAGTAATATTTAAAGAATTAGTTAACAAAAACACTTATTTTTTGGAAATTGAGTTTCGTATTTGTTAAACACATATTTCTCAGCATAATCGCGTTTAAAAACTTTTATACTTTACTTCATTATTGGAAAATATTAAAATTTAATAATATATTTTGATACGTAGTATTTAAACAAGGAACTCATATTTAAAAAATCAAAACAAAGAAATTTCTTCCAAGAAGGGATAGATTAGTAGGACTAAAGTAAATCTTTATGTTTATATATAAAATTTGAGAGTTGGGCTTCTAGGATTGTGACATGTGGCACGATTATAAGACAACCTTTTTGACATGTCAGCATTCCATGTAACGCCCCGAAAATAGGCCTATCAGAATTAATTAATTACTGAGAAGGACCGAAAAATATGTGAATTATAAAGTTGGTCAATAAATAATAAAAATTTTATCATTATGTAGAGTTTGACTGTCCGATTCCAACGGTTTAATCGGATTTCAATTCGGAGAAAGTTGGACCAAAAAGTGTTCCCCGACTGGGACCAAATTAGTCCCAATCAGGGACTTACGTTTAGAATCGGAGAAGATAGCAGCCAACTCCACTCAGCCGCCGAAACAGTCGAAAGGAGGTCATCACCGTGTCTGTTTCCTCTTCACTAAGGCTATATAAGGACCACCTCTTCCTACCCAATTCTTCACCATTTCTTCCCAAATTGCTTCTGAGAGTTTGCTTAGAGTGTGTAGAACGCAGTGGTGCTGTCATATTGGTGTGAGGTCGCCGGAGATAGCCACAATCCTTGCCAGAAGTTTCGCCGGAAAATTTCCAAAACCTCCATTACGCTTCGAGGTAAGCCCGTAGATATATCTAAAGATTAGAATGTTCATATAGGTTGTTTTTACGTTCTTAAATGGTCATTTGGTTGAGTTTTGTGTTTGACATGTTTGAAGAACCAAGAATCATAAACCTTGAATTTGATGTTAAAAATATGTTTTAATGATTCTAAAATGATCTATGAACCTTGGAGAACATTTCTATATAGTTTAATTGAAGTTTGGTAACTAAAATTGGTATGTCCAAAAATGGACCGAAGGTAGAAGACGATGAACAGTGACCGAAAATCGATTATTTTCTTCCTAAGAATCGATTAAAACTTGTTCAGATAACGCGTATCAAAATAAAAAAATAATAATAATCGATTATAGTAAAGTATAAAATCGATTAAACTGTATTATAAAATTGATTTTTTTCCATTTAATTGATTAATATATGTTATAAAATCGATTTTTGTATATTTAATAGATTAATATATATTTAAAAATCGATTTTTGTATTAATTTATTGAGTAAATCGATTTTTCCCCAATTCCAGTGTTCCGAAAATATTCCTGGAAATATTCTATGAAAATACCAATTAATTATGAACAATTTAAATATGATTTGTATAATAAATGATATTTTTGGCATATAAAACATTATGTGATGCATGACGGTAAGTTCGGGTGTTAACACCGAGACTAGGCCGCTGTTTGCTATTAAATGTTATGTCGAATGATCATTATGATGAATAATTATTATGGATAATTATGAATGATAAACCAACTAATTAGAATGATTATTGATGATTAAGTCATGATTAAAAATGAATAACAGTGTATATTTTAAGGATATCGAGAAGAACTCTAAGATATACCCACTTGTATATTGATGATGATTATTAAGGATATCTAGAAGAACTCTAAGATATACCTACTTGACCAATTCATATTTTGGGTTAAAACGTACGTACGGGATCCAGACCGGATATCACCCACCTGACAAATCATTGTTCGGTTGGTACGTAATCCACATGATTCATAGGGTGGATTATCGATTCTTCTGTTCTGCATTAAACTATTTATAGTTTAAGGGCCTGGTTAGAATTACTGCCTTAGACTAGGAATAGCTAAGAGCTGAATATAAAATGATGTGGCCTTAGATTAAGAATAATTTAAGAGCATTATTGATATATTGAATATCAAATGACTTGGAATAAAATATTGAAAATATTATGAATGTTTGGTGTGCATGATATCAAATGGTTGTTTGTGAATTTATATTCAATTTATGTGGATGTTCGACGCTTTAGATATGCTTACTCAGCTTCATCGCTGAGACAGAATGAGTGAATGGCATGTTCCTGGTAGCGGAAGTGGCGAGACAGTCGTAGTGGATTTAATGAGAAAATAAATGATTATGTTGTTATGAGTCATGTTTAAAAATCGCTTCCGCATTAAACACTCCGTATTTACTACAATTATGTTTGGAATTTTATTTATGATGAATAAAGTTATTTGAAATGTTTTAAATTATACGATTACCAAGTTAATACTTTAGTTCGGAAGGGCTGTAAACCTGGACAGATTAGGGTGTTACATTCCATGTCAGCAAGTAATATTTAAAGAATTAGTTAACAAAAACACTTATTTTCTGGAAATTGAGTTTCGTATTTGTTAAACACATATTTCTCAGCATAATCGCGTTTAAAAACTTTTATATTTTACTTCATTATTGGAAAATATTAAAATTTAATAATATATTTTGATACGTAGTATTTAAACAAGGAACTCATATTAAAAAAATCAAAACAAACGAATTTATTCCAAGAAGGGATAGATTAGTAGGACTAAAGTAAATCTTTATATATAAAATTTGAGAGTTGGGCTTCAAGGATTGTAACATGTGGCACGATTATAAGATTGTGACATCTGACACGCTTATAAGACAACTTTTTTGACATGTCAGCATGCCATGTGAGCAAGTAATATTTAAATAATTAGTTAAAAAACACTTATTTTATGGAAATTGAATTTCGTATTTGTTAGACACAGATTTCTCAACATAATCGTGTTTAAAAACTTTTATATTTTACTTCATTATTGGAAAGTATTAAAATTTAATAATATATTTTGATACGTAGTATTTAAACAAGGAACTCATATTAAAAAAAATCAAAACAAACAAATTTATTCCAAGAAGGGATAGATTAGTAGGATTAAAGTAAATCTTTATCTTTATATATAAAATTTGAGAGTCGGGCTTCTAGGATTGTGACATGTGGCACGATTATAAGACAACTTTTTTGACATGTCAGCATTCCATGTCAGCAAGTAATATTTAAAGAATTAGTTAACAAAAACACTTATTTTTTGGAAATTGAGTTTCGTATTTGTTAAACACATATTTCTCAGCATAATCGCGTTTAAAAACTTTTATACTTTACTTCATTATTGGAAAATATTAAAATTTAATAATATATTTTGATACGTAGTATTTAAACAAGGAACTCATATTTAAAAAATCAAAACAAAGAAATTTCTTCCAAGAAGGGATAGATTAGTAGGACTAAAGTAAATCTTTATGTTTATATATAAAATTTGAGAGTTGGGCTTCTAGGATTGTGACATGTGGCACGATTATAAGACAACCTTTTTGACATGTCAGCATTCCATGTAACGCCCCGAAAATAGGCCTATCAGAATTAATTAATTACTGAGAAGGACCGAAAAATATGTGAATTATAAAGTTGGTCAATAAATAATAAAAATTTTATCATTATGTAGAGTTTGACTGTCCGATTCCAACGGTTTAATCGGATTTCAATTCGGAGAAAGTTGGACCAAAAAGTGTTCCCCGACTGGGACCAAATTAGTCCCAATCAGGGACTTACGTTTAGAATCGGAGAAGATAGCAGCCAACTCCACTCAGCCGCCGAAACAGTCGAAAGGAGGTCATCACCGTGTCTGTTTCCTCTTCACTAAGGCTATATAAGGACCACCTCTTCCTACCCAATTCTTCACCATTTCTTCCCAAATTGCTTCTGAGAGTTTGCTTAGAGTGTGTAGAACGCAGTGGTGCTGTCATATTGGTGTGAGGTCGCCGGAGATAGCCACAATCCTTGCCAGAAGTTTCGCCGGAAAATTTCCAAAACCTCCATTACGCTTCGAGGTAAGCCCGTAGATATATCTAAAGATTAGAATGTTCATATAGGTTGTTTTTACGTTCTTAAATGGTCATTTGGTTGAGTTTTGTGTTTGACAAGTTTGAAGAACCAAGAATCATAAACCTTGAATTTGATGTTAAAAATATGTTTTAATGATTCTAAAATGATCTATGAACCTTGGAGAACATTTCTATATAGTTTAATTGAAATTTGGTAACTAAAATTGGTATGTCCAAAAATGGACCGAAGGTAGAAGACGATGAACAGTGACCGAAAATCGATTATTTTCTTCCTAAGAATCGATTAAAACTTGTTCAGATAACGCGTATCAAAATAAAAAAATAATAATAATCGATTATAGTAAAGTATAAAATCGATTAAACTGTATTATAAAATTGATTTTTTTCCATTTAATTGATTAATATATGTTATAAAATCGATTTTTGTATATTTAATAGATTAATATATATTTAAAAATCGATTTTTGTATTAATTTATTGAGTAAATCGATTTTTCCCCAATTCCAGTGTTCCGAAAATATTCCTGGAAATATTCTATGAAAATACCAATTAATTATGAACAATTTAAATATGATTTGTATAATAAATGATATTTTTGGCATATAAAACATTATGTGATGCATGACGGTAAGTTCGGGTGTTAACACCGAGACTAGGCCGCTGTTTGCTATTAAATGTTATGTCGAATGATCATTATGATGAATAATTATTATGGATAATTATGAATGATAAACCAACTAATTAGAATGATTATTGATGATTAAGTCATGATTAAAAATGAATAACAGTGTATATTTTAAGGATATCGAGAAGAACTCTAAGATATACCCACTTGTATATTGATGATGATTATTAAGGATATCTAGAAGAACTCTAAGATATACCTACTTGACCAATTCATATTTTGGGTTAAAACGTACGTACGGGATCCAGACCGGATATCACCCACCTGACAAATCATTGTTCGGTTGGTACGTAATCCACATGATTCATAGGGTGGATTATCGATTCTTGTGTTCTGCATTAAACTATTTATAGTTTAAGGGCCTGGTTAGAATTACTGCCTTAGACTAGGAATAGCTAAGAGCTGAATATAAAATGATGTGGCCTTAGATTAAGAATAATTTAAGAGCATTATTGATATATTGAATATCAAATGACTTGGAATAAAATATTGAAAATATTATGAATGTTTGGTGTGCATGATATCAAATGGTTGTTTGTGAATTTATATTCATTTTATGTGGATGTTCGACGCTTTAGATATGCTTACTCAGCTTCATCGCTGAGACAGAATGAGTGAATGGCATGTTCCTGGTAGCGGAAGTGGCGAGACAGTCGTAGTGGATTTAATGAGAAAATAAATGATTATGTTGTTATGAGTCATGTTTAAAAATCGCTTCCGCATTAAACACTCCGTATTTACTACAATTATGTTTGGAATTTTATTTATGATGAATAAAGTTATTTGAAATGTTTTAAATTATACGATTACCAAGTTAATACTTTAGTTCGGAAGGGCTGTAAACCTGGACAGATTAGGGTGTTACATTCCATGTCAGCAAGTAATATTTAAAGAATTAGTTAACAAAAACACTTATTTTCTGGAAATTGAGTTTCGTATTTGTTAAACACATATTTCTCAGCATAATCGCGTTTAAAAACTTTTATATTTTACTTCATTATTGGAAAATATTAAAATTTAATAATATATTTTGATACGTAGTATTTAAACAAGGAACTCATATTAAAAAAATCAAAACAAACGAATTTATTCCAAGAAGGGATAGATTAGTAGGACTAAAGTAAATCTTTATATATAAAATTTGAGAGTTGGGCTTCAAGAATTGTAACATGTGGCACGATTATAAGATTGTGACATCTGACACGCTTATAAGACAACTTTTTTGACATGTCAGCATGCCATGTGAGCAAGTAATATTTAAATAATTAGTTAAAAAACACTTATTTTATGGAAATTGAATTTCGTATTTGTTAGACACAGATTTCTCAACATAATCGTGTTTAAAAACTTTTATATTTTACTTCATTATTGGAAAGTATTAAAATTTAATAATATATTTTGATACGTAGTATTTAAACAAGGAACTCATATTAAAAAAAATCAAAACAAACAAATTTATTCCAAGAAGGGATAGATTAGTAGGATTAAAGTAAATCTTTATCTTTATATATAAAATTTGAGAGTCGGGCTTCTAGGATTGTGACATGTGGCACGATTATAAGACAACTTTTTTGACATGTCAGCATTCCATGTCAGCAAGTAATATTTAAAGAATTAGTTAACAAAAACACTTATTTTTTGGAAATTGAGTTTCGTATTTGTTAAACACATATTTCTCAGCATAATCGCGTTTAAAAACTTTTATACTTTACTTCATTATTGGAAAATATTAAAATTTAATAATATATTTTGATACGTAGTATTTAAACAAGGAACTCATATTTAAAAAATCAAAACAAAGAAATTTCTTCCAAGAAGGGATAGATTAGTAGGACTAAAGTAAATCTTTATGTTTATATATAAAATTTGAGAGTTGGGCTTCTAGGATTGTGACATGTGGCACGATTATAAGACAACTTTTTTGACATGTCAGCATTCCATGTCAGCAAGTAATATTTAAAGAATTAGTTAACAAAAACACTTATTTTTTGGAAATTGAGTTTCGTATTTGTTAAAGACATATTTCTCAGCATAATCGCGTTTAAAAACTTTTATACTTTACTTCATTATTGGAAAATATTAAAATTTAATAATATATTTTGATACGTAGTATTTAAACAAGGAACTCATATTTAAAAAATCAAAACAAAGAAATTTCTTCCAAGAGGGATAGATTAGTAGGACTAAAGTAAATCTTTATGTTTATATATAAAATTTGAGAGTTGGGCTTCTAGGATTGTGACATGTGGCACGATTATAAGACAACCTTTTTGACATGTCAGCATTCCATGTAACGCCCCGAAAATAGGCCTATCAGAATTAATTAATTACTGAGAAGGACCGAAAAATATGTGAATTATAAAGTTGGTCAATAAATAATAAAAATTTTATCATTACGTAGAGTTTGACTGTCCGATTCCAACGGTTTAATCGGATTTCAATTTGGAGAAAGTTGGACCAAAAAGTGTTCCCCGACTGGGACCAAATTAGTCCCAATCAGGGACTTACGTTTAGAATCGGGGAAGATAGCAGCCCACTCCACTCATCCGCCGAAACAGTCGAAAGGAGGTCATCACTGTGTCTATTTCCTCTTCACTAAGGCTATATAAGGACCACATCTTCCTACCCAATTCTTCACCATTTCTTCCCAAATTGCTTCTGAGAGTTAGCTTAGAGTGTGTAGAACGCAGTGGTGCTGTCATATTGGTGTGAGGTCGCCGGAGATAGCCACAATCCTTGCCAGAAGTTTCGCCGGAAAATTTCCAAAACCTCCATTACGCTTCGAGGTAAGCCCGTAGATATATCTAAAGATTAGAATGTTCATATAGGTTGTTTTTACGTTCTTAAATGGTCATTTGGTTGAGTTTTGTGTTTGACATGTTTGAAGAACCAAGAATCATAAACCTTGAATTTGATGTTAAAAATATGTTTTAATGATTCTAAAATGATCTATGAACCTTGGAGAACATTTCTATATAGTTTAATTGAAGTTTGGTAACTAAAATTGGTATGTCCAAAAATGGACCGAAGGTAGAAGACGATGAACAGTGACCGAAAATCGATTATTTTCTTCCTAAGAATCGATTAAAACTTGTTCAGATAACGCGTATCAAAATAAAAAAATAATAATAATCGATTATAGTAAAGTATAAAATCGATTAAACTGTATTATAAAATTGATTTTTTTCCATTTAATTGATTAATATATGTTATAAAATCGATTTTTGTATATTTAATAGATTAATATATATTTAAAAATCGATTTTTGTATTAATTTATTGAGTAAATCGATTTTTCCCCAATTCCAGTGTTCCGAAAATATTCCTGGAAATATTCTATGAAAATACCAATTAATTATGAACAATTTAAATATGATTTGTATAATAAATGATATTTTTGGCATATAAAACATTATGTGATGCATGACGGTAAGTTCGGGTGTTAACACCGAGACTAGGCCGCTGTTTGCTATTAAATGTTATGTTGAATGATCATTATGATGAATAATTATTATGGATAATTATGAATGATAAACCTACTAATTAGAATGATTATTGATGATTAAGTCATGATTAAAAATGAATAACAGTGTATATTTTTAAGGATATCTAGAAGAACTCTAAGATATACCCACTTGTATATTGATGATGATTATTAAGGATATCTAGAAGAACTCTAAGATATACCTACTTGACCAATTCATATTTCGGGTTAAAACGTACGTACGGGATCCAGACCGGATATCACCCACCCGACAAATCATTGTTCGGTTGGTACGTAATCCACATGACTCATAGGGTGGATTATCGATTCTTGTGTTCTGCATTAAACTATTTATAGTTTAAGGGCCTGGTTAGAATTACTGCCTTAGACTAGGAATAGCTAAGAGCTGAATATAAAATGATGTGGCCTTAGATTAAGAATAATTTAAGAGCATTATTGATATATTGAATATCAAATGACTTGGAATAAAATATTGAAAATATTATGAATGTTTGGTGTGCATGATATCAAATGGTTGTTTGTGAATTTAGATTCAATTTATGTGGATGTTC
Source organism: Cuscuta australis (assembly GCA_003260385.1). Taxonomy (NCBI): domain Eukaryota; kingdom Viridiplantae; phylum Streptophyta; class Magnoliopsida; order Solanales; family Convolvulaceae; genus Cuscuta; species Cuscuta australis. Next base: position 261,801 of record NQVE01000065.1, read on the forward strand.
GACGCTTTAGATATGCTTACTCAGCTTCATCGCTGAGCGTGTAGTATGTTTTATTTGCTACACGCAGGTAGACAGAATGAGTGAATGGCATGGTCCTGGCAGCGGAAGGGGCAAGACAGTCGTAGTGGGTTTATTGAGAAAATAAATGCTTATGTTGTTATGAGTCATGTTTAAAAATCGCTTCCGCATTAAACACTCCGTATTTACTACAATTATGTTTGGAATTTTATTTATGATGAATAAAGTTATTTGAAATGTTTTAAATTATACGATTACCAAGTTAATACTTTAGTTCGGGTGTTACATTCCATGTCAGCAAGTAATATTTAAAGAATTAGTTAACAAAAACACTTATTTTCTGGAAATTGAGTTTCGTATTTGTTAAACACATATTTCTCAGCATAATCGCGTTTAAAAACTTTTATATTTTACTTCATTATTGTAAAAATATTAAAATTTAATAATATATTTTGATACGTAGTACTTAAACAAGGAACTCATATTAAAAAAATCAAAACAAACGAATTTATTCCAAGAAGGGATAGATTAGTAGGACTAAAGTAAATCTTTATATATAAAATTTGAGAGTTGGGCTTCTAGGATTGTAACATGTGGCACGATTATAAGATTGTGACATCTGACACGCTTATAAGACAACTTTTTTGACATGTCAGCATGCCATGTGAGCAAGTAATATTTAAATAATTAGTTAAAAAACACTTATTTTATGGAAATTGTATTTTTTTTTTAGACACAGATTTCTCAACATAATCGCGTTTAAAAAAACTTTTATATTTTACTTCATTATTGGAAAATATTAAAATTTAATAATATATTTTGATACGTAGTATTTAAACAAGGAACTCATATTAAAAAAAATCAAAACAAACAAATTTATTCCAAGAAGGGATAGATTAGTAGGATTAAAGTAAATCTTTATCTTTATATATAAAATTTGAGAGTCGGGCTTCTAGGATTGTGACATGTGGCACGATTATAAGACAACTTTTTTGACATGTCAGCATTCCATGTCAGCAAGTAATATTTAAAGAATTAGTTAACAAAAACACTTATTTTTTGGAAATTGAGTTTCGTATTTGTTAAACACATATTTCTCAGCATAATCGCGTTTAAAAACTTTTATACTTTACTTCATTATTGGAAAATATTAAAATTTAATAATATATTTTGATACGTAGTATTTAAACAAGGAACTCATATTTAAAAAATCAAAACAAAGAAATTTCTTCCAAGAAGGGATAGATTAGTAGGACTAAAGTAAATCTTTATGTTTATATATAAAATTTGAGAGTTGGGCTTCTAGGATTGTGACATGTGGCACGATTATAAGACAACCTTTTTGACATGTCAGCATTCCATGTAACGCCCCGAAAATAGGCCTATCAGAATTAATTAATTACTGAGAAGGACCGAAAAATATGTGAATTATAAAGTTGGTCAATAAATAATAAAAATTTTATCATTACGTAGAGTTTGACTGTCCGATTCCAACGGTTTAATCGGATTTCAATTTGGAGAAAGTTGGACCAAAAAGTGTTCCCCGACTGGGACCAAATTAGTCCCAATCAGGGACTTACGTTTAGAATCGGGGAAGATAGCAGCCCACTCCACTCATCCGCCGAAACAGTCGAAAGGAGGTCATCACTGTGTCTATTTCCTCTTCACTAAGGCTATATAAGGACCACATCTTCCTACCCAATTCTTCACCATTTCTTCCAAAATTGCTTCTGAGAGTTAGCTTAGAGTGTGTAGAACGCAGTGGTGCTGTCATATTGGTGTGAGGTCGCCGGAGATAGCCACAATCCTTGCCAGAAGTTTCGCCGGAAAATTTCCAAAACCTCCATTACGCTTCGAGGTAAGCCCGTAGATATATCTAAAGATTAGAATGTTCATATAGGTTGTTTTTACGTTCTTAAATGGTCATTTGGTTGAGTTTTGTGTTTGACATGTTTGAAGAACCAAGAATCATAAACCTTGAATTTGATGTTAAAAATATGTTTTAATGATTCTAAAATGATCTATGAACCTTGGAGAACATTTCTATATAGTTTAATTGAAGTTTGGTAACTAAAATTGGTATGTCCAAAAATGGACCGAAGGTAGAAGACGATGAACAGTGACCGAAAATCGATTATTTTCTTCCTAAGAATCGATTAAAACTTGTTCAGATAACGCGTATCAAAATAAAAAAATAATAATAATCGATTATAGTAAAGTATAAAATCGATTAAACTGTATTATAAAATTGATTTTTTTCCATTTAATCGATTAATATATGTTATAAAATCGATTTTTGTATATTTAATAGATTAATATATATTTAAAAATCGATTTTTGTATTAATTTATTGAGTAAATCGATTTTTCCCCAATTCCAGTGTTCCGAAAATATTCCTGGAAATATTCTATGAAAATACCAATTAATTATGAACAATTTAAATATGATTTGTATAATAAATGATATTTTTGGCATATAAAACATTATGTGATGCATGACGGTAAGTTCGGGTGTTAACACCGAGACTAGGCCGCTGTTTGCTATTAAATGTTATGTTGAATGATCATTATGATGAATAATTATTATGGATAATTATGAATGATAAACCTACTAATTAGAATGATTATTGATGATTAAGTCATGATTAAAAATGAATAACAGTGTATATTTTTAAGGATATCTAGAAGAACTCTAAGATATACCCACTTGTATATTGATGATGATTATTAAGGATATCTAGAAAAACTCTAAGATATACCTACTTGACCAATTCATATTTCGGGTTAAAACGTACGTACGGGATCCAGACCGGATATCACCCACCCGACAAATCATTGTTCGGTTGGTACGTAATCCACATGACTCATAGGGTGGATTATCGATTCTTGTGTTCTGCATTAAACTATTTATAGTTTAAGGGCCTGGTTAGAATTACTGCCTTAGACTAGGAATAGCTAAGAGCTGAATATAAAATGATGTGGCCTTAGATTAAGAATAATTTAAGAGCATTATTGATATATTGAATATCAAATGACTTGGAATAAAATATTGAAAATATTATGAATGTTTGGTGTGCATGATATCAAATGGTTGTTTGTGAATTTAGATTCAATTTATGTGGATGTTCGACGCTTTAGATATGCTTACTCAGCTTCATCGCTGAGCGTGTAGTATGTTTTATTTGCTACACGCAGGTAGACAGAATGAGTGAATGGCATGTTCCTGGTAGCGGAAGGGGCGAGACAGTCGTAGTGGATTTATTGAGAAAATAAATGCTTATGTTGTTATGAGTCATGTTTAAAAATCGCTTCCGCATTAAACACTTCGTATTTACTACAATTATGTTTGGAATTTTATTTATGATGAATAAAGTTATTTGAAATGTTTTAAATTATACGATTACCAAGTTAATACTTTAGTTCGGAAGGGGCTGTAAACCTCGACGGATTAGGGTGTTACAATTTGGTATCGGAGCAAATGGTTTTAAATCCGATCTTCGGATCAAAACTTGGATAAAAAAAATATATATTTTTTACATATTATATATGTATTTCGGCCAAGAAAAAAAATGATGTCAATCAAATCCACGACTCTTGCATCCCTCTGCTCCAAGAAGGTAATAAAAAAAATGATGAGTATTGAAATTGATTGTATCAAATTTTATAGAGGTCAACTGTTAATTCGGAAATAATATCAAGTGTTGATTCAAGTCGCACTTTCGTACTTGGTAAAAGACGAAAGAACAAACGAAATGTCTATGACTCGTTGATACGTTACCAACGTGCACATCGATTCGCAAGAATAATGAAACGAAGGATTTATCTGCGCCGCAAGGCTACATGGGAACGAGATGACCCAGAAGAGACGTTCAGCATAGACTCTGCCAGCAGTGTATGTGGGTCGGGCAAAGAAGACCCGTCTGTAGATTCGGCACGATCCAACCAATCGAACGCAAACGCTCAGAAAATTATCTTATTGTTGGTTTCAAATCCATTGATTGTATCAACTGTTGTAACCCTTTGCAATTCCTGTCTTAAACTCAACTACTGAATAAAAAAATCCTAATAAAGGAATTTCTGTTATTGTAGAATGAGTCAAGAATCTGCCCACGGACAAGGCAACAATAATGAACACGTCAGTGTTCATACTGAAGCATCTAGCTTTACCCCTCCCGTCCAAAATGAACCCGTCAATCAACAAAATGTTGAGAATAACCCGAACGCTGATGGTCAACCCAACCTTGTGATTCCCACATTCCTGGCAAATGTATTACAACAGATAGCCAACGCACCAATGTTTCAACCACCTCCACCACCGCCACCGCGAGTAATAACCTACAAAACATTAAGGGATAACGGTGCAGAATTATTCCTTGGGGATCGCATCGGTGAACCCAAATTGCATGGGACTGGATCGAGCAGACTGCTCGAGTGTTGGAAGATTTTAACGTACCCATTGGCAACTATCCCCGACTGGCGTCTTAGCTGCTTCGCAAGGAAGCCTACGAGTGGTGGAAGAGGACTGATGAGAGTGCAGGAACCCCTAAGCCATGGACATGGACACATTTCGAATGGGCATTCAAACAAGAATATATTCCAAAACGTTTTAGTGAAGAAAAACGTAAGGAATTTGTCCAATTGCAACAGGGAGACATGACACTCCCCGAGTATCGTCAGAAGTTTACCAGTCTTGTTAAGTTTGCACCAACCATGGTGAGTACCCCAACCGATCGCATCGAGGAATTCAGGAAGAAACTTCGACCTGACCTTAGGTCGCGTGTGTCCGTCCTAACCACCGTGGATTTCGCGGAGGCCTATGATCTCATAGCCAAGGCAGACAGCGGCTTGAGTGCTTGCATTGAGTATCTGAAGACAAATAATGTCAGTTCAAGCACTCACCGTCCCATCAGCTCTATCTCAAAAGGAAAAAGGCCCTTCCAGGAATCTAGCAATTCACACTTCTCAAAGAAGGGGAAATCGATGCAGATGCACTCTGTGGCGTCGGAAAACAAATCAAGAGGGTGGAAACACCCATTGTGCGATACATGTGGGAGACATCATCCAGGCGAGTGTTGGCTTGTCCAAGGATTATGTCTAGGTTGCGGCAAACCTGGACATTTTCGAAGGGATTGCCCCACTAATCCTGGCAAACCATGTACGACAGCCCAGTTGTCAGCCAATCAGCATCAGCACGACCTGCACCAAGTCAACGATCAACGGCGGGATCTAATCCGGCCAAGAACCAGAGTCAGCAACAGGGACGAGCTCCTGCTCGTACTTATGCAATGAAGGCACGAGCTAAGGAAAACCCTGACGTCATTCAGGGTATGTTTTCCTTATTTGATTCTGTCATGCATGTGTTGATAGACCCTGGATCAACGTTATCTTATATCTGCGTGCCTATGCCTGACAAGGCTGACGTAATGAAAGAAAACTTAGAACAACCTATACTAGTGTCTAACCCGTTAGGACATAGTATGAGGTTAGATCATGTGTATCAAGACTGTCCATTGATTGTTGAAGGACATCAGTTCTCTGCCAATCTTGTCGAATTACCGTACAAAGAATTTGACATCATCCTCGGAATGGATTGGCTCACCGAACACAAAGCAATTATCGATTGCCGACGACGAACGATTCAACTAAAGTCTGGAAAGGGAAAGTCTATAGAGGTGAAAGAGAATCTAACACCTAGATCCATTGAATTCATCTCGTACATACACACTAGGCGTCTCATTCGAAAGAAATGTGAAGCTTATCTGTGTAACGTACGTGATACACGAAAAGAAACTCCTGAGTTGAAAGACATACCGACAGTATGTGGTTTTCCTGACGTATTTCCTGACGAATTTCCTGGTATACCATCTTCCAGAGAAGTAGAATTTTCCATCGATCTTGTTCCTGGAACAGGACCGATATCTGCAACTCCCTATCGCATGGCTCCTGCTGAAATGAAAGAGTTGAAGGCTCAACTACAAGAACTACTCGATAAAGGATTCATACGTCCGAGTGTTTCCCCTTGGGGAGCACCCGTCCTGTTTGTCAAAAAGAAAGACGGCTCGATGAGACTCTGCATCGATTACCGTCAATTGAACAAAGTCACAATCAAAAATCGATATCCTTTACCTCGTATCGATGACTTATTTGATCAGCTTAGAGGATCTACTGTATTCTCTAAGATTGACTTACGGTCAGGATACCATCAAATCCCTGTAAAGAAAGAGGACATCCCAAAGACTGCGTTCCGTACTCGTTATGGTCATTATGAGTGTAACGCCCCAAAACATACCCTAAAATTTTTAATGAATAAATATTCAATTAGTCAAATTTGTTTCGATTAAAATAAATAGTTATTGGGCTTTGGGCTGAAATGAGATGTGTTTTGATATCCAATATCTTAATCTGGATAAATCTCATAGAGATAAATCCAATATGTTGAATATTTGTGTGATCTTGATTGGGAACATGAATACAGACCCAAATCAAGAATAAATAAAGAAATTAGTTATGTAGTGAACTTTTAAATGATTTATTGAAATAAATCATGGAAATAAATAATATGAATTGAATATGAGCACCTTTTTGAGTAAAGGTCAATTAAATCAATTTTGACTCTGTCAAAGTCAACCACCTAAAAATATGATGTCAGAAAAAGTGTTACAAATAAATATAAAGATTATATCGTTGGATAGAGTTTAAATGTACGATCACAACGGTGCAAATGGATTTCAATTCGGAGAAAGTTGGACCAAAAAGTGTTCCCCGACTGGGACCAAATTAGTCCCAATCAGGTATTTGCGTTTGGAATCGTAGGAATCGGCCGTCCCCTCCACTAAGACGCCAAAACAGGAGAATTGGTGTCATCCTCCATGTCTCCTTCTCCATTCACCTCACTATATAAACCCTCCATTTCTTCACCATTCTTCATCAAATTTGATCTGAGAGATAGCCTTGAGTGTGGAGAACGCAGTGGTGCTGTCAATTTGGTGAGAGGTCGCCGGAGCTGAGAGTAATCGTCGCCGGAAGTTTCGCCGGAAAATTCTCAAAACCTTCGATAAGCTTCGAGGTAAGCCCATAGATATATCTAGTGACTAGAATGTTCGTATAGATCGTTTCTACGTTCATAAACGGTCGTTTGGTTGAGTTTTGTGTTTGACATGTTTGAAGAACCAAGATTCATAAACCATGAAATTGTTGTTAAAATTACGAATTAATGACTCTAAAATGATCTGTGAACATTGGAGAACATTTTTATATAATTAAATTGAAGTTTGGTGATTAAAAATGATAATGTTAAAACTGACCCGAGGAAGAAGATGATGAACAGTGGCCGAAAATCGATTATTTACTTACTAAAAATCGATTAGAATTTTATTCAGATCAGTGGTTCGAAGTCAGTACCATTTAATCGATTATTTATATTGTAAAAATCCATTATTATGAATTAATTGATTATTTAAATTGTAAAAATCGATTATAATGAATTAATTGATTATTTAAATTGTAAAAATCGATTATTATGAATTAATGGATTATTTAAAATTATATAAATCAATTTTTATAAATTAAATGATTATTTTAAATTATTTTCCTCAATTCCAGATCCTGCTACGAAAATATATTCCTGAAAATATGCTCTAAAATCCTATTTTTGATAACAATTAATTATGAACAATACAAATATGATTTTGTATAATAAAAATGATGTTTTAAGCATATAAAACATTATGTGATGCATGACGGTAAGTTAGAGTGTTAACACTCAAAACTAGACCGCTATTTGTTATCAATTGTTATGTTGATTAATGATTATGATGAATGATTATTATGGATAATCATGAATAATGAACTAACTGATCAAAATGATTATTGATGATTCAGCCATGAGAGTAATGAATATATTGATAATTATTAAACGATTTGTATTGTTAAACGGTATCTAGAAGAACTCTAAGATATACCTATTAGTTAATTGATGTTAAGGCTATCTAAGAAGACCTCTAGAATAGATCTTGTATTAGAACAGGCTTATGAAAACATGAACATTTGATGAATTAGATAAAAACGCATAAATGGGATTCATAGACCAAACTAGAGGATCACTCGTTTGGGAATGCCCGATCTAATGTTGATCAATCACTATATTGTTGTTGCCTTAACTGACTACAGTTAAGTGTCCAAATCATTTGCCTTAAACTAGTGATAGTTTAAGTGTCTGATTGCCTTAACTGACTGCAGTTAAGTGTCCGAAATCAATTGCCTTAAACTAATGATAGTTTAAGTGTCTGATTAATGATTGCCTTTTAAGAATCTGGTTATAGAAATTATGATCTAGCCTTAGACTAAGATTAGCTAAGAGCATTATTATGATCTGGCCTTAGACTAAGAATAGCTAAGAGCATTGTTATAATCTGGCCTTAGATTAAGAATAATTTAAGAGCACTATTGAAATAGTATCTGAATTGAATAAAATGTATTGATATGAACTGAACAATACCAAAACTGTGAATGTCTGAAATGAACATTGTGTGCATGATATCAAATGATTTGATTATGAATTTAGATTCAGTTTATATGGATGTTCGACGCATTAGATATGCTTACTCAGCTTTACCGCTGAGCGTGTAGTGTGTTTTATTTGCTACACGCAGGTAAGCAGAAAGCAGAATGTGATCCTGGCAGCAGATGGGGCGAGATTGTCGGGATGGATGTGACAAGTTTTGAAACAATTTATGATATGTCAATATTAAAATCGCTTCCGCAATATTGTTGAATACTCCGTATTGTATATGTATTGAAAAATATTATTGGGATTAATAAAGTGTGTTTGAAAAGTTTTAAATTTTTACGATTACCAAGTTAAATACTTTAGTCCGAATGGGGCTGCAGACCTGGATGGATTAGGGTGTTACAATGAGTTTACGGTAATGCCCTTTGGTTTGACCAATGCTCCAGCAGTATTCATGGATCTCATGAATAGTGTATTCCGACCTTATCTTGATCAATTCGTGGTTGTATTCATCGATGATATTCTTGTCTATTCGAAGAATCGAGAAGATCATGCGAAACATTTGGAGATAGTACTCAGCATACTACGGGAACATAAACTATATGCCAAACTGTCAAAGTGTGAATTTTGGCTTAATGAAGTTACGTTTTTGGTACATATGATTTCTCAAGAAGGTGTTAAGGTAGACCCCAGTAAAATATCTGCCATCACCGAGTGGAAGGTTCCAAGGAATGTTCGTGAAGTGAGAAGCTTTCTTGGATTAGCTGGATACTATCGACGATTCGTTGAAGACTTTTCCTCGATCGCAACTCCACTCAACAAACTCCTAAGGAAAGACGTGAAATTCGTGTGGACCAACGCATGCCAACAAAGCTTTGAAAAACTAAAGAAATGTCTGACAGAAGCACCTGTACTGACACAACCAGTACCAGGTGTAGACTACACAATCTTTAGTGACGCATCTCATAACGGCTTGGGATGTGTACTTATGCAAGACCGTAAGGTCGTGGCATATGCATCAAGGCAGTTGAAGCCTCATGAATGTAACTATCCCACCCATGATCTTGAGTTAGCAGCAGTTGTATTTGCTTTAAAAATATGGCGTCATTATCTCTTCGGAGAAACAAGATATATTCATACAGACCATAAAAGTCTGAAATACCTGTTAACTCAGAAAGAGTTGAATCTGAGGCAAAGAAGATGGCTGGAACTTATCAAGGATTATGACTGCTATATCGACTATCATCCTGGTAAGGCTACCGTAGTTGCTGATGCGTTAAGTCGGAAGATGGTAGCCGAACTCCGAATCCGACCAACTCTGGAAAACGAAATTCACTTAACGCAAAAGAATGATGATTATTGTTTGAAGACTTGTGAACTTGTCTCTAAGGGGGAGAGACAAGACTTCACTGTGAATGACGGAATTTTATTCTACAGGAATCGTTTGGTAGTTCCTAGTGGTGAAGTGAAAGAACGTTTAATGCGTGAATCTCACGAAACCACATATACCATGCATCCTGGTAGTAATAAAATGTATCAGGATCTGAAGAAAACGTATTGGTGGCCCACAATGAAGCGGGAAATTTCAGAATGTACGACCCGGTGTCTGACGTGTCAACAAGTCAAAGCGGAACATCAAGTGCCAAGTGGATTGCTGCATCCACCAACCATTCCTGAATGGAAGTGGGAACGAATTACGATGGACTTTGTAATCGGACTTCCATTATCAGTTAAGAAGAATGACGCTATTTGGGTTATCGTTGACCGATTAACCAAATCATCTCACTTCATTCCAATTCGACGTGATACGTCATTGAAAAAGTTGGCAGAATTGTACATCCGTGAGATCGTAAGATTACATGGTGTGCCTTTGTCTATCATTTCTGATCGTGACCCTCGATTCACGTCGCAATTCTGTAAGAGTCTGCAGAAAGCCTTAGGTACTAAACTCAACTTTAGTACAGCATTTCATCCTCAAACTGATAGACAATCTGAAAGAACAATTCAAATTCTGGAAGATATGATGAGAGCATGTGTAATCGATTTTGGAAACAATTGGGAACAATATTTACCGCTAATGGAGTTTGCTTATAACAACAGTTATCAAGCGAGTATCCAAATGGCCCCATACGAAGCCTTGTATGGAAGACGTTGTAGAACCCCAGTATGCTGGACAGAATTAAGCGAGCAAAAGCTTGAAGGACCTGATCTCGTTCGCGAAACTGAAGAAAAGGTTCGTTTAATCAGAGAAAGATTGCAAGTGGCTTCCGATCAACAGAAATCTTATGCCGACTTAAAACGTCATGAGATTGAATACAACGTTGATGACAAAGTATTCCTGAAAGTCTCACCATGGTAGAAAGTATTGCGGTTTGGTAGGAAGGGAAAACTGAGTCCAAGGTATATTGGGCCATACCGAATCATTGAAAGGGTAGGTCCAGTAGCCTATCGGTTGGAACTTCCACCCGAATTAAACAAAATTCACGATGTATTCCATGTGTCAATGTTGAAATGATACCGTTCTGATCCATCGCATGTCTTGACCGATGGAACTGTAACTCTTGATGAAAATTTGACTTATGAAGAAGAACCTGTCCAAATTTTGGCACGTGAAGTCAAGGAACTAAGAAACAAATATGTCCCTCTAGTCAAAGTACTATGGAGGAATCACTCGACTGAAGAAGCAACATGGGAAACTAAAGAGTCAATAAGATTGCAATATCCGAACCTCTTCAATCAATGACTCAGGTAATTTCGAGGACGAAATTATTTTAGGGGGGAGAGAAATGTAACGCCCCGAAAATAGGCCTATCAGAATTAATTAATTGATAATTAATTAATTACTGAGAAGGACCCAAAAATATGTGAATTATAAAGTTGGTCAATAAATAATAAAAATTTTATCATTATGTAGAGTTTGACTGTCCGATTCCAACGGTTTAATCGGATTTCAATTCGGAGAAAGTTGGACCAAAAAGTGTTCCCCGACTGGGACCAAATTAGTCCCAATCAGGGACTTACGTTTAGAATCGGAGAAGATAGCAGCCAACTCCACTCAGCCGCCGAAACAGTCGAAAGGAGGTCATCACCGTGTCTGTTTCCTCTTCACTAAGGCTATATAAGGACCACCTCTTCCTACCCAATTCTTCACCATTTCTTCCCAAATTGCTTCTGAGAGTTTGCTTAGAGTGTGTAGAACGCAGTGGTGCTGTCATATTGGTGTGAGGTCGCCGGAGATAGCCACAATCCTTGCCAGAAGTTTCGCCGGAAAATTTCCAAAACCTCCATTACGCTTCGAGGTAAGCCCGTAGATATATCTAAAGATTAGAATGTTCATATAGGTTGTTTTTACGTTCTTAAATGGTCATTTGGTTGAGTTTTGTGTTTGACAAGTTTGAAGAACCAAGAATCATAAACCTTGAATTTGATGTTAAAAATATGTTTTAATGATTCTAAAATGATCTATGAACCTTGGAGAACATTTCTATATAGTTTAATTGAAATTTGGTAACTAAAATTGGTATGTCCAAAAATGGACCGAAGGTAGAAGACGATGAACAGTGACCGAAAATCGATTATTTTCTTCCTAAGAATCGATTAAAACTTGTTCAGATAACGCGTATCAAAATAAAAAAATAATAATAATCGATTATAGTAAAGTATAAAATCGATTAAACTGTATTATAAAATTGATTTTTTTCCATTTAATCGATTAATATATGTTATAAAATCGATTTTTGTATATTTAATAGATTAATATATATTTAAAAATCGATTTTTGTATTAATTTATTGAGTAAATCGATTTTTCCCCAATTCCAGTGTTCCGAAAATATTCCTGGAAATATTCTATGAAAATACCAATTAATTATGAACAATTTAAATATGATTTGTATAATAAATGATATTTTTGGCATATAAAACATTATGTGATGCATGACGGTAAGTTCGGGTGTTAACACCGAGACTAGGCCGCTGTTTGCTATTAAATGTTATGTTGAATGATCATTATGATGAATAATTATTATGGATAATTATGAATGATAAACCTACTAATTAGAATGATTATTGATGATTAAGTCATGATTAAAAATGAATAACAGTGTATATTTTTAAGGATATCTAGAAGAACTCTAAGATATACCCACTTGTATATTGATGATGATTATTAAGGATATCTAGAAAAACTCTAAGATATACCTACTTGACCAATTCATATTTCGGGTTAAAACGTACGTACGGGATCCAGACCGGATATCACCCACCCGACAAATCATTGTTCGGTTGGTACGTAATCCACATGACTCATAGGGTGGATTATCGATTCTTGTGTTCTGCATTAAACTATTTATAGTTTAAGGGCCTGGTTAGAATTACTGCCTTAGACTAGGAATAGCTAAGAGCTGAATATAAAATGATGTGGCCTTAGATTAAGAATAATTTAAGAGCATTATTGATATATTGAATATCAAATGACTTGGAATAAAATATTGAAAATATTATGAATGTTTGGTGTGCATGATATCAAATGGTTGTTTGTGAATTTAGATTCAATTTATGTGGATGTTCGACGCTTTAGATATGCTTACTCAGCTTCATCGCTGAGCGTGTAGTATGTTTTATTTGCTACACGCAGGTAGACAGAATGAGTGAATGGCATGGTCCTGGCAGCGGAAGGGGCGAGACAGTCGTAGTGGGTTTATTGAGAAAATAAATGCTTATGTTGTTATGAGTCATGTTTAAAAATCGCTTCCGCATTAAACACTCCGTATTTACTACAATTATGTTTGGAATTTTATTTATGATGAATAAAGTTATTTGAAATGTTTTAAATTATACGATTACCAAGTTAATACTTTAGTTCGGGTGTTACATTCCATGTCAGCAAGTAATATTTAAAGAATTAGTTAACAAAAACACTTATTTTCTGGAAATTGAGTTTCGTATTTGTTAAACACATATTTCTCAGCATAATCGCGTTTAAAAACTTTTATATTTTACTTCATTATTGTAAAAATATTAAAATTTAATAATATATTTTGATACGTAGTATTTAAACAAGGAACTCATATTAAAAAAATCAAAACAAACGAATTTATTCCAAGAAGGGATAGATTAGTAGGACTAAAGTAAATCTTTATATATAAAATTTGAGAGTTGGGCTTCTAGGATTGTAACATGTGGCACGATTATAAGATTGTGACATCTGACACGCTTATAAGACAACTTTTTTGACATGTCAGCATGTCATGTGAGCAAGTAATATTTAAATAATTAGTTAAAAAACACTTATTTTATGGAAATTGAATTTCGTATTTGTTAGACACAGATTTCTCAACATAATCGCGTTTAAAAAAACTTTTATATTTTACTTCATTATTGGAAAATATTAAAATTTAATAATATATTTTGATACGTAGTATTTAAACAAGGAACTCATATTAAAAAAATCAAGACAAACAAATTTATTCTAAGAAGGGATAGATTAGTAGGATTAAAGTAAATCTTTATCTTTATATATAAAATTTGAGAGTTGGGCTTCTAGGATTGTGACATGTGGCACGATTATAAGACAACTTTTTTGACATGTCAGCATTCCATGTCAGCAAGTAATATTTAAAGAATTAGTTAACAAAAACACTTATTTTATGGAAATTGAGTTTCGTATTTGTTAAACACATATTTCTCAACATAATCGCGTTTAAAAACTTTTATATTTTACTTCATTATTGGAAAATATTAAAATTTAATAATATATTTTGATACGTAGTATTTAAACAAGGAACTCATATTAAAAAAATCAAAACAAAGAAATTTCTTCCAAGAAGGGATAGATTCGTAGGACTAAAGTAAATCTTTATGTTTATATATAAAATTTGAGAGTTGGGCTTCTAGGATTGTGACATGTGGCACGATTATAAGACAATTTTTTTGATATGTCAGCATTCCATGTCAGCAAGTAATATTTAACGAATTAGTTAACAAAAACACTTATTTTATGGAAATTGAGTTTCGTATTTGTTAAACACATATTTCTCAACATAATCGCGTTTAAAAACTTTTATATTTTACATCATTATTGGAAAATATTAAAATTTAATAATATATTTTGATACGTAGTATTTAAAAAAGAAACTCATATTAAAAAAATTAAAACAAACAAATTTATTCGAAAAGAGATAGATTAGTAGGACTGAAGTAAATCTTTATATATAAAATTTGAGAGTTGGTCTTCTAAGATTGTGACATGTGGATTGCTTATTAGACAACTTTTTTGATATGTCAGCATGCCATGTCAGCAAGTAATATTTAAAGAATTAGTTAACAAAAGCACTTATTTTATGGAAATTGAGTTTCGTATTTCTTAAACACAGATTTCTCAGCATAATCGCGTTTTAAAAAGTTTTATATTATACTTCATTATTGGAAAATATTAAAATTTAATAATATATTTTGATACGTAGTATTTAAACAAGGAACTCATATTAAAAAAATCAAAACAAACAAATTTATTCCAAGAAGGGATAGATTAGTAGGACTAAATTAAATCTTTATATATAAAATTTGAAAGTTGGGCTTCTAGGATTGTGACATGTGGCACGCTTATTAGTCAACTTTTTTGACTTGTCAGCTTGCCATGTTAGCAAATAATATTTAAAGAATTAGTTAACAAAAACACTTGTTTTATGGTAATTAAAATTTGTATTTGTTAAACACAGATTTCTCATCATAATAGCGTTTAAAAACTTTTATATTTTATTTCCTTATTGGAAAATATTTAAATTAAATAATCCTTTCCTAGAATAAAGGAGATTCCGATTTACTGCAATTCGACATTTGGCATGTCTATTTGGCAAAACTTTAACATGTTAACGCTACATAATAACTAAGTAAAATTTAAAGAATATTATACACAGAGTAAGAAATTCATGCCGATTAAATTGGTGACCTTTAAGATATTAATTGATAAAAAGGTTTAAATAATTTTTATTTACATGTTTATACCACGAAGGTTAAAAGGCAAAAAAATTATATACGATCCCCAATGCAATGTTTATTACATAGCACATGGCTTATTTTTATTAAAAAGAAAACAAATGATAAAAAGTATTCATGCACACCTCAAATTTTAACATCTTTGAGGTTAATATTATTTTTCAAATACTTCTACACTTTTGAAAAACCTACTAGCAACTTAAATTCACCAAAAAATAAACGACCATAATATTGATGAAAAAGAATACTCTGATGTTTATTTGAAACAAAAAAATATATCATACCCAAACACTATTTTCTTTAAAACTAAAATTGAATAATATAAATTTGATATTTCAAAATCTTTTTGAAATAGAAATGTATTCTATCTATATTAAAATGCAACAAAAATATGAATGGAAAAATAATGCATTTTTTAGTATAAGACATACCTTATTTATATTAAAAAAGAAAAAAACCAAATAATAATTTGACTTTTCCAAAAATTAAAAAAATAACTTAATAAATTAATGAAAAAAATTTAAAAAAAATGTGGTTGAAATTTATTTAAAAAAGAAATGATAATCAAATTCTTTTCCTTAAAAAAGAAAATGGTAAAATTTAAAATTTATTTTAAATTTTTTTTAAAATAATAATAAGAACAATGAACATATCTTTTGTATACCCTGAAGTCTTTCAGAAAATTTGGTATTAATTTTTTTTGTGTTGTACACAATCAATCCCTCAAATATTATTTATTCCACTTTAATTTTTTTCTATGATATTAAATATCATGCGAGAAGTATATTTTCTTTATTTTTGAAAAATATATTGCTTTAAATTTTATTTAGAATCGACAAAAAATTTTGTTCCACCCGCACACGTTCAAATACTAGTTTTAGTTATAAAATACTTAGGGGCTATTTGGCAACTTCTGAATAGGTAAGTGCTGAACCAGTAAGAGGTCTGAACCATTAAGTGCTGAACCAGTAAGAGGTCTGAACCATTAAGTGCTGAACTAGTAAGAGGTCTGAACCATTAAGAGCTAGTATATTGCTTAACTATTCAGAGGCAAATGTTTGATCAATTCAGATAAGAGGTCTTAATCATTCAGACTCTGTATAATACTTAACCATTCAGAGGCAAATCTCTTAACCATTCAGACATCTGAACCATTAAGAGGCTGAAACAAACAGTCTGAACCATTAAGTGCTGAACCATTCAGACATCTGAACCATTAAGAGGCTGAAACAAACAACCCCTTATTCTTCATGATCCGTCCTAAAACATCATTTTGGAATTGACTTCTTAAACTATTTTGGCTCTTTTCATTCGAACCCTCAACACTCGGCAAATTATATTATACATTCGATTGTACCCAATTTTAGGTACAATCAAGAAATTATTTATGGTATGAATTTTATTTTATAGGAAAATGAATACTAAGTTATTTGAGAATGAGTATTGTTTTGTTTCAAAATTAACACTACATTTTTTTTAGATGAATATTATAATTATATTGAATCAATGTGTGAAAATGAATACTGTATTATATTTTTAGATGAATATTATAATTATATTGAATCAATGTGTGAAAATGAATACTGTATTATTTTAGAATGACTCTATATATTTGTGCTAGAATTGAAACTATAAGGGCTCCAGGAATTCCCCTTCACGCTTTCTTGAGTCACCGTAACTTAAGAGCTAAGAGAACTTGCTAACTTAGTTGAACATAGTTCAACAAATTCAGAGCCATCTCTGTGGATCAAGTTCTACCATATACTCCCTCCGTCCATGTATGATCTTCCCATTACGCGTTACGAGGCTTGACCGACTTTATTTTCAATTCAATTTAATTGATTATAAGAGTAAAATTTTAAAATAAAATTTATATAGTAATAAACTACATAAAAAGTTCTATAAAACTAGAAGTGATAAGACTATATTATTTTATGAAATGACTAGTAAAATTGAGCAAACAAAGTGAGTAAAGTTTTAAGTGTAAATATGTGGGAAGATGTATGGTGTACAGAAGAATACCATTCTTCTCAACACCCCGTTCTCGGACCAGGTCTGCAATCTCAAGCATTGGTTGTAAGTTGCAGCAAAAGGCAAAAGCCTGTGAAGCACCTAAGATCTGAGCGGGAAGAGGATTGCGTAGCCGCAGCAGGGCCATACCTGAGAATGACGGAATCAATACCATTCAAGAACCTCCATAACAGAGAATACCATGGCCACAAGAAGAAGGTACTGAACTGATTGTAAAATTTTCACTCGCATTTACAAATATTCATCTTTCGGAAAAACCCTTAACTGCCCGCTTTCTTTTTCTCCTGAATTTTGCGAACCCAATTTGTTTGTAAGGCTGAATGAACTGTCTTTTTTCCTTTTTTTTTAATGAAATACAAAAGGTTCATTCTGTAGCGTGGAATTGCATTGGCACTAAACTAGCTTCAGGATCGGTTGATCAAACTGCTCGCATTTGGCATATTGATCCCCATGGTCATGTAAGCTTATTCATTTTAGTTAACTTCAAAAATGAACCTCTCTGCCTGCTTCTTTGTAGCTTAGGAGAATCTCTTTGCTTATTTCTTTTTACCTTAAGTGAATCTCTCTGCATGTTTCTTTGTACCTTAGGAGAATCTCTCTGCTTGTTTAGTGTCTAATATAATGTTTTTTTTAGTCGAGTTAAAAATTTTCATTAAATGAACAAAAAATGTGTACTCTTGAGTCTTGACACTTTTTTTAATCTCTTCGATCTTCCTGAAATGTTTTGATATTTCAATACTCCATTTTTTTCTTGGAGCATGAACCTGAAGAAAAAAGACATGCCAACATGACAACACTGGTTCTGCCAAAGCCTTCCCACCCCAACTTTCCATATCCTTGTATCAAAGGCTTCGTTGGATTATATCAGCAGGTACTCACGTGGTAGATTTGAAACATCACCCAAAAGATCTCTTATCTCACAGTTTCATTTAGTGATGTGAGCTCCACCCAAGGGGTTGCTCAATAGTCAATACCACGGCTTACCTCCTCCCCGCAAGACTTTGAGTAGAAGGGCGCCCACCTGGACAATTTCATCATTTGGAACATGGTTCTCTCTTACTTTCTCTTCAATAGTTACTGTTCTCATCCCGAGTCATTTTTAATTGCTAACGGTCTTTCTCTTTTTCTTAACTCCTAAAATTAATTCACATCTATTTTAACATACATATCTCTCTACTATCCAAGTAGGAGTAAGGTCTGCGTACACACACCCTCCACAACCCTACTTTAGTAGAATTCTATTGGGTTGTTGTTGCATAACTTGTATCGCAACCACCACCTTTTTTTAATATTTCAGCATTTTGATTCAGATAGTAATATAGTATCACATGTCTAATGGTGGTGGTTCTATATAATATGTTTTTTGGTCTTAAATGATCTAATCATCACTTTAATTTTTGATCAGTACGTATTCTTGTTTTGAAACTAGACCAAACATACTGCAAATCAGAAACATTAATACTGGACTAGACAGACACTAGGCTGTTTCACTCACCAGACTAGATGATATATTTAAAACAAAGATATTGAAATTCTAAGCATTGAGACCCGACTAAACAAAAGACTGAGACAAAATTATACTCGATCAAAGGAATTTTTGATATATGTTCATAATAAATTAGATCAGAAAGATTCAAAAGAGACCAGATCTTGAAATATTCCTATTAGAGCAGCGCCAACAAATTCTTAGAAACCTCTAACAATAAGTCTTGATGCTAGTGTTAACTCTTATTATTCCTCCATATTTTAGTTAACATGGATTGTTTTGGTGTCTCTCTTCTTAGTTATTTGTATAATAGATCCTACATATTAGGAACACTAATTGATACATCTAAGCCATCCAATTTCACCCACTTTGATGTTTATGTTTAATGGTGCTTAATTTTCTTCCTATACTTAGTTTCACTTTGAATTATCACACGCGATTACGATTCTAACTTTACAACAATCCCTTTTTGGATACATGAACAAACACCATATCATTTGCATACGAAATAGATTATGTTATCTCACCTTGGGTAGGTGTGGTTTAACTAATTCATGATGATTGTGAATGTGAAGTGGTTTAGAGTGGGTTTTTGGTTTAGCAAAATTGTGATAAGGAAAGCAACAAGTTCTAACTTCTAACACTTTCCTTCATTTCTACTTGCATATTCGGATGTTCTTGATTATGTCATGACATTTATGTCGTATCCTTCTTTATCAGTGCTCACCAAGTACTTTTGTAGTTCCTTATCATGTACTTCTCCAAGTATAACAAAATCATTGACAAATTTTTAACTTGTTTGTGGCTTTGTGCTCAATGAAATGTCACAAAAGATGACTAGTTTTGTTGATCAGTCGATTTCCATGACATAACCTGATCCTTGTTTTGTAATACTTAATTTTTTTCTATATTCTTTGTTCTATCACCCCCCCTCTAACTTCATGGTAAAACTCATGTTCTATTCCCCATATTTTAAAAGTCTTGAGCTTTCACTTTCTATTATCAATAGTTCCTTTGTTTTTTCTCTATGCATTTGATATTCTATCATGCCTTTCGAAGCGAGTGTTATGGTTTCTGTACAGCGGAGCATAGCAACCAACCCTTAGCATGGTACGAGTATATCAGTGCAGCAAATAAGAGGGATAACCGAGTGCATGATGCTTACTACATAGATATTCAATATAAAAATGATTAAAATTTACCAATGTTAATGATATTTGAACTTACCAATTGCTACTTAACCCAGAGAATTTAAAAGCGTATAGCCGTATACATCAGTGTAATGGATCGTTTTTTATCCCGATGGTGTTTGATCATCTTTCCAAATATGCTCATTTTATGCCTCTATCATGATAGAATTTAGGATGGAGTATGGACAACTGGATTAGGCAATAAGACACTTGGGTTGAACCACATTAAAAGATTGAATCCAATCGATTAGTTAGTTCAACTCAAGAGCTTATATATCAATTATTTTGTTCTTGAATTTCCGATGTGAGATGACACTCTAACACTCCTCCTCAAGGGGACAACCGGGCCATTTTGAATCTAACCGGTTGACCACTTGCAAATAAACTCCCATTCCCTTGATTTTTTTTGAGCGCCAACACCTTAAAGGACCACGAGTTGCTGAGTATGGACTTCCAGGTGAGCAATCGTGTTAAATGGGCCACAGGCCGTTGGGTACATACTCCATACGGACAACTGGGCTAAAGACTAACGGGCCGTTAAGAATGAACGTCTAGACAGACACCTTGACAAACGAGGTGGGCCAAAACCTGCTCTGATACCATGATAGAATTTAGGATGGAGTATGGACAACTGGATTAGGCAATAAGACACTTGGGATGAACCACATTAAAAGATTGAATCCAATCGATTAGTTAGTTCAACTCAAAAGCTTATATATCGATTATTTTGTTCTTAAATTTCCGATGTGGGATGACACTCTAACATACCACATCCTTACACAACTGTCTTGATGGATCAACTTTTCTTTGTTAATTATGTTAAACTCCATGGGCCCGTGGAAACCATTGTCAGTGATAAAGTGTTTACAAGGAATTTTAGGAAGGAAGTGTTCCATCTTAGTGACACTACATTGTCCTTTTCTAAAGTTAGAGCTTGTTCTTTTCAACTTATTCTTATTACATATTACTTGTTCTTATTGAAATCTGATCAGATCAGATTATAAACAACTTTAAACATAACTACAATCAGATCAGAGCAGATCAAGCAGATCAATCAGATCAGATCAATCAGATCACATGAAGAGCAAGCCATTAATTACCCCAAAATTGACAGCCAAACATAGGTGGGGACAGTTGAGATGTAGGTGTGATGCCTTGTGGTGTTCTGGGTGATCAGCTACACCATTGGGTAGATTGGCTTCCTTGGGCTGAATATTGCCACAATACCTCCTATCACTCTGCTTTGAAGAGGAATTCACATTCTGTTTGGTTTATGTTTGTGACACTCCAAAACTTGTGACAATTGATACAGGTTTAATGAAGGTGGCTGCTGTTGAGGAGGTTATACTCTCCTCTGATCTTGCAATCTGCCAAAGGTAATGGTAGATACCGAATCAGAAAAACAGAATATAACGATCACTCTATCTAAACTTACCAACCAAGCATCTCACTTAAAGAAACTCTAATACCCAAGTAGAATGTCCAAAATCCAAATGATAAAAATATAATTCTGATACCTCATCCCTTGCTTTATGCTGTTGATTTTGTATATAAAACTGAAATACGAAAATAAAATGAGTAGTATGATGGACAATGATAAAGAGGTACCGAAGTGAGAAGAAAGATTTACACATGGCTTTTATTTATTTGGAAAGGCATATGACAGGGTGCCAAGAGAGTATTATGGAAGGTGTTACAGAAAAAAGGAGTAAGGATTGCGTATATTCGTACGATTAAGGACATGTACGATGGTGCTACAACGAGCTTGAGAAGTCAAAGTGGGGTAATAGGAGAATTTCCCATCGGTGTAGGATTACATCAAGGGTCATTGTTAAGCCATCTTTTTATAGTAATATTGGAAGTTCTTAACGAGCATATTCAAGAACGTGCACCATGGTGCATGTTTTTTGTCGATGACATCATCCTTATGGGCGAATCACGAAAGGATTTAAATGGGAAATTGGTTTCGTGAAGACAAGCTTTGGAGTTGCATGGCTTGTGTATAAGTCGCACTACAATTGAGTATATGGAGTGCAAGTTTAGCAATGGAAAGAGAAATAGTAACATCATGGTGAAAGTCGGAGAAAATACTATACCACAGGTGAAGAGATTTAAATATATTGGGTGTATCATTCAAGACAATGGAGAAATATATGGTGATGTTAAGCCCATGATCCCAGCCGGTTGGTCAAAATGGTGGAGTGCTTCAAGCTTTATATGTGATACAAAAGTACGTTTAAAAATAAAGGAAAAATTTTACCGTACGACAATTATTAGACGAGCGATATTGTATGGAACAGAGTGTTGGGCAGCAAAGGATGAACATGAACACAAGGTTAGTGTGGCCGAAATGAAGATATTTCGATGGATGAGCGGTCATACATGTATGGATAGAGTAAGGAATGAAGATATGAGAACTAAAGATGGAGTGGCACCTATTGTAGAAAAGATGGTGGAAACTCATCTTAGGTGGTTTGGACATGTGAAGAGAAGACCAATAGAGCATTCAGTGAGAAGGGTTGATCAAATGGTGAATAGACGTGTGGCTAGAGGAAGAGGTAGACCTAAGAAGACTTGACACGCGTGAATGATCTCACTGTAGATATGGTACATGATAGGATGCAATGGCGTCGTTTGATCCATGTAGTCGACCCCACCTAGTGGGACAAGGCTTTCTTGTTGTACAAAAATTAAATGAGTAATTCTAGGAAAATATCCTTACAATCGTGCCACAAGAGTAATAAAGTGAGTCGTTCGCGCAACCACTAATTCCCCACTCATTTAGTTACTACTACCTCCGTCCCTGAATATTTGTCTAGTTTTGACTTTTTTCGGTCAACTGTTTTCAACCTTTTACTTATAATTATATATAATATATATTATTTATTAATTAGATAAGATAATATTTTGAAAATATTTGTAATAATATATCTAATAAAACTATTTTTGTATCTATATCTAATGTTATTTTTATTTAATTTGAGGTCAAAGTTTACCAATTTTGACTGAAAAAAGTCAAAAGTGGACAAATACTCAGGGACGGAGGGAGTATAATTTAAGTAAATAAAATCTAGTTTTCCATAGCTTTCAAGTTCCTAAAAATCAACAATATGTCTCCAACAATCTCCTCTTCCCATCTTTTCTCTATCACTAAGGTTCCCATGACATTGCCCGACAATGTCATGGGATGACACGGGGGCGTTCCGGTGTCCCGTTCGTAAAATTGACGGTTTCTACCCTCCTAACCCCCTGGTAAACCCCCCCACCTCGTCCCGACGCGAGCACACCCCCACCCCCTTCAATTGCACCCCACAAGTTGATTTTGACTTTGTAGTCAAGGGTCCAAAGTCAAAATCAACTTGTGGGGTGCAATTGAAGGGGGTGGGGGTGTGTTCGGGTCGGGACGAGGTGGGGGGTTTACCAGGGGGTTAGGGGGTAGAAACCGTCAATTTTACGAACGGGGCACCGGAGCGCCCCCGGGTCATCCCATGACATTGCCGGGCAATGTCATAGGAACCTTGCTCTTTTTCTATATGAGTTAGCTGGTAGTTATTCTTACCACGAACCCTATTAATACTCTATTCCTGGAAACACAACTCCTCAAGTCGTATGGCGAGGCGAACATACATGGCAAGCATCATCCTTGAGTATCCACACTTTACGGTCAAGGTGCATGGATGCTCCTTCATCCTTGAGTGTCCACCCTCTTCGGTCACCTTCCCTAAACTCGGGAAACTTAAATTCGATGTATTGTTGCCCCTGAACCCGTCGATATGATTTTGACTCCTCATTGCTATCATCTGCGTGAGAGTCACTTGCCTTTGTCAAGCTTAGCACTATCTGAAGCCTTCAAAAGCCGCAACATTGTTGGCCAAGATGTCCAAAGTTTCTGGATGGGCAGCGGTGATAGCCAAAGGAACAGGCGTACTGACGGAAGGAGCCGTCGGATTAATAAGATTAGAATCTGTATCTACCATCTCAAACAAGGCTCTGATACCAAATTGATAGATTTTGAATATAAGGAATAACAATAATATCATACCCAGTATATCCCGTTCATTTAATACCTATAAATAGATTTGCCAGCAGCATTAGAATCAACTGATAGACTGATACAAAAGAGGATTGACAAAGTAAATTAAACAAATGGTTTTCATTTTCAGTTTCCTATTTGCTTTCCAACACTAGTGTCATTGACTTGTATTTCTCCTAATACTTGGTGATTAAGAGGACAACCTGGTGCACATAGTGTGTCCCGGCTTGGCAAGAGTCACGGGAAGGGTCTCATCTTGCATATTTTGGTACTTGAGGAATAAAATACATGCTATAAATTATCTTATTTTCTAAAAGTGTAGTATTTATTTGTGGTATGAGCCTACAATCAAGTAAGTTTTCTATTCCCTATTCATACTCTCGTAGTTACTCGAAGTAATTTTGCAGGCCAAGGCAAAGGATATTGAATTAAAAGGCCATACTGACAGTGTTGATCAATTATGTTGGGACCCTAAGCATGCTGATTTAATTGCAACAGCATCACTTGACAAGACAGTTCGATTGTGGGATGCTCGCAGTAAGTAATTCAACTGCTTGCACATTAACAGATGTTCATGGTCTGGAATTCAGGCATGACTGATTTCAGGATGTAGAATTATCTCATTTCGTCACTACAAAAGAACTGAAATCAATTGTTATTGATTGATACATGATAACTGTTACTAATCAGGATTCTTTGCGTCAATAACAACCCAGTAAAATCCCATGATTGGGGTCAAGGGTGGGTGGGTGTACACATACTTTACCAGTTACCCCTACCTTGAGAGGTAGTGAGGCTGTTTCCAAAATGCCTCCCAGCATGCAGACCTGTGATTCTTTGAACCACAGAAATAAATTATAAGAGGATAAGCAGAAAGGTCTGGAAATTTAGGCAGTTTTCCCTGTCTTCAGTTTCTTTTTAATTTTTGTCTATATTCCACAGAGAAATCCTCTTCTGATGGAGTGACGTTCCAAGCCATGAAATGAAATAACCAAACCAACAAGGGAAGGAAATAACTTTGCAACCTTAATATTGGAGTTAACAAATGCTTGAAAGGAAATACTAAGTGGTAACTGAGGAAGAACTCAGAATATTTGGATTCCAATCTCAACAATCTCGCCTTGATGTGCTTCCCTGATGGTAGCCTTATATGCATTCTTAATTCTTCATGCATCAAGAAGATTTGTAGAGAACTTGTCACTGCACTACTAATTTTGAACAGTATTAATAGTACTCTACAAATCTTATCGATGCATGAAAAATTAAGAAAAAATATAAGGCACGAACAGGGAAGCATATCAAGAAGAAATTGTTGGAGACTTTATAGACTTTAAATGCCACACGCTGCAGGAGACATAAAGATGTGACTCTTTTCAAAATTTGATTTTTTCTTCATAAATTCAACCAGCGACCGTCTGCAACATTGAATGCGTCAGGAGACGGAAATATTAGCGAGCCGTACGTGGCTTCAAACGCCTCAGGAGATGGAAATTTGAAGTTTCTTCAGATTTTTTTTTATAAAAACCAGATCTTTTAGATAGAATCGGTCCACAATCCAACAATTCTAGCGTTCGATTCGACGATCCCAGATAACGAAAAAAACAACAACAGCAACAACAAAAGCCCTATCCCACTAGGTGGGGTCGGCTACATGGACCAAACAACGCTTTTGCGCCCGATCATATCCAAGAATTTTCCGATTCGAGCAACGATCTATATCATGTATAGTACTCGTAGAATCATGCTATTCTATGAGGCAAATTACGAATTCACGATTTCAACGACCATGGAACTCTGAAATAAAACAATTTTTCCCACTTTATGCAGAGATTTATGTGAGATGCTCACTCATACTTGGTATGTGATTGACAGGTGGCAAATGTTCTCAACAAGTTGAATTAAGTGGGGAAAATATAAATATCACTTATAAACCTGATGGTACACATATAGCTGTTGGCAACAGGGTAATATTTTTTCCTATATTATATCTTCAGCTTGTTAGTGTGATCTTCACACTCAAGTTAGACATACTTCGTAGTATTTGTCTATAGATTCACATTTAGTGTTTTTACCTGTATGCACAACTGAATAGTAATTTATCCATGCAATATATATGGCCAGCTTTTCTGTACGGTAAATTATTATTGTTAAGTTATGTTGCAGGAAGATGAACTTACACTATTGGATGTCCGCAAATTCAAAGCTATACACAAGCGCAAGTTCAACTATGAGGTACTCCATATGTTTTTTGCTACTTGCACCATGTGAAAGTTTCTTAAAATTTGATTACATGACAACTTTGTATGAGTTATTTTATTTCATTGATGGAGTTGTGAAGGGGGTATCCAACATGATTACAATGGGTTTATTTTTCTTAGCACTGGACCTGTTAATATTTCCTATGGAAGAGTAGACATAGTTTCTAGAATTGGTCCAATTCGTTTTTCGTTAAGATGGGTGACATATGCCCATGTTTCGTCAATCAGGGCTTGGGTATTTATACTTTTCATCCCTTGTTGTTTATTGTTCGGTCCAACCTACTTATATATATTTGCCTACGAAAAAAAGAAGCAGTATTTGAAGGACTAAATGGAGGTAGGATTTCAGAAAATAGGTAGGAAGAATGATTGTACTACGTTGAAATATAAGACTATAAGAGATAACTCACTCTTAAGACCAGGTGTTTTCCGAAAACCTCGTTTCCTCAAGCCACGTTAGGGTGTTACCCGAGCTATTGTTGGGGGAGTATCCTGGCGGCTTAGGACCTTCTCAAGGAAGGGATTGGTCTGTGTATTTGTAACGGAAAAGACACTTTGGTTTGAGGTTCTCCCTGGCTCCCAATTGGGAGAACTCTGTCCATGGCATCCGCATTGCCGCTGGGTGTTACTGATCTAGACCTGCAGGTGGATACTTTTATTATGCTTGGGTAGGCACGGTGGGCTGAGATGTTCTTTTATGCGGCCTTCTTTATTCTGTCGGGCGATGTTGCAATGGGGGCTGTGTTGTTCAGTTATGGATTGCCCATTTGATCTGCTGTTAGCAGAAGTGTGGTGTTTAAGAGAGGGGTTTCTCTGTTGAAGGGCCGACAGGTACGGCTGGTGGAGGTATGCTCTGACAATTTTCAGGTAGTCAACGTTTTTGTGACAAGGTGACTCCTGAAGCTTGGAATCCTATTTTGGATCTTTTATTGATGATTGTAAGCAACTGGTTTTATCTTTTGATTTTGTTTTGTTTTTGTTCATTGTTTGTGAGCGTAATGCTGCTGCTCACACGCTCACGTGTAGTACTATGTCTCGTAGTGGTGTTTGGGAGGCACCCCTGACTTTGTTTCCCATTTGATTTAAAGCAATGCAATGCTATTTTGGCTTTCAAAAAAGATTAGGAAGGGAATATAAATTGAACACTCAAAATCAAGATTCACTCAAAGAGCAAACTCTTATATTTCTCAAATCATTTTCTGATTTATTCCAAGTATCAACTCCTTTTTATAATACAACATTCCCAGTCATCTTAATGATGGGTTATGAAAACAAAAAAATTCGGCCAAATTTTAATTTTCCACAAAAAAATTCAGCCACTACGCTTAGAAATACAGAAAGGGTACTATGATTCAAGAAATATTATTATAGAGACAAATTATTATTCACTCAAGACATTAATGATGGATTTCTTCCTTTTCACTGTTGCATTTTCGGCTAAGCTCTAAGCTCATCATAGGGAAGGAAACTCCTTGTCAAAAGACCCTTGACAATTCACTGTTGAACAGTGTATTGTCTCTATTGATTAACTATTCGCCAGGTTGGCTTCCTCTTCATTTCAAATGTCATATTGGATGCTTTCTTCTTTGTCTATTTCGTCCAAGGATAATTCGGATTTTCCAAGTATTAATTTAGGAGTCTATTTGAAGCCAATATAGCATGAAAATTGTAGTCCTCACTGATCAGAATTTTTGGGCCAAGGGTATTGAGAAGAGATTGATTTTAGTATATTAATGATATATGTAGAAAATGCCAAATAAGAGGACAGTTAGTCCTTCGCGTTTATTTTACCAAATAAGGAGAATTAAGTCAAAACTGTAAGAATGAGAATTTCAGGCATTTTTGGGTCTAAAGGTCCAACCCGAAATGTTTCATAGCCACTTTGACATTAAGAGCCTTATTCACCAACCAATCTCGAGACTTGGAAAGCTACCCTCATATATATCACATACACGCGTCAAAGGCGAACGCCTCTTGCCCAGAAGTCAGGCATGCAAGGCAAACACCTGGAAGCCTCAATTTGAACTTCACCCACCTTGCGTCTCTCCAAGCGGTAGACCTTCACCTCATCGCCTGTGGTGTTTTAGGAGAGAAGAGGTGACCATCTATGCCGCTTAGTCGCTAGGCATCCTTAGCCACCTACGACTTATTCCTACCTAAGACCGCATAGGCCCCGATCAATCTTTGCTTAAGACTGCCTAGGTGCTAGGTTTCAGTCTACCACCTAGAGGATGCCTAATGGTTTTTATTCACTGCTCTGATGCTGATTTGACCGGCTGTCCTATAGAAAAACGATCCACTTCTGGGTATGGTATCTTTATTGGTTAACACTTATTGTCTTGGAAGCTGAAGAAGCAAGACGTGAGGTTGCCAGATTAGGTGTTGAAGCGAAATATTGTGCAATGAATCTTGCTGAATGCGAGACCGTATGGATAAAATATCTCCTCTAGGAGTTGAAGTACGGAACTAATGTGTGGCAACAATGCAACAATATCACACCAAATCCAGTATACCACTAGACGACTAAGCACCTTGAAGTGGATTGCCTGTTTATGTGAGAGAAGATTATATCTTGACACATCGTCACTAGCTATGTCTCAGATTCAATCAACTCACACACCTTGACAAGTATCTTAGAGGTCCCAGGATAAAATATTTTTTTTTCAACAAGCTTGATGCGTGTGATTTGTACATGGGCATGAGGGGGAGTGTAAAAAACTAGATATAGTCTCTAGAATTGAACCTCACATGTTTGCTTTGCAAACCTTCGCATCATCACTTAAGTCATGATAACATAATGGCTTAGGAGATCATAACATCATTGTTTTTTGCTATAAGCCTACTAATAAAAGGCCTTGTACAAAAGATATAAAAATAAGACTTGAATCTCAATCCACTTCACATATCCAACAACAAAAATATCACCCCAATGCCTCAAAGGATTCCGCTCATTGCAGGGTAAGGGGAGCCGGATGTACGCCCCCTATGTTTAAAGCATAGAGTGGCTGTTTCCAAATGACTCATGATGAGCGTCAAAAGTTGCATTGACCAACTGCTAATTTACTACTGAAAGAAGCGCAGATAGTTCAAAAGTTATTCTTCTTTATTCCATCATACCTCAAAGCCAAAAAATAGTGAATCTCTGAGTCCATCGAAGATGATGGAAGCTAACTTCACATTTCTGATTATTAATATTTTATGGCATTCATTAGCTGTTCTTGTCTGCATATGTTTTCCATCATCTTGTGGTGGAAACTTGTGGGAACAAAAATTGCACTCTTTAAGTCCATCAAAGATATCAATGCATGTTTTGTGCTATCAAAATAATTGCACGACCCATTATGCTTGTTCTACTACTCTCCATCAACAAGCTTCTGATCATAGTATTTCAGTTTGACATGACCTCCAAGTTAGCTAGTAACCGCCTATGGTGATTATTTTCCCTGGTGTTAGGTAAATGAGATCGCCTGGAATTTGACTGGAGATATGTTTTTTCTGACTACTGGGAATGGTGAGATCAAATCACTAATCAGGCAATCAGTTTCATGGCATTAGTTTAGTATGGGTTTTGCTCACGTTGTAACTCAAATGTTTCTCTTTTTCACTGCAATGTTCAGGAACGGTGGAGGTTTTATCGTATCCTTCTCTGCGCCTTGTTCAGACACTAAAGGCTCACACAGCTGGTTGCTATTGCATTGCGATTGACCCGCTTGGCAGGTTTGTCCAGTAGACTAGTTGATGATTTAATGCATGCATGAACTAATAAACATTTCTGATCAAGATATGAATAAATAACTTTACTATTTTAAACAGATATTTTGCTGTTGGAAGTGCTGATTCCTTGGTCAGCCTTTGGGATATTAAAGAGATGCTCTGTGTTCGAACGTTTACAAAGCTTGAGTGAGTATTAAAAACAAATGATTTTGACCTGTTTTCCCATCTTGGCATGGGGTTTGCTCATCTACTTGTTTCTCCATCAGAGGGCCTGTTAGGACAATAAGTTTCAACCATACAGGAGAATTGCTCGCCTCTGCTAGTTTAGATTTATTCATTGAGATAGTAAGTAGTCTTTAATCATCTTTTGCCCTTGCTATTGGGCCTCTTTTTAGATCACACTTCAGATTTCAAGGACTTCAATAATATGATTACTTTCCATGTTAACAGTCAAGTGTCCAGACAGGACGTTCAGTTCACCAGATTCCGTGTCGTGATGCAATGAACAGTGTGGAGTGGAACCCAAAGTTGAACTTGCTCGCCCATGCTGGGGATGATAAAAACAAGTATCAAGCAGATGAAGGTATGCCACCACAGTATATAAATCTACTACTAGTTCGGATGCATGCTCTCTCTCTCAACACGTTTCACTCATTTTCAGGTGTTTTTCGCATCTTTGGCTTTGAGAGTCCATAGCTCTCTCGCAACCGGCGAATGTGTCTTTCCAGTTCCATCATAATTCGCAATCTGAGCTACACAAGTATGGTGTTATTTATGACTTTGCAGAGGGGTATGTGTTCAAGTTCAACTTTCTAATGTAAATTGTGCAGATAATTTGGACACGGCACAAACGTGCAAGTAATAAGTTTAGAATTCAAACACTCGTGCAGTCATGATGCAATTTTGAATGGTTGAACACAAGCAGTGTGCCACAATGTGCTAGAAAAATTATGATTTGCTTTTGATAGAATTTGAGATGAGTATGGACAACTGGTTTGAGTAATAAGACACTTGAGTTGAATCACATTAAAAGATTGAATTCAATCGATTAGTTAGTTTAACTCAAGAGCTTATATACCAGATTATTTTTTAATCTTGGAGTTCCGATGTGGGATGCACTCTAACACTCCTCCTCAACTGGACAACCGGACCATTTTAAATCTAACTGATTGACCACTTGCAAATGAACTCTCATTTTCTTGATTTTTTTGAGCGCCAACACCTAAAGGATCACGAGTCGTTGGGTATGGACTTCCAGACGAGCAATCGTGTTAAACGGGCCACAGGCCGTTGGATACATACTTCATACGGACAACTGGGCTAAAGACAAACGGGCCGCTAGGAATGAACGTCTAGACGGACACCTTGACAAATGAGGTGGGCTAAAACTTGCTCTGATACAATGATAGATATTGGGATGGGTATGGACAACTGGATTGAGTAATAAGACACTTGGGATGAATCACATTAAAAGATTGAATCCAATCGATTAGTTAGTTTAACTCAAGAGCTTATATACCGAATTATTTTACTCTTGGACTTCCAATGTGGGATGCACTATAACAGCTTTCTCTCATGTGCTACTGCTACTGGCGGGGACTCCAAAAAATTCGTCACAATAGATGGCTTTTCTTGTTTCGGAACCTGAACACTATGTTTGGTTCATGGAATTTGGAAGGAAAAGAAAAGAAAATGGTTTTCCATTAGTTTCCTCACCAAAATGGGAGGAATTTGGTTTTCCACATTTTGCTTTCTCATTTTCTTTTCCTTCCACCTTTCTTTTCTTTTCCTCTCTAACCAAACAAGAAAAAATGTTTTCCTTCTCATTTTCTTTTCCTTTCCCTCTCAAATTCCTTGAACCAAACATAGTGGAAGAATTTCCATGGAAGGAAATACGTTTCTTGTTGCTTCTAATAATAGAAAACCCATATGATGAATTTTCTCAGTAGATTAGATGAAAGATAGTTACTCCCTTTGTCCAGTATAATTCTTTCTCATTTCGATATTTTTGGTTAATGTTTTTAAATTTTTACTACAAATTATGGAAAATATATTACATTGTGACATAAACATGATATCAATTGATTTATTTTAAACAAAGTTTAAAAATATTATATTTTTAAAATCACAATGGTTCTTTTGACCATGAAATTCAAGATCATATTGTGACCCGCGCGGCCTCTGCGTGCTCTTCTGGTAAATTTGATGGTTATTACCTCTCTAAAAGTACGTGAAGTAAATTTTTTTTAATGTTAGTATTAGTCCTTATTTGGAAATAAATGAATAATACGAGATTTTAAGTTTTTAACGTTTTAGTTTCAAAGCTATTCACGGGTAAAAGTCTTCAATTTCTTAAACAAAATAGTGTAGAAGCCTCGGGTACATGACACTAGTGACCCATATCACAGGGGGGTTCTTGTGAACTACTGTGTATATAATGGTTAAAAGAATACTCATTTAAAATAAAAATAGGACTCATTTTTATCTCATATAAAAATGATGTCTACTCAGAAAAAGTTTGGAGTTAGGCAATAGAGAGACCCAATGTGACCGACAATTGTGTCACGATCATAAAAAATTGTGGATCTAGGAATACAAATGATAGAGGCAATAGAAAGAGAGGGCATTTGAAGGCGAGCGTCTTGTTGTGAACTCCGTCTTTCATTCATCATTTACGGGGGTATTTATACATACACGGGAGGAGGTATAGTCTAGGTCAATAAGGAAACAAGATATTCTAAATAGAATAAGAAATATATCTGCCATATTTAACACTCCCCCTCAAATATATCATCATGCATTATACACTAACATTATGCTACTAGATAATGTTGGCTAGGTTCTTCAGGACCTATATTAACGGATACTGCAGGATCAGTTATGCTGCCTCATTAAAAACCTTACTAAAAAAAACCCAGTGGGACAAAACTTAGTCAAGGGAAAAAGAGTGCAGCGTGTATAATATTTTCCGTCAAAATAAAAATATACTCCCCCTCAAACTAATTTATCTCTTTTAGCCTGCGAAGTCTAATCTTCTTTATGAGTTGCTCAAAACTGTGGTTAGGCAGAGATTTGGTGAATAAGTCCGCTAACTTTTGCTTGATTTAACTTGAAGAATATCAACCTCACCTTCCTTTTGCATATCAGATGTTGAGAAAAACTTTGCAGAGATTTGCTTCGTTCCTGTCTCCCTTGATGTATCCTTCCTTGATTTGAGCTATGCATGTTGCATTACCTTTATATATAATCGTAGCATTCTTCTTGATTTCTTTCAAACTATATGCTCCTTGTATGAGATTCATCAGCAATCTCTACCATGCTCGCTCTCGATCACTGTCGTATAATGCTATCAGTTCGGCTTGATTCCATGCTGTTGTTCGTACTCGCTCAGTCCACTTCCAAGAAAATGTCGTATCACCATATGTGAACACATTGCCTGTCTAATTTCACACTTAAGTTTGGTACTTCTGGACCAATTACTTCTTCGCCCTCTTCTGGGAGACGATTAGAATGTTATGTATATATATGAGTGAACAACCATATGTATGTTCAAAGGATGAGCTTTATCCATATTTCAACATGTTACCATCTTCTGGATGTAGTTTAAATTATGGACAAATGTCCCGTCATATAGGAGTTTTAAATACAATCTGAAGTATAATTTATGTCATGTCAGGATCTTCCTTCTCAAATTCTTTCTTCAAGAGTTTAACAGTTTTTTTTCTATCTCTTCAGGAGATCTAATGATATTTATACGTCGACGTAAACTGCTATAATAAAGAATATTGAGAGCGATCCTTGAATGACAACACATAGGTTGATTTCAAATTTGTATCTTTCTTTTTCGAGATATTCACTAGGTCAATTGTACCACATATGACCAGATTACTTAAGACCATTCCACGATCTCTTCACACATATCTCAATGTATTAATTTTATTGCTTCTGGCATTTTGAATCCTTCAGGGATTATTATCACACGGATGTCGATTTCAAGTGTCCCTTATAATTCTGTTATAACGACATCTATATCATTTATTTGAAGTCCTTTTGAGATTGCGAGGCCAATTAAAATTCTAAAAGGATATTGCATCCACTAGTGGAGAATACGTTTCCTCATAATCAACTCCTGGGATTAGAGAAAAACCCTTGATTTACAAGTAGTACTTCATATCGCACAATCTCATTCATTTTATTTCTGTTTATTACAGACACCCATTTTAAACCTATTGGTTTGACGTCTATGGGTGTTCAGACTTCAGGTCCGAAAATATTCCGTTTATCGAGTGACTTATATTCGACCTTCAAGGTCTTTTGCCATTTGGCAAATCATTTATGTACTATCTACATGTACTCTTCTTTGAGTTTTAGGCAAGTAATCTCTTTTATTGATTACATCCATTGGCATAGCATATGCAAGAATATCATTAACACGTGTTTCATTTTGGTTCCATATTGTACAGTCTCGTACATAACTAATAGAGATCTCATTTTATTTCGGTACCGATGTTTCTTTAGGAAACTTATTCTTCTGGAATCATATTAGTCTCTTCCAGGACATTTATCTCTTCTGGAATAGTATTAGTCTTCTTCTGGGACAATTACCTCTTTTGGGGTTTCACTCATTATCATGTATGTGATTTCACTAATAGCATTTTTGCTATCTTCATTTTCGTGGGTTCTTATCTTTAAAATCAATTATTCTCCCACATAAAATGTTCAATAGTCACTTCTGGGACAACATTAAATCGAGCGATGCTTAAGATGCTGGTATACGTAACTTTGTCACTCTGCTCATATATGTGAATGCATCTAGTAATTTTTTTGCTCTTCTTTGCAAATCAGACTTCAAAATTATATTAACCACTTCAGGAGTCAAAAATTTACAATGATGCATTTCATATAACTTCTTGTATTACCAGTCTTTCATTATTCTTATCTCCCCCTAAGGCTGGGAATATTTCATCATAAAGTTGACACTCAACTTACTTTGTTGTTAATATATCTCCTATGAAAAACTCTAAACATTTAACAATAGACAAGGAGTTATAGCCAATGTCAATGCACAGTTTTCTACTTTATATTAAATGCATTGTGGGGAGAGGGAATGTAAGGCACACAATCAAACAATCAAATATTGTGAGAAGGGACAAACTTGTTTCTCTTCAGGAGATATCAAGTGTAAGAAACTCAAAGTTTTGAAGATTTGACATTTTATTTATAGGGAAGGATTAATAAAAAATGAACATGTGTACATAAAATACATGTGAAGGAGAACTTCAGGTTCTCATATGTTGGAACTACAGGTTCCTTATAATAAGACCTTTTTTTTATGGTTGAGAAAAATATCAAGAATTCACTTCTAACCAAAGTGTTTATAGTTGACACATAAAATTCATGATGAGCACTTTATTTGCAATATCTTTGTATAATATTCTTTCTTGAACTTCAGGTTCACATCTTCTTTAATTGAAGAATATATATAATCTAGCATATGTCATGGAATTTATCTTCCATTCAACTCCTTCAAAAAAAACCTTCCCTCAGTGTCTACCTACCATTGTGGTATCTTGATAATTTATCTTAATTTAAGCCCATTAAGCATTCGCTCCAAATAATTACCACATAAATGAAGATTCAAAATCTAGTATAAAATGATTTGTTCTCATAATCAAAAGTATAGCCACTATTTCAATGCACTTTGCATATAAACTAGAGCTGCAGGCTCTTTTGTGACTAATGATGTTCAACATAACCTATAAATTGTGTCCATAATATAATATATGGACAAATATCATAAACTTCGGGTTACGAGTTAATTGTCAACAAATATGACAAATATAACGATGCATTATATAAATCATATATTGTCATCACGAATAGTTGATGGGCCCAATCAATTATCCTTGAACAATTTCTAAATATGTATGAAATGAATCTCAAGTTTCATTTGTGATAATCTCATAATAATCTTTTAATGAGAACAAGACTATAGGATCTTCTGGTCCTAATAATAACAAAAACTTCTAGTCCTTCAAATAGTACTTACTTGAGTTCTTAATGATTTTTTTTCTTCACATCACAAACTAAATTGTGATAATTTAATTGGTTATGTTTAAAATAAAAAATTGGTTCAGTAAACTTCTGGTTTACGTGAAAACAACTCTCGATCAAGTGTCATGTAATATTCATTTCCATTGGTATCTTAAACATTAATAGAGACACTTTAAACAATAAGGATTTGTCAATACCAACAGAATATTCGTCAATGCAAGACAATAGTTATCCTCTCAAAATATTCAATATTTATGAGAGTTTTATTACTTCTATTATGCAGCTCTTATTCTGCAATGCTCTTTTGGAGCTATCTATAAGTTTTGTATAACAAGAAAATTATATTTACACTAACTTCTATAATTACAAGAGAAAAGAATCTCTTTCATCTAAAAAAATATAATGTGTATAATCACTTCTTTGATTATAATATATTTACTACATCATTCTTCAGGAATATTGATGAGGAATCATATATAGATTAGAACAAAGGTCTTGAAATATCAAAACGTGTCTGTATAATGAGATACTTTTTTTTACTAAAAATAAGCCACTTCAGGTGGTAATTAAATATTATAAGACCTTAGGTATCTCATATACTGTGTTTGATGAACATGATGACTCTTATTTAATTTAGGAGATTATACACCTTTATGATTTTTTTTAGAATTCGATATTCTTCAGGAATATTTAGATTCAAATAGTCAATGTTTAAAAAAAATGTAATTCTATGTGACCATAATAGTGACTTTGATGTGTCCATATGTATAACCACAATAGTTGTGATAGCTTATTATATTCATGCAGGTCAATCAATTTTTCACTCACTTCAGGGAATGAATATGTAACATGATTTTTTTTTTATTTCAAAAAAAATCTTTCCTAACAATGGGAAAAATGTAACCAAATATGGAGTATATGAATCCTTTTTTTTTACACTACCACTTTAGAGGAAATTAGATTCTCAAATACTATTTTGTTATCTCAAATCACATATAACATGCAATTACATATATTGGTCACACAAGTTTTATTGCAACTTAGTATATCACAGTAAAATATAATGTCATTGCATAAGGAGAAAATGCCTTGAAAAGATATTTAGGCCATTTTACTTCTGGAAAATGGTAAATGCATGATTAAAAGAAATCTATTTTGTTATTCTCTTTGAGAGATTATGAACTTTAGAATAAATATCAAATTTGATTTACTTTGAAGACAAAATTTGACACTTCAATTGAAGTCCTCTTTTATATGTCATATACTCCGTACTCTGTATTTATTATATACGAATCAACAAAGCATTTATCACATTTGAGATCAAGTAATATAATATGCATTTTTTTCACATATATTTCATACCAAAGTATAAAAACGCAATGAAATATGTAGTGTATAGAATCCTTGACTTTCTATACTACAACATCAAAAGGGAAATTA
Organism: Cuscuta australis; assembly: GCA_003260385.1. NCBI lineage: Eukaryota > Viridiplantae > Streptophyta > Magnoliopsida > Solanales > Convolvulaceae > Cuscuta > Cuscuta australis. Next base: position 299,528 of record NQVE01000065.1, read on the forward strand.
AAAATCCAAACATTATTTTATAATCCCAAACTAAACACAATGTGCAATTAGATATTGGTGACATAAACTTATTGCAATATATTACCCGGGAGTATATCAGAGTGGAACATGATGACGTCTCAAAAAATATTAAGTAAAACAATTTAATTTAAATATGAATCATTAGACCAATATACTTCTGGAAATCGGTGAATTACATGTTCAATTTCTTTCATTTACTTTGGGGAAATCAAATTTGAGATCAAATAATAAAATATACATTTGCATATAGTGTCAAATTCACCTTTATCATCATTGAAATAAGCAAATATTAAAATGCACAATTTAATGCCTCTAGCATCAACCAAGAAAATAATCCATAATTGTATATTTGAATGCTTTTTTTTTCAACACAAAATACGAATGAAGCTACCATTTTAACATCGATTTCCATAATATTCATTAGATTTATTCACACAATATATCAAATAAAACCCAAGCTATGTGAATATATTTTATCAATCAAACCTCAAATTGAACTATTTTTTTCACTCAAACAAAATCCAATAAACTATCATAATAATCTGTTTGCACTTATTATTCAAATTTCATGATAGTCACGTGTATAGCATGCACTGGAAACATAATAGAGCATATTCACTTTTAATATTCAATCTTCAAAAGTAAGATTCACTTTTAAAAATGAGTTGAATCTTCTTACTTCTAAAAGTAAAACCCCAGGAAACAATGTCCTGGAAGAAGACTAACATACATGTATACTTTGAAAATTAGAATGAATGGTGTGAAATTGCAGACACCCATGGCTATGGGATCTGTAATTACGCATACAGTGGTAAATCAATTACCCACACAGTAATTACCCATTTTAGGTCTTCAATTTGCAGTGGTAAATCCATTCCTAATTCATATTGTAGGTCTTTTAGGTCTTCAATTTGTACTATATTTGTACAGAAATCAATACCTAATTCATATATCAAATAGCATTCATGTGTAAATCGGATACTACAATATGAAATATACATGATAAATTAGAGGTACCTGGACCTTTGGGGATCTGAAATTTCCGAAAAAGAATATGGGGATTTTGGAATACTTAGTCTGCCCTGCTGCTCTGCCTCCCGCACCTGCTACTGCCGTGCTTACCTACCAAGCCGTTGCGCGATGAAGGGGAGGATGGCGATGTTCGACGGCGACTGGCGATGGCGGCGATGGGGAATCACAGACCTGGTCGCGGCGTGGAATGAAGAAGAACAGATGCGGAACTCGTTTCTTCTGCGATGCACAGTGGAGAACGGCGAAAAAGAAACGAGAGAGGGGAAAAATTAGGGTTTGAGACTCGTGCTGATAACGTGTTGTGAACTCCGTCTTTCATTCATCATATACGGGGGTATTTATACATACACGGGAGGAGGTATAGTCTAGGTCAATAAGGAAACAAGATATTCTAAATAGAACAAGAAATATATCTGCCATATTTAACACGTCTCTAGTTTTTTATGGTTTTTTTTTAATTTTTTTGAAAAAAGAAGAAATTTTATATCAAATAAATTTAAAATAAATGAAAAAAATATTTTGAAAGTAGATAAATAAAACAAAATAAAATATTTTAATACTAGAAATATATAATTTTGAATGAATTACCTAGTACATCATATATGTTATTTTGAAGGAATACCATATTTAATATAACAATAATATTACAAATACTTTATCTTTATATTCTATTTATATAATTTCATTTCTTTTGGAATTGATTTTTTTGCTGGGGCATAACTGTTTTTTCACTAAGGGTACACTTTAAATTTTCTATAATTTTTTATATTTTTAGACTATTAAAAAAATGGACCAGGGGCATCCGCCCCGATAGTATAATCATAGATATGCCCCTGATCATAAATAAACATAAATATTACTAAAGAAATGATTAAGGCTACCTAAAAGAACTCTACAAGGCAAAAATCGCACCAACATGTTGTAGGGCCTTGTGGACGTGAGTGTCAAATGGCTTCAAGTAAAAACGTATGTAAGATAATCTAAGAATTGTTGTTCCGAAGTTGACAAATATTCCATCCACTTGATCGTGAACTCCATCGGTTTGAGTGTGACCTTTGTTTTATAGGGGAATGTTCATGACTCCTAGTTCTGAGTTTGTATGAATTGGTCTTCGCCTAAAATAGGCTTTGAACATTTGATAAGAGTGAACTTTAATAATGATATAAATGATTGAAGTTTTAATGATGTGACTTATATACTCCGATATGAATATCATATTGGTTAGTAAAGAACTTCAAGCGTCTTCAAGCTTAGAATGTTGTATTTAGGTGCCTATGAAGGACTTGTGAGATGCGAGTTATGCACTTGGCATAAGAGTCTATAAGGATAGATCACAGAAGCTGTTAGGTCCCAGTCAAAGTACATACATAGACAAGGTCCTCGCTAGATTCAGCATGTCTGAGTCGAAACGAGGAAGTTTGCCTATGGTCCAAGGCACGAGTCTTTCCAAGACTCAGGGTGCTTCCACTCCGGAGGAAGTAGAACGCATGAGAAATGTTCCTTATGCGTCGGCCATTGGATCCAACATGTATGCGATGGTATGTACGAGACCTGATGTCGCCTTTGCTCTGAGTGTCACGAGTAGATACCAGTCCAACCCTGGCGAAAGCCATTGGACGGCTGTGAAGAACATCCTTAAGTACTTCCGTATGACTAAGGATGCCTTCTTGGTATATGGCGGAAAAGAAGAGCTTAGTATTGTCGGATATACTGATGCCAGCTTCCAAACTGATAGAGACGACTTCAAGTCGCAGGCAGGGTATGTGTTTTGCTTGAATGGCGGAGCTGTTACTTGGAAGAGTTACAAGCAAGATACTACCGCTGATTCCACTACAGAAGCAAAGTACATGGCTGCAGCCGAGGCAGCCAAGGAAGGTGTGTGGCTCAAGAATTTTATTACTGAGCTTGGAGTGGTTCCTAGCATCAAGAACCCTATACCGTTGTTTTGCGACAACAATGGGGCAATTGCACAAGCGAAAGAACCTCGGTCTCACCAGAAGACCAAACACATCGTTAGACGTTATCACATCATACGAGAAATCGTTGCACGTGGGGACGTTGAGATTTGCAAGATAGGTACAGACGACAATATCGCGGATCCGTTGACGAAGGCTTTGGGAAAGCCTAAACACAAGAGTCATACGTGGTCCATGGGCATTCGAGAAATGCTTGATTGGCCTTAGGGCAAGTGGGAGATTGTTGAATTTAGGTGCCCTAGCGGCAATCAAATACCTATGTAACTGTACACTTTATCATGAATAAAAGGCCTTGAAGTATGTTTTATATCTCGTGTAACATAACATGGCTTCAGTCCATAGACGATAGCGCTTCAGTAACATAGATGAGGACTACGATGTTCTGATTATGAGACTGTTACTTCTTGACAAAGGCTATGTCTAGAATATCCCTAGTCGCACTTTATGATAATACGGACGTCATAACGTATCAAGACTAGTACGTACGAGATGAGATAGTTGCGTCTCATAGACTATAGGTATTATGATATCTTAATCTGTACATAGGTGCATATTATATCGATAATGTGTGACTGGATTGACCCATCTTGAGAATACTGCATGGATCTACAGTAATGTGTTTATCAGTATTCTCAAATCGACCTTGCTATAACTATCCTCAGACTTGAAGTTATTACATTCTCTGATATGTGGGGCCGTATGCTTTGATTCATAACTAATGTTATCTGAAATACTGGTAGACGTACAGTTATGCGTTGGGTATGCCGCTAAGCATATTTAGAGATGTGAATAATAGATACAGGATCTGTCCCTTCTACTGTATAGAAGTATAATGTCAATAGGCTCACTGAATAGTAGGACTTGGGAAAGTGCATGGCCATGCCCAGATATGTCGCTATCCAGAGACTGATAAATATCTGATCCCTACCAGTCTACTTGAGATTCAGTAACAGTTGATTTAACTATACAAGGATACACATCCCATGCCTTGTGTTAAATCATGACATTTATGACAGAAGCATAATAGTTAAAGAACGTCTTGTGTCGTAGAAGGTATTGATGAGATGAACGTCTTTTTCATAATCGGATAATAATGTGTTGCTAGATACCGCTTATTATCTGTGGTATTAATTTATATTAATATCATTGCCAGTGTTATGGTTACCTAAAGGGTCACACACTTAGGACTTGTAAGGGAGTAGTATACTACATTAGTGGGAGTAATATTAAATATATAGTTCTGACAATTTTTTATATATGTATTTCGAAAATACATATGTATTTTAAAATTATATTTTGTTTGTGTCATTTTAAGAGCCTGTTTGGGAATAGCATTAGAGATTAGCGTTTTGAAAAAGCTATCTATGACCAGCGTTTAGCGTTTTCAAAGTAATCTGCATCGTTAAATTTTTATCCAAAACGCTAACGCTATTCCCATAATTATATTTTGACAAAACAAATTTTATATATATATATATATATATATATATATATATATATATATATATATATATATATATTTTATTTTTCATCACTATAATTATATGATAATTATTGATGTAAAATAATATATGATATATTACAAATTTGATATGGCCGAAAATTTCAAGAGAGAAAATACAAAACATATTTTTGATTTTTTACCTAATGATATATTTGATTCATTTAATCAAATATTTGATTAGTAAAGAATATTTGTCTTGTTGTGTTGGTTGGGAACAATGCATTAAGCCTAATTTGTTTTTGTCCCTAAGCAATTTCCTAGCAATTCCTTAATGCAATGTATTATAAAATGAGAAAGATCCCTCCCCATTTCATATGGGTGAATTTCGGCCATAGAGAGAGAAAGGAGAAAAATTATTATTTTGTGTTCAAAGTTATTTTTTCTAAAGTGTTAGAAATATACACAAAATATTATAAAGAAATATTTATAAGATAAATATTTTACTATATATTTATTACTCCCAAAGTAGTATTATTATAGTTTTTACTATCCTAAATCAAACTTGCTAGCACAAGTTTAATCTAGGACTCCGGAGCAAGTTCGTGTGGATACGTTGGAGGCTTCATGCGTTTGGCACTACGTTCATCTCCTCAAAACCATCCCCGACCGTTTCTCCGTTCTCTGTTTTCACCGTTAAGGTAAATTTCTTACTATAGCTAGTAATTTACGTAAGTCGTTCTTGGGTGGAATCGAGTTTTGGATAATAAATTTTTGTTTTCCGCTGCGTTATCCAAGCCTCGTTTCCCAACATAGAAAAGGGAGGCAAAGAGAGAGAAGAAAACTTTGTATGTTTTTTGACTCCCAAGAAACAAGAGGAAGAAGATTAGGGCTTGATATTACTCTTCATTGATTGATTATTTTGAATGGAGTTACATACTGATCTATTTATAGGAGATAGAGAAAACCCTCATCATAGTAAAACTATAAAACTTCATCATGTCTCATCAACAAATACATTGAGGTAAAGAATAGAAAAGAAACCTTTGAAGCAACTTATAATTTCGTTCATCTAATAAAAATTATACTACAAGAAATAATAAATTTTAACTAATAAATAAATATTAACCAACAAATAGTTAAATAATCTAATTCACCATTCATAACATTCTCACTCCTTAGAAAACCATCTTGTCCTCAAGATGGATAGTGATCTAGTTTAGTGACAATCTGGTGTGGCCATAGTGTTGCACCGTTCAGGTTGCTTCAGTTGTTTTTTTGTGCGAAGAGATTCTTTTTAAAATCGCGTAAGGATAACGTATCAGAGGCTGGATTTAACAGTTTCTTTTAAATTGGTTATTAGGAATAACCGATTTAAAAGGGTGTCCTTATTTAAACCAGTTATTCCTTATAACCGATGCAAATACCTTTTTGCATTGGTTATTAGGAATAACCAATTTAAATGCTAAGCGTTTGGTGAATTTTTTTAGCTGTTAAATTGTTTATTCCGCTAACCGATGCAAATAGGGCGATTTATTTGTTTGCTTTTGTAGTAGTGTCGTATGATTTATGCAAACAAGATATAGTTCAGCAGAACACAATTTTCAAGTGATATGGTAGAGTATGTTATTAATGGTAGAGTAAGATATTTAATTATATATCAATCAGCTCGATGGGATTATATCCCCTCGCCCTGTAAGATGTTCGGCCCAATCCATGGGAGAAGCCCACTAGGGAAATTCTAACCAAAGGCTCCTCTTCTAATATAAAATAAGGCTGCAACGTGAAGAAGGGGGAGCATCCTCTTATAATCAACATACACATCGCTCTCATATTATCTTCCCATATAGCTTTGAACTCCATTAATGGCTATCACACCCACATGTTGTACAAATACTCCCCCGACCATTAATAAAACACCCCTTTTGACATGGCACCACATAAAAAATTATGGTTTTCTCGTGATTTGGGTTTTCACATAAAAATCATGTATTCTTCATATCTTTCATATTTATCATATTATTTCTCTATATTATTTGGTATGCATTGTGCATATCCCAGCAGATTAAGTTCCATCATTGGTACTCTCATTGAGAGATGAGTGATAATATTCAAGCGTGCTCTTGAGCATGACAGGAAGAAAAACAAAGAACGGTAAAAAGGTTAACGCGACGATGGGACAATCATTTGCTGTCGTGCCACCTTTGTCTAGAGGAGGAAGGGAATTAGTTCTGCATTCGACTTTGCTAGAAGATTCAAGGATGGGAAACATCCAACTCCTGTTGACCCACACGATGGGAACATTGTATTAGTTTCCAGGTCCATTTGTTTCGCTAATCTCAAACAATCCATCAGCGGTTAGCCAGGAGTTCTGAACTCGTGGACCATCGTTGGATTGGGAAGAACTCAGGGCAGGATAATTGACAAATTTTAAATGCCATGAAGAGATCGAAGTGGAGAATAAGAAGATCAGGAAGTAAAACAAAGTGGTCAGTCTAGAACGAGCCATGTGGGGATTGAATCACCCAGTTCAGGATGGTAACCTAGCAACCATATCCCTACTCCCTTTATCCGAGAACGTGGAACAACCATGTAACGCGGAAGTCCTGGACCAAGGGAACAAGATATGATGAAGGCTATGAAGATAAGAAAAAGAAAAAGCGAAGATGCATGGTGGGTTGAGAGGAGTAGGTCCAGGATCCCTCTCGTCAGGGATCTGATTTAGCCACGTGACGCGGAGGAAATGACCCGAGGTGCCAGGATTTTCGAGAGACTTCGTGTGCCTATTGCTAAGAGATTGGGAAGGAACCCGATAGTTATCTAGGCTCATAGTTGATATGACCAGAGCAAGGTTAGATCCTCTAAACAAAAAGATAGTGTCCGAAGAAAGTATAGTGAAGTGCAGAGCGCTAGGTGGGTTCCAGGGGCGCATCACCTTAATGGGAACCGACAAGAAAGTTCTGTCAGTATGAGGGACCTCCAAGAGAGAATTGAAAGGTTACAACTAAAAGTAGACACTCCAAAACACTGTAAAATGGGTCTATCAGAGGATACTCCATTCTCACGAAAGGTCATGGCCTACCCATACCCTATGAGGTTTAAGGTCCTGCCCATGAAGAGGTACAATGGGGAGATTGATCTTGAGGAGCATATGAGATGATACTACAACCACATGCAAGCAGTAGGAGCGGAAGATGGTCTAATTTACAGATGTTTCCTACAAATAGTGAATAACACGGTTGCAAGGTGGTAGGATTCAGTTCCCCCATGCAGTATCAATAATGGGAGAGACTTGGCAGTAGAGTTTTTAGAGTACTTTGCAGGGCTACAAACCCAAGAAGCATTTGACCCACATTGCCTCTGTTAGGTATAGAAATTGCGAGTCTTTGAATATATTATTACGAAATAGCGAAAAGAGTCTTAGGAAGTAGAAGGGATGAACAATAAGTCTCGGTTAGAAATGCCCACAGCCCCCCTTCTAAAAGGTCCATTTTGTGCTGACCTAACCACTCACCCAGCCAACTCATTTGAGGAGGCCATGGCGAGGGATATGTGATTTTAGATGAAAGTGACAAGGAACTAGAAGATATCCACGGAATGTCAAAGGAAGGGGCAAGGGGCAAGTAAGAAAGAAAAAAAGCAAGGAGAAGGGCTTCTCTTATTGAGAGAAGAGTTTTTATTCTTAGGTATAAAAACCTCCTACTACTTTTGTACAAATTTTCTACCAATCGATCTAAAGATGCTTGAAACCAAAGTTTTGGCCGATCATCTACTCACATAAATTGAATGCAATTAGGGATCTTCATCGTGTGCGAAAAGATAGGAGGAGAGTCCCTAGAAGATTCGTCTTTCGCAGCAACTCACAACGACCACCCAGATGTTGGAGGATAGGTATAGGTTTGTGCAACGAAAGAAATACTTGATAGGATAACGAATCGTGAAATGATAACTTTCAGACTAAAGTTATTTCGGGCAAACTAAAATACTTTAATCGGATTAAATGTTATATCCGAACCGGGGGTATTATCATGTAAGTAATTTGAGGGCGGAAATACAGAGAAATTGGAAGCAAAACTTGAACAACTTTTAAACTTCAGGGGTGCCAGATAGTCGATTGTCACAATTATGATAATCGATTATTGGGTTATATGGTTTAGGCCAAGAGAAATAAGAGGGGTACGATAGTCGATTGTCACTAAAGTGATAATCAATTATTGCGCTTTAGTGTTTATTCCAAGAGTGTTCCGAAGGGTCAGATAGTCGATTATCTATGTTTGATAATCGATTATCAAGGCAATCAGGATCGAAAATCTGTGAGGAAAATAGTGGTGTTTGTGTGGGGATTGGCTGGGATTAATATGGTAATGATGAAGGAGTTCTTTTGGGTATTTTAATATGAAGAAAGAAAGGAGATTAAGAATAGAAATGGTGGGAAGAGAAATGGGTAGAAAATAATGATGGATAAACCAAGTTTGTGCTTAAGAGATATTACACACTCTTATCCTAACTTGGGGTTGAATCTAAAATTTAATTAAGATAGAATTAGGAATTTGGCTAAAATAGCATCACACTATTTTATAAATACTCAAAGAGTAAAAGGTTTTTCAATATTCAAAGATTGTGTTTACAATGGCCATAGGGCTTGATTATATAGGCAGGGGGAAGGGGGAAGAAATATACAATACATTGAATGTAGACATAAGGAAACTTCCTATCAATATCCTCTCTCAAAGCCTTGAAATATCAGCCATGTTTTAGGTCCTTTTATTGGAATAAAATCAGGGATGGGTGTGATTTTAGGGTCTCCAATGAAAGGAAAACCAAGGGGAATGGATAGCATTCTTTTGGGCTGATTTGGGGGGATGTGTTCAGCCAACTAGGGGGGACAAAGGGAAAGGATAATGTGTGGTACTTTGGCTGCATATATGAGGATTTATTTGGTGGTTAAAGGGTTAAGAAAGTACCATGTTTCTCATGGACTTTTATGGTTGTTTAGTGGGTTGTACTAGGGAACATAGTGATGTACCCCTGGTCACCACCAACGATTCTCAAGTCCTTAAATAAATCAACGGAATAATGGCTAAATGTTATGATCCCTTTTGGAATGAATTCACCACCACTAAACCATACACCCTAGCCATAATATCGTTGAATCCTACCCCACCCTAGGGCCGAACCAACCCTAACCCAAAACCCAAACATCCAAATCAGCCCTAAACCCCTTAATCTCCTTTTCCTCCTCACTTTTCTCCCCTTGGACGAAATTCACAACCCAAACACACCCCACCCTTATTTTTTTTCATTGAACTCAATCCTTAAGGCCAGGAAAACCTGCCCCCACACTAAACCAATCCAGCCCCTTCATTCCCTCCATTAATGGACCAAAACTACATGCCAAAACCTCCCTTCCAACCCATGCCATATGCCCCCTCTTGTTCCCCAACTAGGCTGACCAAACACCCATTAAAATCCAGGACACATTGTCCCACCGCCACACCAATCAACCCCTCCTATGTTTCCCCATATACCACCTAAGAAATACTTCCAAAACAGCCTGCAAGTTCCCCTCACTTAGCCCTCCCTTTTGGCCAAAATATCCCCACAAAACTAATCAAATAAGTGGGTTTTATTCACTTATTCCTTCCTTCCACTAATGGCCGAAATTCCAGCACTACATGTACGACCCCTACTGCATTTTCTCCCCACCAAAAGGGAATCAATAAGTGGTCATTATTTTCCTTTTATTTGTGTGAATAAGAGACTTGTTAGTCTCCTTGTGTGTATGTATAAATTTCGGCCATAGGCCATTGATTTCTCAAGTTGTAATCCTGAATTTTCTTAGTAATACACTTGTGTGTTTTGCTACCCAAATTCCTAAATCTATATCTTAGGAGTGGTTCTCTTGAGTGTGAGTTTTAGGTTCTAGTCATTTGAATAAGTGTGTAATATCTTATTTGAATACTAGGCACAACCCCAAGTGAGGATAAGAGTGTGTAATATCTCTTAAACACCAACTTGGTTTATCTATTTTATGAAAATACTATAATTCTTCATTCCCTCCTCTTTCCCATTTTCGGCCTCCGCACATATCCTTCCCCCTTAAATATCACCTTTCTCCTTCATTCCTCACTCAAACAATAGCCTAAAACATTTCCTCCTTGCTTCCATTTTCTTCCCTAGCCTTCCCCTCCCTTAAAACTGCCATTTCTTACCCAAAACTTCACCAAAAAAAGCCTTATAACCTTCACCCCTTACCTTCCTCCCATTCGCCCCTCTATTTCCTTGAGTTGGTGCCTAACATTTGGTATCAGAGCTTGTTGTTGAACATCCTCTTAAGGCCACACAACACACTTCCAATTTCCTTCTCCTTTTTCCAAAAGCTACTGCCCTATCCTAGTCCCTTTTCCATCAATTCCCTTCATCATGTCAAACACTTCCAACAACCTCTCCCATGAAAAACTCTTAGCCTCCAATGTTGCTCTCAAAGCCCAAGTTGAATACTTGGCTAAACAAGTTGCTCAACTCACAAAACTCAAGATGAGCATGGTGAACACCCCCGGAGGAAAGTGATGAAGAAGAAGAAGTTCATATAGACCACTACTAGAGGAGAAAACCATGAAAGGGGAGCTACTGATTTCAAGGTTGACATACCAACCTTTGAAGGAAAGAATGATCTGGATGACTTTCTAGAGTGGTTAGAAATGGTAGAGCGCTTCTTTGACTTAAAAGATGTGCCCGAGGACAAGAAGGTCAAGATCGTGGCGCTAAAATTCCGAAAGTACGCTTCCACTTGGTGGTCCAACTTATCCACCAAAATAAGGTGTGAGAACAAGGCACCCGTGAAAACATGGCTCAAGATGAGAAGTTTGTTGAAGAAGAAGTTCTTGCCTGAACAATACATACGGGACAACTTTGCTAGGCTTCAACACCTAAGACAAGGTCCCCGTTCGGTTGAAGACTATACTCGGGAGTTTGAAGAACTCATGATGAGGTGTGATCTTCAAGAAAATGATTCTCAAATGCTTGTCCGATATCTATTTGGACTTAACACCCAAATAGCTAATATCGTGGAACTGCAACCCTATGACACGTTTGAAGAACTCTCCAAATTAGCTCTTAAAGTTGAATCTCAACTTAAGAGAAACAAAACCCCCTTAGCTCACCCATCTCCCTTCTCCAAATCACCCTTATCCACCCCAAAAACAACCCCATCACCTACTTCCCAAAATCCTAGCTCAAAGCCCAATTCCATCCCCTCTTCCTCAAATCTGCCCCCCTTCAAAACCAGCCAAACCACCACCCGAGCTCCCAAGTGTTTCCGTTGCCAAGGAATAGGTCATTATGCCAACGAATGTCCTAACAAGAAGATAATGGCCATTGTTGAGTATGAAGAAGAAGAAATCAGTGTTGGAGTTGTGCCCTGATGGCCAACTGTTTATCATTATTCTATTATGTATAGGCAGATATAATATGTTTACACATCTCATGCTAGTGTAAACAAATATTATATTCCTAGATTTATATTTAAAGATGTTTATCAGATAGTGTTATTCTGCTGATGAGACTAACATCTTGAAATAAATATTTATCTAAATGTCCATAGTCGAGTATTAACGAGAGTGGGATATCGTTAATGCATGTGAGACTAGTGTGTGTTGGATGTTTGACTTAGTCTCATGGTCAATGACGGTGTGTTCGCATCCGCACATGGGCAGATATTATCTAGAGATAATAGGATGCTGGACTGACCCATTCTAAAGATGTTGCTTGAATTTTTAGTTCATGCTCTAAGCAACTTTAGCGCGACCACGGGTGTAACTATCCTTCGACTTGAAGTATTATGTTTTCTGCATATGTTAACCCGCATACTTTGATGCATTGTCCTAAGCCATATGAAATAAGGATGGTATACAGGCTTTGTTTTGGGTATGCCGCAGCACGTATTTAGAAACGTAGATTACGTATAAAGGATTTGTCACTACTCCTTTTAAAAGAGATTAATGTCTTATAGGCCCACTGATAAGTTATGATTGAGGGAATTGCATGGCCATGCTGAGATGCTTTTATGACGTCTGTTCCTATCAGTCACACTTGATAAATCAGTGAATGACTTAATGGATACAAGCTGGATTTTATTAATCCCTTGGATTAAGTCTAGACATTGAGACAAAGGGATATAGTTACGCGGAGTCTGAGTCGTGGAAAGGTTTTGACAGTGCAAACGTCTTAGCTTATAATCTGGGGGCAGTAATGTGTTGCTAGATACCGCTTACTGCTTATAGTATTGGTGCAGAGCCAATACTGTGGCCAACTTTATAAGTGCCTATACGGGTCACACACTTTGGACAATTTAAGGAGTAGGATTAAACAATGGGATAATAAGTAATTTGTATATTTGTAAAATAGTAAAATAAAATATTTTGGAGTATAATATTATATATATATAAATATTCGGTTATATATATATTATATATATATGTGCCGATTAATATATATATATTATACTTGTTTATAAATGATATGGGTATTTTATTTGATTTAAAATTAATTTTATATTAATTTTTGGTGTCAAATAAAATACACTTTGAACATTTAAGTGGAGAAGAATTTCAAGAATCCTTCTCACTTTTCACAATCTACTTTCGGCCATGTGACATTACAAAGGACAATTTGCCTTTTTGATTTTGCATATATTTAAAGATGTTGAAATTTTCTAATTTGTCATTTTGTGTATTATTGATCTTTAAAATCTCTTTATAATAATGATACACAATATTGTATTGAAGTGAGAGTTTTCATTCGGCCATACCATTTCTTGAGAGAGAAAAATTCTTTTGTGTTCCATTAATATCATTTTGTGTATAGAAAATATCTATAATATTTTCTAAATATTATTAGAAATATTTTCTATAGAAATATACAAGATTATTATTATCCCAATTTTAATCTTTATATTTTATACTACTATAATCTTTACTAGCATAAAGATTGTGGTAGACTCCGGCGTTGTTCGTGTGTCAAAGTTGGAGACCCGACGCTTGAACAGTTACGTTTGCACTTTCAACGCTCTTCCTACGACTTCTTCGTTTTTACCGCTTACGCAGAAAGGTACAAATTTCTTACTACTATAAGTTTTAGTACGTGATTCTGGGCAAGATAATCATGTTAGGATGTTAAAAAATTTTATATTCCGCTGCCTATCCTTGCATGGTTACCTTTCAATCAGTCCTTCATGGGCCGAAGAAGACCTTGAAGAAGAAGAATGTATCGGAGCGAACGAAGGAGAACTCTTGGTCATCCGTAGAACCTTGAGTAGCATGGCTGGTCTCGACGATCAACTACAACGGGAAAACATCTTCCACACCCGTTGCACAATGGCCATTTTCATTTTGCAATGGCCAAAATGCCCTTTTGCAAAATCAATTTAATGGCCTTTTTGAATATAATTTTGCAAAAGGGCATTTTGGTCATTTGAAATATTCTTGAATTTTTTTTATGCTGGCCGAATATCCAGATTTTATAAAATGATTTTATAAAATTTTATTAGATTCATTTGGACATCTAATTTAATTTTATGAGTTTTAGAAAATATTTACTCCCGTAGTATTTTTCTAGAACTGTCTGGGGTGAGCGCGGTTCACCCGGTGTATGTATATCTCTATTGCTTGTGTGGATGTATGATATGCATGGTGGATGATTGTGGCTATAGTTTATTTGATTATAATACGGCCTGCGTGTCGTGCCTTATCTCATAAACTCTTGTTGTAAATCTATTTCTCTCTCTTACCTCAACCGAGGATTCTTTTCTCACATGGTGGTTAGAAGACAAAAAGATTTGAAGACCGTTTGAATAAATCTAAAAGAATGGAGATAGCCGAAGTCCAAGTGCCCGGAAGCCAGTGGGAGCTATCGATAGGTGAGATCGAAATTATAAATCCCTCACGAATATTAAGTCTGTTGCCTTCTGACGCCCGACACCTATCCGGCTAATGTGCACTGTCATGTACTTAGCCTCAGCAGAGCATAGTACGGTGTATGTTAAGCTGGTTACGGGAACCGCCATAGCGTGGTCGTTGTCGCACGTTGGGTTAGACTTAACTGAGTCTCGGTCAAATGGATGGACGACTCAGAGGCAGTAAGTTGGGGTCATCAATGACAAGTCGGATGATTTTACTCACTCATCAAGCTAGGAGTTGGATCTTTATGATTTAATTGGAACTCTGTTCCTAACCAAAGTAGTCTGCTTGTAAGACGTGCCTCAGCCAATTACAAGTATGGTGAAAAGGTGTCCTGGTCCGGTTGTAGTAATATTGTTCGCCCAACACCAGACCAAGAGCTGAGAGCCCGGCTCATCAGTTGGAACTATGTTCCTACCTAAATAGTTGTCTTGTGGAGTAACGCCCAAGCGGAATGCAAGATAATGAAATATGGATCTTGGCCCACTAGAGGTTTCGCCGGAAATCTCCGAATCAATATTGAGGGTTATTGATTTGTTAAAAATAGTGGGAGATAATTAATTAAAGGCCTAATTAATTATTAAACATGATAGATAACCTAGTTTGCAAAATTTTCTGTAGATGGCAAACAACAACAACCCTTTCAACCTGCGATATGTTATAGAAAAGGAAAAATTATCTGGAACCAACTTTCTTGATTGGGAGATGAATCTTAAGATTGTTCTCGAATGCGAGAAAAAGCTCTACGTCCTTACCTCTGAGCCTCCCAAAGCTCCTGAAGCGAACGCCCGTGCTGCAGAAATTACTTCGTACAAGAAGTATGAAGATGACGCACGTGATGTGAGATGTCTCATGCTAGCCACCATGACCCCGGAGCTCCAAAGGCTCCATAAGGACATGGAAGCTCATCCTATGATGACTCGCTTGAAAGGTCTATACCATGGCCAGGCTAGACATGAGCGTTTCAAAATCTCTACGACTCTGTTTTCCAGTAAGCTGGCAACGGGTAACCCAGTTGGTCCCCACGTTCTCAAGATGATCGGTCAGATCGAAACTCTTGAAAAACTGGACGCCCCGTTGCACCCTATGCTGGCAACTGATCTCATCTTGGGATCATTACCAGCTGAGTATAGTCAAACTGTAGTGAACTTCTACATGAACAAACTAGAGATGACTATGCCTGAGCTACTGAAATTCCTCACAACTGCTGAGGAGAGTCTAGGGAAGGGCAAGGGTAAGTCTGTCCTGATGATAGAGGGCAGTACTATTGCGAAGAAGAGTGGGCCACGTTCGCCGGCCGGGACCAAGCGCAAGGGTTCTAAGAAACCCAAGCCAGCGTCCAACTCCTCTTCGTTGAAACCCAAAGAAGGAGCTAAGAAGAAGTCTGCTGTATGCTATTATTGTGGCAAAAAGGGCCACTAAGGCGCAACTGCGCAAAATTACTGGCAGAGAGGAAAGAGGGAAAGAAACCTCAAACCTCAGGTATCTTCGTTATTGAAGTCAATGTGTCTGATATCACCTCTTGGGTGATGGATACTGGATGTGGTTCTCACATCTGTACTTCTATGTAGGATCTGCATGAACGTAGACAATTAACGGAGGGAGAGATACAACTAAAAGTCGGCAATGGCGCACTCGTAAATGCATTAGCCGTCGGAACCTATAGTTTATCTCTACCTAGTGGTCTTGTATTGCAGTTAAATAATTGTCTGTTTGTACCCAGTATGAGCAGAAACATCATTTCTGTATCCTGCCTTGACTAAGCAGGATTTTCGTTCAATGTAAAAGACAAAACTCTTTCTGTCTTTAGAAATGAAATATTTTATGCAACTGCAAAAATGACCAACGGTCTCTATGTCCTCGACATGGATACCGCAGTATATCACGTAGATGTTAAGAGAAACAAACCTAACAGTTTGAATCTCGCGTACCTTTGGCATTGTCGTTTGGGCCACATTAACGAGAAACGCATATCTAAGTTACATCGTTCCGGTGTACTTGATTCATTTGACTTCCAGTCATATGATGTATGTAAATCTTGTTTACTTGGTAAAATGACAAAGGCTCCATTCACCGGTCACGGTGAAAGGGCGAGTGACTTATTGGGCCTCATACACTCCGATGTCTGTTGTCCAATTAGCACTATAGCTAGAGGTAGTTATTCTTACTTCGTTACATTTACTGACGACCTTAGTAGATTTGGATATGTGTATCTCATGAAACACAAATCGGAATGCTTTGACAAATTCAAAGAATTCAAGAACGAAGTAGAAAAACAATTAGGCAAAAGTATTAAGACCCTCCGCTCGGATCGAGGAGGTGAATACATAAGCCTGGAGTTTGATGACTATCTGAAAGAGCATGGGATTTTATCCCAACTCACTCCTCCGGGGACACCTCAGTTAAATGGAGTGTTTGAGAGGAGAAATCGGACTTTGCTAGACATGGTCCGGAGCATGATTAGTCTGACAACATTGCCAGAATCATTTTGGGGATATGCATTGAAAACAGCAGCACACACACTCAAAGAGTTCCATCGAAAGCTATCGAGAGCACACCATACGAACTATGGCGTGGGAGAAAATCGAGTTTCTCATACTTTAAGATTTGGGGCTGTGAAGCTTATGTAAAACGTCTCATGACGTCTAGTAAGTTGGAGCCTAAATCTGATAAAGTAATTTTTGTGGGATACCCCAAGGAAACTAGAGGGTATGAGTTCTATCATCCATCCGATAACAAAATTTTCGTTGCTCGGAATGGAACCTTCTTTGAGAAGGAGTTTCTTTCTGCTATCACTAGTGGGAGAAAGGTAGACCTCGAAGAAATTCGAGAACCACAAGAAGAAGTCCCGATAGTGTTGGAACCTGAGCAAAGATCAAGCAATTGAACCTCAAATTGCTCAAGATATACCACGTAGGTCAGACCGGATACGTAATCCTCCGGTCAGATATGGATTTCTCATGTCTGATGAAGGTGACGTCTTGTTGGTAGATCAAGGCGAACCAGAGACCTACCTCGAGGCAATTACATGCCCTGAATCCGATCTATGGCTCGAAGCCATGAAGTCTGAAATGGAGTCTATGTACACAAACCAAGTCTGGACCTTGGTTGATGCGCCCGAAGGGGTAAAACCCATTGGATGCAAGTGGGTCTTCAAAAAGAAGACAGACGTAGACGGGAAGGTTCATACCTTCAAAGCTAGATTGGTAGCAAAAGGTTATAGACAAATCCACGGAATTGACTATGATGAAACCTTTTCTCCAGTTGTTATGCTAAAATCCATTCGGATAATGCTTGCAATTGCAGCCTATTACGATTATGAAATTTGGCAGATGGACGTCAAAACGGCTTTCCTTAATGGGAACCTCAAAGAGGATGTCTTCATGACACAGCCTGACGGTTTTCAAATTGCTGGTCAGTCTGCCAAAGTTTGTAAACTGCAACGTTCAATCTATGGATTAAAACAAGCATCTCGGAGTTGGTACATACGTTTCGATGAAACCATTTCCAGTTTTGGTTTCGAGAAGAACTCTGATGAATCTTGTGTATACAAGAAGGTCAGTGGGAGTGTAATAGTATTCCTAATATTATATGTCGACGACATATTGTTAATGGGTAACGATATTCCCGCTCTCACTTCTGTAAAGACGTGGTTGAGCAAGAACTTCTCCATGAAAGACTTAGGGGATGCTAGTTATGTCCTTGGCATAAGAGTCTACCGAGATAGATCAAGAAAGTTAATAGGTCTGAATCAAAGTACATATATAGATAAAATCCTTGATCGATTTAGCATGTCTAACTTAAAGAAAGGATCTTTACCTATGACACCTGGCACGGTTCTTTCCAAGAACCAGAGTCCTTCTACTCCTGAGCAGAAGGAACTCATGATGAAGGTTCCATACGCCTCTGCGATTGGATCCATCATGTATGCCATGATATCTACTAGACCTGATGTCTCATTCGCTTTAAGCGTGACCAGCAGATACCAGGGAAGTCCAGGAGAAGCACACTGGACAGCGGTCAAGAACATCCTCAAGTATCTTCGCAATACTAAGGATGCATTCCTGGTATACGGTGGTGAGGAAGAGCTAAAGGTGGTCGGTTACACTGATGCTAGCTTCCAAACCGACAGAGACGATTCAAAATCACAAGCAGGATATTTGTTTTTCCTGAATGGCGGAACTTTTAGCTGGAAGAGCTTTAAGGAGGATACAACCAACGATTCGACTACAGAGGCTGAGTACATAGCTGCCGCCGAGGCAGCTAAAGAAGCTGTTTGGATCAAGAAGTTCATTACTGAACTTGGAGTAGTTCCTAGTATTAATGACCCTATCTCGTTGTTTTGCGACAACACTGGGGCCATTGCACGGGCAAAGGAACCGCGATCTCACCAGAAAACCAAACATATTGTACGACGCTATCACATCATACGAGAAATCGTAGACAGAGGAGATGTGATGATTTGCAAAGTAGATACTGACGACAACATAGCCGATCCCTTGACCAAGCCTTTAGGAAAGCTAAAGCATGAGGGTCACACTAGGTCCATGGGTATTCGACCGATGCCAGATTGGCTATAGTGCAAGTGGGAGATTGTTGGAGTTGTGCCCTGATGGCCAACTCTTTATCATTATTCTATTATGTATAGGCAGATATAATATGTTTACACATCTCATGCTAATGTAAACAAATATTATATTCCTAGATTTATATTTAAAGATGTTTATCAGATAGTGTTATTCTGCCGATGAGACTAACATCTTGAAATAAATATTTATCTAAATGTCCATAGTCGAGTATTAACGAGAGTGGGATATCGTTAATGCATGTGAGACTAGTGTGTGTTGGATGTTTGACTTAGTCTCATGGTCAATGACGGTGTGTTCGCATCCGCACATGGGCAGATATTATCTAGAGATAATAGGATGCTGGACTCACCCATTCTAAAGATGTTGCTTGAATTTTTAGTTCATGCTCTAAGCATCTTTAGCGCGACCACGGGTGTAACTATCCTTCGACTTGAAGTATTATGTTTTCTGCATATGTGAACCCGCATACTTTGATGCATTGTCCTAAGCCATATGAAATAAGGATGGTATACAGGCTTTGTTTTGGGTATGCCGCAGCACGTATTTAGAAACGTAGATTACGTATAAAGGATTTGTCACTACTCCTTTTAAAAGAGATTAATGTCTTATGGGGCCCACTGATAAGTTATGATTGAGGAAATTGCATGGCCATGCTGAGATGCTTTTATGACGTCTGTTCCTATCAGTCACACTTGATAAATCAGTGAATGACTTAATGGATACAAGCTGGATTTTATTAATCCCTTGCATTAAGTCTAGACATTGAGACAAAGGGATATAGTTACACGGAGTCTGAGTCGTGGAAAGGTTTTGACGGTGCAAACGTCTTAGCTTATAATCTGGGGGCAATAATGTGTTGCTAGATACCGCTTACTGCTTATAGTATTGGTGCAGAGCCAATACTGTGGCCAGCTTTATAAGTGCCTATACGGGTCACACACTTTGGACAATTTAAGGAGTAGGATTAAACAATGTGATAATAAGTAATTTGTATATTTGTAAAATAGTAAAATAAAATATTTTGGAATATAATATTATATATATAAATATTCGGTTATATATATATATTATATATATATGTGCCGATTAATATATATATATATATATATATATATATATATATATATATATATATATATATATATATATATATATATATATATATATATATTGTAGATTGAATATTTTATTTTGGTTTGTCATTTTAATTATGAAAATAATTATTTTGACATAAACTATTTGAAGTATATTTTATACTTGTTTAAAAATGATATGGGTATTTTATTTGATTTAAAATTAATTTTATATTAATTTTTGGTGTCAAATAAAATACACTTTGAACATTTAAATGGAGAAAAATTTCAAGAATCCTTCTCACTTTTCACAATCTACTTTCGGCCATGTGACATTACAAAGGACAATTTGCCTTTTTGATTTTGCATATATTTAAAGATGTTGAAATTTTCTAATTTGTCATTTTGTGTATTATTGATCTTTAAAATCTCTTTATAATAATGATACACAATATTGTATTGAAGTGAGAGTTTTCATTCGGCCATACCATTTCTTGAGAGAGAAAAATTCTTTTGTGTTCCATTAATATCATTTTGTGTATAGAAAATATCTATAATATTTTCTAAATATTATTAGAAATATTTTCTATAGAAATATACAAGATTATTATTATCTCAATTTTAA
Organism: Cuscuta australis; assembly: GCA_003260385.1. Lineage (NCBI taxonomy): Eukaryota > Viridiplantae > Streptophyta > Magnoliopsida > Solanales > Convolvulaceae > Cuscuta > Cuscuta australis. Next base: position 320,241 of record NQVE01000065.1, read on the forward strand.
TCTTTATATTTTATACTACTATAATCTTTACTAGCATAAAGATTGTGGTAGACTCCGGCGTTGTTCGTGTGTCAAAGTTGGAGACCGGACGCTTGAACGGTTACGTTTGCACTTTCAACGCTCTTCTTACGACTTCTTCGTTTTTACCGCTTACGGAGAAAGGTACAAATTTCTTACTACTATAAGTTTTAGTACGTGATTCTGGGCAAGATAATCATGTTAGGATGTTAAAAATTTTTATATTTCGCTGCCTATCCTTGCATGGTTACCTTTCAATCAGTCCTTCATATGCCGAAGAAGACCTTGAAGAAGAAGAATGTATCGGAGCGGACAAAGGAGAACTCTTGGTCATCCTTAGAACCTTGAGTAGCATGGCTGGTCCCGACGATCAACTACAACGGGAAAACATCTTCCACACCCGTTGCACAATTCAAAAGAAGGTGTGTTCTTTAATTGTGGACAGTGGAAGTTGCAGCAACGTGGCATCCAAAACGATGGTGGAAAAGTTGAAAATCAAGACCTCACCACACCCAAAACCCTACACGATTCAATGGTTGAACCATGGGAAAGGGTTACGTGTGGATTCTCGGAGTTTGGTCTCTTTAAGTATCGGAAAAACTTATTCCGATGAAATATGGTGTGACATCATTTCGATGGACGCTTGCCATATCCTTTTGGGCCGTCCTTGGTTATTTGATCGAAAGGTGTTCCATGACGGATATGCTAACACATATTCGTTCCTTATCAACAAAAAGAAGGTCACTGATGGTCCCAAAGTGGTGAGATACAAAGTCTAGAGGGGGGGGGGTGAATAGACTTTGTTACAAGTTTAAAATCTTTTTCGTTTCTTTTGAAAACGAGAAAATGTGTGTTAATCTAGAGTCCTTGTGAACTTTAGATTGTGTGCGGAATTTGGTGGGTGGAGTGAACAGTAATTAATATGGATAGGTTAGTTTTCACAGTTAATATAATTGCAAGTAAGAATAAAGATAAGAGAGAGAGACACGCAAACTTTAACGAGGTTCGAAGGTGGGGTAATCCTTCTACGTCCTCAAAATCCACTATGTAGTTGGTTGTTGAATAATGAACCAACAGTTACACTTGTGTGAATTTCTGCACGGTATATCTTCACAAGATCAATGTTGCTACTGCACTCGTGCTGGCTTTGTTGTTCCTTCGAAGGTCAAGCTTCTTCAACAACTGCAAGATCCGAACAATAGGACTTGCAAGATCAACTTGTAAGAGAGTTGACCTACCCCCTTTTAATCAATAAGTTTGATCAAAAGTAATATCCTTCAACGTGGTGTGATGCTTGAGGCAAGGAAACCTTCAAGTGTTTACACTATAGCTCTTTGGAAGGAGGAGAAGTTTGCTTCTAGATAAGGAGTTTAGAAATCTCTCTTTATCAAGCTTTTTGGGCTAACTATGAATGAGATAGCTTTAGTGATTGCTTCGTTGTGTTGTTGTATCAACGTATCTCATCATATTTTCTTCAGTCTTCCAAGGATGCTATTTATAGCTGGATTGGATAATCTATCCGTTGAATCATAATGGACTATCCGTTGCATTTGCTGGCTTCAATTTTGAATGAAGATTGTGATTTGAAGATTCTTCGTTGAAGTGGGTGTTTGGACTTACCCAATTGTTGAGAAAGGATTCCCCAAAATCCGTCTTCTAGCCGTTGTTCAAGAATTTAAGACTGTAGCACTTTACTCTGTTTGTCTTCTAGTGCTTGTTTAGGAATTCTGGGCAGGCTCTTTAATTTTTAGAGACCCAGACTTTGTCTTCGAGTAATTTGTTCTTGAATCAGCCTAATTATCTTCAATCTAGCCGTTGAAAATCAAGAGATTGATTTTTCCTTGCCACGGGTAGAATTTCTTCATTCAGGACTTAGATGATTTTCTAAGCCTTTTCTCACTTGTCCGCTTTCTGAGAATTCCGGTCTTTGGTGAGTCTTCCGATTCTTAGCTGACAAATCCGGATGAGTCTTTTTCAGACTTCCGGGTGAGAAGGAGATCCGCGCTAGTCTTCCGATTTGAATGACTTAGCCTTCAGCGGGTTGTAGCGAGACATCCGGTCTTTATGTAGTCTTCCAGATCTGAGGATTTTTATCTGATTGAGAAATCCTCACTTGTCTCTGACACTTCCGATTTAAGATATCCAATTTTCATATCACTGAATTTGATCAAGTCTTCAGGCATCAAAACGCTTAAAGAAATATCACAGTTTTATTGAAAAACTCAAGAACTTGGTTTTAACAATATTTCTAAAAAGAAAAATTACATTGAATATTGGGGGAGACCTAAAGTCCCTATTACATTCTAAATAAATCATCATCAAAATCTATAATATTTTTCCCAACAATTTCCCCCTTTTTGATGATGACAAACAAGTGTTTAAGAGTTCCGGTCGCTGTACTGAGAACTAATTTTGTAACTTTCTTTTAGTTTCTCATAACATACAGCTTGTTAACAAAAACTTTTAAACAAATACAATTCAAATTACAATAATTCCTAAACCAAGTTTTTGTCTTGAGATTTTGTGATTTCTTCCGCCTTGACTGTTTTCAGCTTCAGCAGATTCTGCTTGGCTGAGCAGTTGGCGTTGCGTTTGATAGATCTTTAATATCCAAAGTGGATATTCAAGATCTTGGAAGCAACACATCTCTCAAAAAAGATAGAGAGAGTGTTGTTCCAGAGAAGGTGTATGGTCTAATACTGAAAAATACGAGATTTCCACCATAGACCTTCTCTACTGCCGAGATTCTCACCATAGACCTTAAAAGTCTTTTCTTCTCAATAGGCTTCTTCCATTGCCGTCTATGAGGGTGAGAAAGAAAAGTTTCTCCATTGAGGATATTTTTCTTGGTGTATTCCTTAGACAGTGAGTTTGAAGACTTTTCATATTGAGAGAGTTGTTTGTGATGAAAGTGGATTGAGATATCTTGATTTAAATAGGGGAGGAGGAGTTTCACGGGTTCCATTAAGTGGGTAGTTGGAACGGTGAGAGTAAAGGAGTTTCAACTTCCAAGAAGTTGAAAAGTAAAAGGAATCTTTTACCAGTTACCAAGGAATTGAAACTGTTTTAATTAGAAAATCAGTTTCGATTGGTTTGAGAAACGTAACTGTTCTGGTTTGGCTAAGCCCAAAAGAGTGGCCCAAAAAGAAAAGAAAGCTATGTACTAGAGGGAAATTATTCCTATTGGGTTCTCAAGGCCCAAAAAAATAAGACTATCATTTTTCATTCCCTATAGTTCTAATTTCTACTTAGGACGAGGTAGTACCAAAACAAATATGAATATTTAAAAGAAAAGAGGTACTAATTTTCCAAAGTCCTGTACATTTTTAAACATCCTAGGGACCAGTACTTTTAGAGCTGGTTGGAAATGAATTAAGGACTAAAGCTTAGTTTAAGAAGGCAGATTTTGTAAGGTACCTGAATCGGAGATTTCCAATTTTAGTACCAAAACTGAGATATCCGTCTTCCATTGCTTTGAGCTTATCAATAATTCATTGCCAAAAAAAAAAAATTGTTAGCCAAAACTAGGTAAGTTCCTCCTGAATTACATTCCCCCTGAATGTATGCGCTTCAGAAAAATAATTAAGACAAAATCATACTTGAGATCAGCATAATCAAGCATAATAAGCACAATTAAGGCATACTTAAGCAATGTTTAAACCAATCAAGCAATGTTTAAACAAGAAGGTGTTTTCATCAAAACAAATGTTTTCACATACTTTCCCCCTGGTTTGATGAAAAGAACCTTCAGTTCCTTTTGCGTTTTGAAGATCCGGCAACTTCACTGATGCCCTGCATGTTCCCACACAGTTCTTTGATGCGCCTTAGGTTTTCACGCCTTTCCTCTGTTTGAGCAGCATCTGAGAAGTGGTCAGCCACTGCACCTATAAATTCTGTTCCATCCAGTCCTGAGCTGGATAGGTGCTGTGCTGAGTTTTCCGGATTTCTTTGCTGTGCTTCAAGGATCAGATTAGTCATGTGCAGATGAGAAGGGACATAAGATGCTTCTCCTTCGTTGACTGCAATAGGGAGCTGTGGTATTGGAGATGGACTGTGTTGTTGGAGAATTACTTCCATCTTGCGGTTCCCAGAATGTGCACCAATAAGTCTGAACAGCTTGTATGCTTCCTTTTGATTGTCAATGATCACCTTCAAGTAGTCTTTGGTTACTACTTGATTTGCTGAAGCTATAGCTAGGGCTGATCTGATGTCCATTTGGAGAAGGGACATCTGTTTTTGCAGACCAATTGTGACATTTGCTATTTGCTCCTTGACTTTGTTGAATTCATTGAATTGCAGTTGACTGTCAGAGGTGTATATTTCCATCGTATTGCTCACAGTTTTACTCAATAGAGAGATGATCTCTAGAGTCTTTTCTACTGATTTACTTATCTCCTTGAGATCAGCGCTGTGTTTCTTTTCAGATTTCTCTATCAGCTCAGTGTGTTTGGCTTCCATTAGCTCTATCTCTTGCCTAAAGGAGGCATGTTGAGATGCTAGGGCTGACTCAATCAGCCCTTGGACCTTCCTTGTCCAGGTTTCCGGTATCTCATCCGGAAGAGTAGGAGTGGAAGAGCTATGGAAGGGAAAATTAGTTACCTGATGAGGAGATGATGTCCTTTGAAAGAGTTGCAAAGGAAGAGATTCAGCATCTTCTTGCATATCTTCTTCATCAGTGATCTTTAGTGTCCTCTCAGATTCGCCTTCTGCTTCATCAAGTGCAAAATTTGATATGTATCTTGAGAGTGAGTCACTATCTTCAGCTTCATTTGGTTCTTCAAAAATGGCTATTGGAGTTTGAGAGACCTCCTCTTCTGCCATCTGAGATTCCCTCTCAGCTTTTCCAGAGTGCCTTTGGACTTTTACTTCTTTCTCCATAATTTCTGGAATAGCTGACTGTTCCGGAATTTCTGCTGACTTTTCCAGAATCTCAAATTGTGTCTGATTGAAGTTCTCACAAGGAGTTGTGAGGATCTCAAGCACTTGAGATTGGATCAGTCGCTGAAATTCTTCTTCTTCAGTTGCTTCCTGGTTCTGCTCTTGTGGGGGAGAGGCTGCCTTCTCTTGAACAGTTTCAGTCAGAACCATTTCGAACGCAGGTGAGGTTTCCGTAAAGATAGGGAAATCCTTAGCTGTTGTTTCCAAAACAGCTATTTCTTCAGAAGTGGGAGCCATTTGATCTTCTGTGGCTTTTGAGAAGACTGGCTTGTAGACTGCAGTATCTTCATCATCTGCTTCAAAGTCTGAAATTGGTGTAGTGGCCAAGTGTTCCAGATGCAGATCCTTATTGTTCCTTTGCCATACCCAGTAGTCATCCAAGATGTCTTCACAGCAGTGGTTGACTGGTATTCCTAGGCATTTCTTGATAATCTTTTCATTCTTCAGCTGTTGGTCCCAATCCAACAGTTGCTCTTCTGAATTTCCAACTTTCCAAGCTCTCCAATTATAGTAGAGCTGCCAGAATTTGTTGTCAGCATCATCTGTATGAGGCTGAGATGAGGTTGGAAGGCTTTGGACTGGAGGGATTTCTTCTTCAAATTGTTGAGGGCTCTGGTTTTGAATAGAGGTTTCCTCAGCAGTTTCCCTCTCCTTCAACTCATCCGAATCGACATCTTTGGATGTTGATGAAGAGTTGATCTTTCTCTTCTTCTTCCTTTGAAGTTCTCCATGGTCAGAGACTTCTTCTTCTTCTTCCAAACATACCAAGGCAAGATTCTGTGGTGCTTCAATGGAGGGAGAGGGGGACACCACTTGCTTTCTTTTGGCAGTCTTTGCCATATGGATGAGTAGGACATTATCTGATGAGCTATCTTCTGCAGTCGTACTGGCACTGGCTCTGTTTTCTCCTTTGGAGGATAAGTAGTATAGCCAGTATCTTTCTCCATACTTCTTTCCTTTAGAAGCAATACCAATAGACTCCAAGATATGTCCAAGGTATAGTCCTTGACAAAGATATTTCTGGTTGGGCTTTCCCAGATGCTTTGAGATGGAATTGAAAAACTGTGCAGCCCAGTTTACCTTAGTTTTGGTAATGAGAGCGTTGATGATGAAGGCTCTCTCCTGGGTGATGTCATCGGCATGACCTCCACTCCCACATTCGAGGCAGGCGATGACCAGTTCCAGAATCAATTTGTAATCGTTGTTCAGATCTGCTTTCTTTGCTGGGCCAGAAGGAGTTCGCCCAGAAATTCCAATGATGTTCCAGTCCAGATTTTTGACTGGAAATTTCCCAACTTCAACTCCAGAATTGGGAAGGCGAAGCTTTCTTCCCAATTTCTTCTGCGAAAGCTTCACCTTTGAGCCTCCAACAGTGGACTTGATGACTGGAAATGTCCTCTGTGGATTTTTCTTTGACTGAGCAGATTTGATTTCTCCATTTCTGTAGAATTCAAGAACTTCTTCCTCGAATTTGAGGCGAATCTCCATTTGAAGAAATTCGGAGAGTTCTTGAGCGGCTATCATCTGCAGATAGTTTTGGAAGAATGTTGGAGATGAGCACTTGGCTTCTAACTTCTGAAAGTGGACATTTGCACCGACAACCTTCATTTTCTCAGAAATTTGGGTGAAAATTTGAGAAATAAAGGCTTAGGGTTCTTGCAGATTTTTTGAGAATTTTTCGCGAAGAAGATGACAAAGAATTTTTGAGTGGGCGGTTGAGATCTGAATAGTGGCGATTGGGATTTAATGTGGGCGATTTATGCGGTTAGTGGCGATACTGTTCCCAAGGTCACGTTCCCACCCATCATTTTGACAGACGTGGAAAGTGAACTGCCACGTGCACTACATTCAGTCTAATTGAATTAGACCAATTTTGTGAAGCAAATCGGAAAACTTGGCTTCACTTAGTGGTTTGGTGAAGATATCCGCCAGTTGTTCTTCAGTTGAGATATACTCAATTTTGATATCTTTCTTTTCCACATGATCTCTGATGAAGTGATGCTTGACATCAATGTGCTTAGTGCGAGAATGATGCACTGGGTTTTGAGAGATGGCTATGGCACTTTGATTGTCACAAAAGATTGTTACTTCCTTTGTTTTGACTCCATAGTCCAGTAATTGTTGCTTTAGCCACAAAACTTGAGCACAGCAACTGCCAGCAGCAATGTACTCTGCTTCTGCTGTAGATGTAGAAATGGAGTTTTGTTTCTTACTGAACCAAGAAACAAGATTTCCACCAATGAATTAACAAGTACCTGATGTACTTTTCCGGTCAACTTTGCATCCGGCAAAGTCAGAATCTGAGTATCCCACTAACTCAAATGAATTGCTCTTACCATACCACAAACCCATGTTATGAGTTCCTTTGAGGTATCTGAGAATCCTTTTAGCTGCTACCAGATGACTTTCCTTTGGCTTTGACTGGAATCTGGCACAAACACCTACTGCATATGAGATATCCAGACGGCTTGCAGTAAGGTAAAGTAGAGATCCGACAATCCCTCTGTAGAGAGTTTGATCTACATCCTTTCCATCTACATCCATATCAAGTTTGGTGGATGTGCTCATGGGGACAGAAACGGATGACTTCTGATCAACATTGAACTTCTTGATAAGATCCCTTGTATATTTTGCTTGATTGATGAGAGTGCCTTCACTTCTCTGTTTGATTTGAAGGCCAAGGAAGTAGTTGAGTTCCCCCATCATGCTCATTTCAAATTTTCCTTGCATGAGGGTTGAAAACTTGGTGCATAGATCTTCCTTCGTTGAGCCAAATATGATATCGTCCACATAAATCTGAACTAATAGGAGATCTTCTCCATCTTGTAGCTTGAATAATGTCTTGTCAATTACTCCTTTAGTGAATCCATTGTCTATAAGAAATTGAGACAATGTATCATACCAAGCTCTTGGTGCTTGTTTGAGTCCATATAGCGCTTTCTTGAGTCTATACACCTGATCTCCCTTAGTGTGCAACTCAAATCCTGGAGGCTGTTCTACGTACACTTCTTCCTCTAGGTTTCCGTTGAGAAATGCGCTTTTGACATCCATTTGATAGACTTTGAAGTCCTTGTAAGTAGCAAAGGCTAGAAACAGCCTTATAGCTTCAAGTCTAGCAACTGGAGCGAAGGTTTCATCAAAATCTATACCTTCTTCTTGACAATATCCTTTAGCAACTAATCGGGCCTTGTTTCTGACAACAACGCCGTTTTCATCCATCTTGTTCCGGAAGACCCACTTTGTCCCAATGACATGTTGATGAGTAGGTCTGGGAACAAGTTTCCAGACATCATTTCTGGAAAACTGGTTGAGTTCTTGCATTGCATTGATCCAATCAGAATCAGCTAGAGCTTCTTTAATATTCATTGGTTCCACTTGTGAGATGAAACAAGCAAGCATAGCTTCTAGATTCTGTTGGGCACTTCTTGTGCGAACACCAGATTGAATATCTCCAATGATCTGTTGAGAAGGATGATCCCTTAACCAACGAAGATTGTGTTGATTGGGATTGACTGGTTGATCTAGTTCAGCTTCTGGTTGAAGAACAGAAGTTGTTGGTGTTTCCGGATGGATTGGCACTGGGTCGCCATTTCCGGAATTGTCGCCGTTTGAGATATCCGGAATATTGGAAGGCTGGCCAAAATTTCCGGAGGGCTCAGCACCGTCTGAATCCGGATTTCTCTGTGAAATCTTCAGAGGCAGACTTTTGAATGGAATGAATTCCGTGGGCTTCATTCTATCTTCTTTATTGACTTCTTCATCCTTGTCTGATAAATCCAGAACCTCATGATCATGTTCTGATGGTTTGTCAATCACATGTTTTTCATCAAAAATGACATGTATTGACTCTTCAGTGATCATGGTTTTCTTGTTGAAGACTCTGAACGCCTTGCTTACCATGGAATATCCTAGGAAGATGGCCTCATCTGATTTCTCATCAAAAGTGTTCAGATGATTCTTCCCGTTGTTTAACACAAAGCACTTGCTCCCAAAAATATGGAAATATGATATATTAGGATTTCTCCCATTCCACAGTTCATAGGGAGTTTTGTTGTGCCTTTTATAAATCATACTCCTATTTTGAGTGTAGCAAGTTGTGTTAACTGCTTCAGCCCAGAACCTCTTTGGTAAGGAAGCTTCTGCTAGCATGGTTCTCACTGCTTCCTTCAGAGTTCTGTTCCTTCTTTCAGCTACACCATTCTGTTGAGGTGTTCTTGCTGCAGATGTCTGATGAAGAATTTCGTTTTCTTCGCAGTAGTAAATGATGATTTCATTCAGGAATTCTGTGCCTTTGTCAGATCTGATCTTCTGAATGGTCTGACTTGCTTGATTTTGAATTAGCTTCATGCAGTTGGTGAGTTTCCCTTGAGTCTCCTTCTTGCCGTTGAGGAAGATTGTCCACGTGTATCTTGAGTAATCATCAACTACCACAAGGACATATTTCTTTCCACTTAGACTTATTGGTGTAACAGGGCCAAATAAGTCCATGTGAATAAGACTTAATATCCTTGTAGTTGAGGGTGCCGATTTTGCCTTGAAGGTGGACTTGACTTGCTTTCCTTTTTGGCAAGCATCACAAATACTTTCCTTTCTGAATGCAGCTTTGGGAAGACCTTCTACTAACCCTTCTTTGGACAACTTGTTGAGAGTTTTGAAGTTGAGATGACTCAACCTCTTATGCCAAAGCCATAGAAGGTTAGTGTCACCTTTGCTGATTAGACATGCTTCCTTGACATTATCCCACATTACTTCATAGATGTTCCTGATTCTCTTCCCAGTGAGAATGACTTCATTAGTGGATATGTTCTTAAGAGATGCCATGTCCTTGCAGAATTCCAAGGAGTAACCTTTATCACAAAACTGACTTATGCTAAGAAGGTTGTAATTGAGCCCTTCAACATAAGACACAGCTTGGATGGTTAGTCCCTTGTATACCAGATTTCCTAGCCCTTTAGTAAGGCCGAAATCATTGCTTCCTCCAAAAGTAACTCTTGGACCATCATAGGGAGTTAGATTGCTCAAAAGGCTCGCATAATGGTGTGTGTCCCTACATCAAGTTTGAAGTTGCAGGGAATCTTCCTTGCAGCTCTAAACTTGTTGGGATTGTAATCATAGTTGTAGGCATAAAACTTCCTACGTGCAGGAGATGTTATTTCCTGTTTCCTCCTAGTAAACCTAGGTTGATAAGACCTATGATTTTGTCTAGGTGGTGCATAGTGTGTCCTGTGTCGGTTATAAGCATACTTAGGTGGCACAAATAGCTTCTGAGGTGGAGGGTGACTATATCTTGGCATAGTTCTCCACTCAGAATTTCTTGGAAAACTCCTGTCTCCCCATAATGGGTATAGCCTCGTGTATAATGGGGGTTAGAAGGTTTTCTTTTGAAATTATTTCCTTTTTGAGGTTTGTCCAGCTTCCTATAGTTCTTAGGAGGGACTACCTTTTTGGAAACTTCTGTTGGTTTTTCCTTTTCCTTCCCTTTCTGCTTATTTGGTTTAGCAGTAGGTTTAGGAGGGATGAAAGTTGTTTTCCCTTTCCTTTTAGAGCTAGAGGAGTCAAACCCAAGTCCTTCACGACCCTTATGTTTGGTCGTTTCAAGAAGCTTATCCACTGCCTCTTTTGACTTAAGAGTCCCTAGTTCTTTGTTAAGGGATTTCACCTTTTCAGAGAGAGATTCATTTTCAGTCTTGAGTTGAGTGATCTCATTCAGTTGACTTTTCCGACCTTCAGTCAATTTGAGATTCTCTTCACTCAATAGTTTGTTCTCCTTTGTTAAGGAAGAATGTTTGAGATTTATCTCCTCAAAGTCTTTCCTCATCTTTTTGAACTGGTCAAAAAGATTTTCAGAAGTTGGTATGCTTTCATAAGAAGATGAGCAGGAGGTTTGTGAGGTTACCTCTTAATAAGAAGATCACCCTCACACCCTTACTTCCCTCCTCCTCGCCCACTGTCCAAAACAGCCAAGAAAATCATCCCACTCTCATTTCCACCATACTCCAACCTGAACACCATGAGTTCAATGAATTTAAAAACCTCATCCTCCTTGATCTTGAAGAAACTGAACCCAATATTGTTCTAAAACAGCCCCACCCTTTAGTCCAGCCAATCCTTGAAAAATATGCCCATGTATTTCCTGAAGACGTACCACACGGTCTTCCTCCCAAAAGAGATATCCAACACAAGATAGATCTTATTCCCGGAGCTGCTTTGCCCAACAAACCGGCATATAGAATGAATCCTGAAGAGACAAAAGAAATCCAGCGTCAAGTGGATGAATTGCTAGAAAAGGGATTCATTAGGGAGAGCCTAAGTCCTTGTGCTGTCCCAGCCTTGTTAGTACCAAAGAAGAATGGTACATGGAGGATGTGTTGTGATAGCCGTGCCATCAACAAAATTACCATAAAGTATAGGTATCCCATACCTAGACTTGAAGATATGCTGGACGAGCTACACGGTTCTAAGGTCTTCTCAAAAATCGATCTTAGAAGTGGTTATCATCAAATCAAGATTTTTGAAGGAGATGAATGGAAAACTGCTTTCAAGACTAAGTTTGGTCTTTACGAGTGGTTGGTTATGCCTTTTGGTTTAACTAACACCCCGAGCACGTTCATGATATTGATGAACCAGGTCCTGAAGCCATTTATAGGTCATTTTGTTGTTGTCTACTTTGACGACATCTTGATTTATAGCAAGAATAAAGAAGAACATATCAATCACCTCACTTTGGTGATTAAGAAGCTTGATGAAGAACAATTGTATGGCAACCTAGAGAAAAGCCAATTCTTCTCTCAAGAAACTAAATTTTTGGGATATTTTATCTCAAATGAAGGGATCAAAGTTGATGAGAGAAAAACGCAGGCCATACGAGATTGGCCCATACCAACCACTATGCAACAGGTCAGGAGTTTTCACGGCCTTGCTTCTTTCTATAGAAGATTTGTCAAGGACTTCAGTACTATCACAGCTCCTCTCACGGATTTAACCAAACATCAAAAGTTTGAGTGGAATCCAAGTGCACAACAGGCCTTCGAAACTATCAAACTTAAACTAACACATGCACCGGTGTTAGCTTTGCCTAGTTTTGATAAGTTCTTCGAAGTTGAATGCGACGCTTCCGGCGTTGGCATAGGAGCAGTATTATCCCAAGAAGGCCACCCTGTGTCATATTTTAGTGAGAAGTTGAACGACACCCGAAGGAGATATTCAACTTATGACAAAGAGTTTTACGCTCTTGTACGATCTCTTGAGCATTGGAGGCATTATTTGATTAGCAAGGAGTTTATACTCCATTCTGATCATGAAGCGCTGAAGTACATCCAAGGGCAACATAAACTCCGACCCCGTCACGCCAAATGGGTCGAATTCATCCAAACCTTCACCTTCTCCATAAAACACAAGAGCGGAACCCTGAACAAAGGCGCTGACGCCTTATCCCGGCGACATTTATTACTAACGGTACTTAGTACCAAACTTGTTGGCTTTGAAATGTTGCAGGGATTGTACAAAGATGATGAAGATTTCAAGGAGGCATACCATAAGTGTCTCACACGGCCCTCTGGTAACTTCCTCATTAAAAACGGTTTTCTGTTTCGTGGCAACCAACTATGTATCCCTAAATGTAGTTTGCGCGAAACAATAATCGAGGAAGTTCATGGCGGTTCTTTGGCTGGTCATTTCGGGATGGATAAAACTTATATGATGCTTCAAGAGCATTATTACTGGCCAAAGATGGAAAGAGACACCGAACATTTCATTCGGCGTTGTACTACTTGTCAACTTGCCAAAAGCCACTCCAAAGCCACACAAGGAATGCATATGCCGCTGCCCGTCCCACAAGCTCCCTGGGAAGACGTGAGTCTAGATTTCATCACCGGTTTACCACGAACGCAGCGAGGAAAGGATTCAATCATGGTGGTGGTTGATCGATTTTCAAAGATGGCACACTTTGTTCCGTGCCTAACAACTCATGATGCTTCACAAATTGCAGATTTATACTTTAGGGATATTGGCAAACTTCATGGCATTCCCCGAAGCATGGTTTCCGATCGAGACAGCAAATTCTTAAGTCATTTTTGGATGACTTTGTGGAGAAAAATGGGTACTAAACTCAAGTTTAGTACATCAAGCCACCCGCAAACCGATGGCCAGACGGAAGTAACAAACCGAACACTTGGTACCATCCTTCGTGCCATCATCAAGAAGAACATCAAACAGTGGGAAGAATTGCTTCCTCATGCCGAATTTGCTTACAACCGCAGTCCAAGCAAAACAACAGGCGTTTCACCATTTGTTACTGTTTATGGTGTTAATCCCCTTACCCCACTTGATCTTAATCTAATTTTAACAGATACAAAGTACAGTTGGGAAGCGGAGAAACGAGCACAGGAGATACAAAATATTCACAACAAGGTCCGCGCAAAAATTGAGAAAATGAATGAGCGTGTCAGTGAAAAGATCAACAAGCGACGCAAGAATATGGATTTCCAGCCTGGAGATCTTGTGTGGATCCACCTTAGAAAAGAGCGTTTTCCCTCAAAACGCAAGTCCAAGTTACTGCCCCGAGGAGATGGTCCGTTCGAAGTTTTAGCTAAGGTTAACGACAACGCATACAAGATAGACCTGCCTGGAGACTATGGAGTTTCAGCCACGTTCAATGTCACGGATCTCAGCCCGTACTTTGAACCTGAAGATATTCCGAGTTTGAGGTCAAACTCTTCTGAAGAAGGGGAGGATGATGTACCCCGGGATGCTCCTACAAGCACGGAGGTTACACCACAAACCATAAAACAAATCAAAGGGTTAATATCTAAGTGTTATGATCCTTGTTGGGCTGAACTCATTAACCTTTCGTACCCTAAAACCCAAACCATAACCCTGCTCCTCCAAAGCTCTTCTTGATATCAAACCTTTCCATATCCTTCCCAAATATCCAAAGTCTTTTATTTCCATTTGATAAACAAAATAAAGTCTTTTCTCTCCTTTTTAGCCCTGAACGAGAATGAGGTCAGAAGGACAAGCCTTGTGTATTATTTCTACTTCTGTTGTTCCTTTTAATTAAAATAAAACCTCCCTTTCACTAACCCACTTCAAACCCACGAATTTCCCAACTCTTTTACCCAAAAATCAGGCCACATTATGTTCCACAAAACAAAAACAAAATCAGGAAAAAGTTTTCCTTGATTGAATAGTGCTGATTTTGTCCTATTGTTCAAAACCCAATCCCATTCATATCCTTCAGCTTATGGCCGAATTTCCCAATCCAAATATCCATAAACACAACTCCATTTACCAAGGATAAAGATAAAAACATCAAGGAACCAAAATCAGTGATTGAATAGTGCAAACTTTGTCACATTATCCTTAATTGTCAAAGTTACAATTTTCCTTGATTTCCTTCTCACATGGCAAGAATTAATGAACCATACTAAGCCAAAATCCCAGCCTTTTTAATCTCCTTTTCCTTGTCAATGAGTGCTGCCCACTAAGAATAATAACACATGGATATTAATCACATGATTTGTAGGAAAGTGAAGTGTAATTTCCCTTATTTTTGCATTATATATTTCGGCCATGAGGCCGTGTAAAGATCATCTCATTTATCATTATCAATATTACTCTTGAAGTATTCCCTGAATTGGTGTGAAGCTAGTTCAATCCACTTCCTAATGAAATATCTCTAAAGTTGGCTACTTTTGAGTGTGTGTTAGGAGTCTATTTAATACTTTAATAGTGATTATTATTGTATAAAATAGATAACAGCCCCAAATATATATTAAGAGTGTGTTTATCTCTTACATATTGTTTGGTTTATCCCTATTCAAAAATCCCAAAACATTTTCTCTGTTTTTTCCTCTGATCCTGATTCTGAACTTCTGAATAATCGATTATCCTTAACTGATAATCGACTATTGTAGTCTGCAGATTCTTCTCCAAAGTACAAAACTTCTCATAATCGATTTTCAATAATTTGATAATCGATTATCATCATCCTCTGGAAGTATCCAGTTCCGCGTAAATCCTTGTAAATCGATTGTCTTGTATAGTCAATCGACTTTTGGGTTCCTCAGAACATTACCAGTTCTGTATCAGATCCTATTAATCGATTTACTGAGCTTGTTAATCGATTATCTCCCACTTCCAAATCCTGAGTGAATCATTCCCTGTGTTTGAGTACAACATTGGCCCTGCCCAGTTTCGAGAAGTTGTTCGAGGTGGAGTGTGATGCATCGGGAGTTGGCATCGGGGCTGTCCTAACTCAAGAGGGACACCCTGTTTCCTACTTCAGTGAGAAGCTTAATGACACACGAAGACGCTATTCTACCTACGACAATGAATTCTATGCGTTGGTACGGTCTCTTGAGCATTGGCAACACTATCTCGTGAGTAAGGAATTTATCCTTCACTCCGACCATGAGGCGTTGAAGTACATCCAAGGGCAGCACAAGCTTTGACCCCGTCATGCCAAATGGGTTGAATACATTCAAACCTTTACATTCACCATCAGGCACAAGAACGGGTCTATGAACAAAGGCGCGGATGCATTGTCCCGGAGACACCTATTACTAACGGTACTTAGTACCAAACTTCTTGGTTTTGAATTTTTGCAGGAACTCTACAAGAATGATGAAGATTTCAAGGAGATGTATGCCCAATGCTTATCTCGGCCCCATGGAGATTACCTAATCAAAGATGGTTACCTCTTTCATGGTAATCAACTGTGCATCCCAAGGAGTAGCGTTCGTGAAACCCTGATAGACGAGGTCCATGGTGGTGGACTAGCTAGTCTTTTCGGGATCAACAAGACTTATTTGATGATGAAAGAACATTACTTCTGGCCCAAAATGGAGAGAGACATAGTGCACTTCATCAAGAGATGTCACACTTTTCAACTTGCAAAGTCCCAAGCCTTACCCCAAGGAATGCACTTACCCTTACCCGTCCCGTACGCTCCGTGGGAAGATGTTAGTCTGGATTTCATTACCGGGCTGCCCCGAACTCAACGAAGCAAGGATTCCATAATGGTGGTTGTGGATAGATTCTCAAAGATGGCCCATTTCATTCCCTGCGTTACTACATACGATGCTTCCCAAGTAGCCGATCTCTACTTCCGAGAGGTCGTTAAACTCCATGGCATACCCCGCAGCATGGTCTCTAATAGGGATCCCAAATTCCTTAGCCATTTTTGGATGACATTGTGGAGAGAGCTAGGCACAAAGCTCAAATTTAGCACCGCTAGCCATCCGCAAACTGACGGTCAAACCGAGGTCACCAATAGAACGCTTGGAACTCTCCTTTGAGTTCTAATCAAACGAAACATCAAGCAATGGGAAGAGCTACTGCCGCACGCCAAGTTTGCCTATAACCGAACCCCAAACAAGACCACAGGGCAATCCCCAAACAATACAGTTGGACAGCTGATCAACGGTCCAAGGAAATTCGAGAACTCCGCGAAAAGGTTCGAAAGAAGATTGAAGCGGTAAATGAGAAAGTTAGTAACAAGATCAACAAAGGAAGAAAATTCACAAGTTTTCAGCCCGGGGACTTGGTTTGGATTCACCTAAGGAAAGAGCGTCTTCCTGCTAAACGTAAGTCCAAGTTACTACCAAGAGCCGACGGCCCATTCGAGATTTTAGAGAATATCAACGACAACGCCTACAAAGTCAATTTGCCTGGAGATTACGGAGTTTCTGCTACATTCAACGTTAAGGATCTTAGTCCATATTTTGACCCTGAAGAACTTCCGAGTTTGAGGACAAACTCTTCTGAAGACGGGGAGGATGATATATCTCAGAGCACCACAAATCACCCTCAAGTCCTTAAGGAAATCAATGGAATAATGTCCAAGTTTTATGACCCCCTCTGGAATGAAATCATCACTAAACTATGCACCTTAACCATATTTACCCTGAACCCATCACCACCTTAATAACCAATCCCAACTTTTCACAATCCATTCCCAGGAATCCAAAGAAAACCAAGCCACAATTTCCCTTTCCTCTTATTTTACAATGCCGAAAATAAGTGTCCAAAAACACACCCAGCATGGTCCCCATTATGTTCCCCAATACACTCAAATTATAACCCAAATGCCCAGGGATATTTTCCTTTCACAACAATACATCCAATCCCCACAACAAACCTACAACAAAACTCCAAATGACACATCCCACACACCCCTTTGTCTCCCAACCCTAACCAAATTCAAATTCCCCCAAAACCTCCACAAATACCCAGCCAAATGTACCACTTTATCTTACCCCCACTCCTTGGCCCTCAACCTCAGCCCTCCCCACATTCATCCCTCCTCCTTCCCCTAACATTTCCTGCAACTCGGGAACAACCCAAAACCCCACCAAACAACCCATATCCCTGATTTCATTCCACTTAAGAAACATAAGCACATGGGCATTATTTTGAGTGAGTTGTATTTTCCCTTATTCCCTCCAATGTAATCCTATATATTATTCAGCAATAGGCCTGGGTGTAGAAACACATTGTATTCCATTTTTAAATCAAAGTGATTCACTTGTGTGTTTCATTCCAAATTCCTAATCCTCTATCTTAAGAGTGGTTCTCTTGAGTGTAAGTTTTAGGTTCTAGTTATTTAAATAAGTGTGTTATATCTTATTTGAATGCTAGACTCAACCCCAAGTTAAGACAAGGGTGTGTAATATCCCTTAACACCAACTTGGCTTATTCCCCTTCCCAAAGAAATACCTCTTTCCCTGTCTCGAGCTATCCAATAATCGATTATCGTTAGTAGAAATCGATTATCTATCCTTCGTGAAACATCTGCAACCTTCAATAGTCGATTATCCCTTTCCGACAATCGATTATCAGCTTTTCCCAGAAACCTGCAATTCTCAATAATCGATTGCCACTCCTCCGTCAATCGATTATCGTCCTTCTCAGAGAGTTCCCAGGAAACTGCCAAGAACCTGAAGCCTTCAATAATCGATTATCCACTTAGGACAATCGATTATCAGCTTTTCCCAGAACCTGCAATTCTCAATAATCGATAACCACTCCTCCGTCAATCGATTATCGTCCTTCTCAATGAATTCCCAGAAAACTGTCAAGAACCTGAAGCCTTCAATAATCGATTATCCACTTAGGACAATCGATTATCTTCCCCTCCCTGCAAATAAAGAGTTTGAGACTATAAAAACCTGAGCTTAGATATAATAGAGAGGGTGATTTGGAGTGGCTTTTGTTGTGGGGAAGGTGGTACGACTTTAGAAAGAGTATTGGGTGAAAAAGGGAGAGTATTTTCAAGTACCTAGTGGAGATGTTCTTTGGAAAAAAATATCTTAATTAAGAGTTTTCTTAACTTTTCCCAAGTTCTCACCTTCGCTTTTCCTTGGAGCTTTTGTTTTGAAGCGACGCTAGCCCACCAAGTAGAGGCATGTCTTTGAAACTTTGCCACCACTAGCTTGACCTTCTTCTCTTCGGGTATGTCTTTGAGTGTAAAGACATCTTCAACTTTTTCTAACCACTTTGAGAACTTCTCCGGGTCGTTTCTTCCTTCAAACATGGGAATCTCCATAGAATTAGTAAGCTCCTTCATTTGTTTCATCATAAGCTCAACTTCCATCTTTAGCTTCTCCTGGGCAGCAACTAATTCACCTCGAAACATGTTTTGCGAAGAGCCTGGCATGGTGGATATATTGCTTGAAGAGTGTACAGTTGACAGTAACAAAAGAGATGAGGGAGGCGCTGTAAAGATGATCCCTTAGGGATGTTCAACACAAAGCTCTGATACTAGATGTTATATCCGAACCGGGGGTATTATCATGTAAGTAATTTGAGGGAGGAAATACAGAGAAATTGGAAGCAAAACTTGAACAACTTTTAAACTTCAGGGGTGCCAGATAGTCGATTGTCACAATTGTGATAATCGATTATTGGGTTATATGGTTTAGGCCAAGAGAAATCAGAGGGGTACGATAGTCGATTGTCACTAAAGTGATAATCGATTATTGTACTTTGTTGTTTATTCCAAGAGTGTTCCGAAGGGTCAGATAGTCGATTATCTATGTTTGATAATCGATTATCAAGGCAATCAAGATCGAAAATCTGTGTGGAAAATAGTGGTGTTTGTGTGGGGAATGGATGGGATTAATATGGTAATGATGGAGTTCTTTTGGGTATTTTAATATGAAGAAAGAAAGGAGATTAAGGATAGAAATGGTGAGAAGAGAAATGGGTAGAAAATAATGATGGATAAACCAAGTTGGTGTTTAAGAGATATTACACACTCTTATCCTAACTTGGGGTTGAATCTAGAATTTAATTAAGATATGACACACTTAATCAAATATCTAGAACCTAAAACTCACACTTAAGATAACCACTCTTAAGATATAGAATTAGGAATTTGGCTATAATAGAATCACACTATTTTATAAATACTCAAAGAGTAAAATGTTTTTCAATATTCAAAGATTGTGTTTACAATGGCCATAGGGCCTGATTATATAGGCACGGGGAAGGGGGAAGAAAACCACAATACATTGAATGTAGACATAAGGAATCTTCCTATAAACATCCTCTCTCAAAGCCTTGAAATATCAGCCATGTTTTAGGTCCTTTTATTGGAATAAAATCAGGGATGGGTGTGGTTGTAGGGTCTCCAATGAAAGGCAAGCCAAGGAGAATGGATAGCATTCTTTTGGGCTGGTTTGAGGGGATGTTGTTATATCTAAGCTCAGGGTTTTATAGTCTCAGACTCTTTATTTGCAGGGAGAGGGAGATAATCGATTGTCCTAAGTGGATAATCGATTATTGAAGGCTTCAGGTTCTGGGTAGTTTTCTGGGAATTCTCTGAGAAGGGCGATAATCGATTAATGGGGGAGTGACAATCGATTATTGAGAATTGCAGGTTTCTGGGAAAAGCTAATAATCGATTGTCCTAAGTGGATGTTGTACCCGAGACCCGGGGTGGTCTAGGATATCAACTTAAGAAGAGGAAGAAGGAGAGAAGGATGTAGATATATAGGGGAGGCTGAATTCAGAAGGAAACCAGGGAGAGGTAAAGAAGCATTTATCAAGTGAATAATAAGACGAATCACACACACTTATCTTCACTCGGGTTAAACTCTAGTATTTAAATAAGGAATCACTCAACTTATTTAATATATCTAGAACCTAAAACTCCCACTTAAGAGAACCACTCTTAAGATATAGAATTAGGATTTAATATATAGGATTTAGAAAGAGAGAGAGCTGAGCAAGAAACTTATATTATCACAATATATATTTTACAAGCTGATTATACATTGATCCAGGGCTAAAATATATAGGCCATGGAATGGAGAAAACAATACAACAATCATGATTAAATAAAATACAACAAAGGAAACTTCCCACTTCTTTCCTACAAAATAAAACAAATGCTGTGCATGTGTTAATATCTCAAATGAGTTGAATTCAAGGCTAATGATCAGGGATTTGGCATGTATTTTGGGTGGTCTTAATGTATGATTTTCGTCCTTAAGGTGGGAGAATAAAGGAAACAACATGGCTTGACTTTTAGTGAGTAATAGGACAAGAGATTACTATTCAATCAAAGACTTTTTGGGCAGGCACATGGATGAGGGATTAAGCTTTGTTTTGTATTGTAAAAGTCTTTGATTTTGTTGAATAATAACATGGGAATTTCGTCCATATATAGTGGGAATGGTATGTAGCAAAGTGTGTTCCTAAATGACAAAACATTTACTCTTAATTCAAAGACCACTTTACTGATTTCTAAGTTTAGAGCAGTGTGATAATCGATTATCGCCTACTGATAATCGATTAATAAGTTATGTCTTCTAACCCAGAACATTCAGAGTTGTCCAATAGTCGATTAACATTTTAGAAACAATCGATTATCAAAGACTGGCTTCCAAACTGGATATTTTCAGAGATGAATAATAATCGATTATTAGTTGGTAGATAATCGATTACGGAGCATTGCTGGACTATGTTAGGAGAAATCAGAGGGAAGAAATAGTCGATTATCTATATTGGATAATCGATTATCAAGACTTTAACAGAAGAAAAATAGCAAGCTAAGGTTTTGTTTTGTCTTTTGGTGTTCACCTTCGGCCTAGGCTTAGTAATGAATAACAAAGATTTTATTCTGGACAGAGGAATTGAGTTTGGATGTTGTGGGAGAGGGTTTGTGGGTTATGATTTGGTTTAGGGGGGATTTTGGGCAACAAGGGCTAAGGGTTGGGCCTTTTGATGGGAAAAAAGGAATGAATTCAACCCAATAAGGATTATAACACTCAAGCATTAACCCCTGATTTTTCTTACCCTTTTGTGATGCATGGTGGGGTACAACAGTGGATAATCGATTGTTGAAGGCTTCAGGTTCTTGGCAGTTTTCTGGGAATTCTCTGAGAAGGACGATAATCAATTGACGGAGGAGTGGTAATCGATTATTGTGAGTTGCAGGTTTCTGGGAAAAGCTGATAATCGATTATCTGAAAGTGATAATCGACTATTGAAGACTGCGGATGTTTTACGAAGGATAGATAATCGACTTCTACTACTGATAATCGATTACTGGACAGCTTGAGACAGGAAAAAAGGTATTTCTTTGGGAAGGGGAACAAGCCAAGTTGGTGTTAAGAGATGTTACTCACCCTTATCTTAACTTGAGGTTGAATCTAGCATTCAAATAAGATATAACACACTTATTTAAATAACTAGAACCTAAAACTCACACTCAAGAGAACCACTCTTGAGATATAGGATTAGGAATTTGGAATGAAACACACAAGTGAATCACTTTGATTAAAAGGGGAATACAATGTGTTTCTACACCCAGGCCTATTGCTGAATATATAGGATTACATTGGAGGGAATGAGGGAAAATACAACTCACTCAAAATAATGCCCATGTGCTTATGTTTCTTAAGTGGAATGAAATCAGGGATATGGGTTGTTTGGTGGGGTTTTGGACTGTTTCTGAGTTGCAGGAAGAAACAGAGATGTGTTTAGATGGTGTTTGAAATGTAGCTGTGGGTGATGGAATGGGGATGGTTGTGGCCGTGTGTAGGATGCTTGCTCTTGGTGTTTTTGGAGTGGCTTCATGGGGTGGTTTTTGTGGAGACAAAGGCATTGTTGGGACATGAGTTCTAAAGGGGTTTGGGGGAACCATGTGATGGTAATCTCTCGGCAAAAATCTCTTGATCAAAATCTTCCTCATCTTCTCCCAAGTTTGTACTTTGGGCTTTCCTTCAAACTTTCTCTTAGTGGAAATATGTGTCCACCAAGTGGAAGCGTTTCGTTGGAACCGGGATGCTACAAGCTTGACCATTTTGCCTTCGGGCATATCCTTAAGGATTAGGATATGTTCAACCTTCTTGAGCCACTGTAGGAACTTCTCCGGATCGTTTCTTCCTTCAAAGGTCGGAATGTCCACTGAATTTGTGAACTCTCCAATCTTTTTCATCAAAGCATCAAGCTCCTTCTTGAGTTTATTCTGTTCAGCAACTAAATCTCCATGAGACATGTTTTGGGAGTGGTTTGACATGGTTTTAAGGAAAGAGAAGTGCAGGGTATTTTGGGGTATAGGTTGGCCGAGTTGGGGTTGGTTCCTGGGCAGTGAGTTGAAAGGTTTTTGGAGTATGTTTTGGCCTGGTTTTTGGATGGTTTAGCCAGGGGCTGTTTTAGGTGATAAGGTGGGTGGGCTTTTGGGTTTTTGGGCTGTCTTTGGCTTTTCAAACCAAAGCAAAAGGTGAGGGAGGAATGGCTTTTTTTTGGGGCTGGTTCTGGGCAGTAGGGAATGAAGGAAAAAAAGTGGGTTTTGTTGGGCTTTTTTTTTTTTTTGCAGTAGGTTTGGGACGAAATGGTTGAGGGGAAGGGGAGGGTTGAGGGAAGTGTTTTTGGCCCTTAGGGATGTGGAACAATGAGCTTTGATACCAAATGATATATCTCGAACTAGGGGTCTTAACAGAGTTGTGGTTTTTTGGAGAGGAAATGTGATAATATGTTGAAGGCAAGCAAGAGGCGAAATGAATGGAGTGTGAAAGAGTTCTTTTTAATGGTTTTTAATATGAGAAAAGAAAGGAGGATCAGGAGAGAAATGGTGGGATTAGAAATGGCTAGAAATAAGTGTTGGATAAACCAAGTTGGTGTTAAGAGATATTACACACTCTTCTCCTAACTTGGGGTTGAATCTAGTATTCAAATAAGATATAACACACTTATTTAAATAACTAGAACCTAAAACTCACACTTAAGGTAACCACCCTTAAGATATAGAATTAGGGGTTTAAAATAGAAAACACATAAGTGTATTACTGATGGAAATTTCAGATTCAAAAAAGTGAGTTACAACAATGGCCAATGGCCGATATAAATAAGCAAGCAAGAAAGGGGAAACTACCAAGTTCTTTCCTTAACAAATCTTTGACAATAATAATAATCAAATATGGAGTCCTTTCATGGGGGATGAATCAGGGATTTTGTGGGGGTGTTGGGTGACATTAGTTTGTGGTTTTTGATGGGGAAATATTAAGGGATGTGGGCTGTGTTTCTAGGCTGGGCTGGTTCGGCCATATTAGGGGGCAAAGGGTGACTGATTTGGGACTTGATTTGGCTCTATATTGATGTGAATATTTAGTGGTTGGGGAGGGACTTCATTTGGCCAGGTTGGGGAACAATGGGTAGTGAGAATGGTTGGGTTATTTGGTGTGTTGTGGCTGATCATTTGGGGAGATTATTTTTGGTCAGGGGGGATATTAAGGTGTATATAGGGTGGTTATTATGGGAGAATATAGGGTGGTTAAGTGGTCAATGGTCCTTCGTTTTATTATGTTGTTTAATTAGGTGGTTAGGGGACAAAGATGGGGCCATGGTTTGTGAAATGTTTGGGAGTGAATGAGTGTTGGTTTTTGGTGTGTTGTGTTCGGCTAGGGGTGGGAAACTGAGAGGGGTTGATTTGGTCCATGAGTTAATATGGTTTTTTGGTTGTTTTTGTGTTGTTTTGATGGGCTGATTTGGGGGGGTTGTATTCGGCCAGGCCATGAGGCAAGTGGGAGGGATTGGCATGTGTTGTTTTGGCATGTGGTGTGGTGGTTTATTTGGTGGTTAAATTGTTAAAGTTGTGCCATGTGTGTTTTGTTAAGTAATGGATGTTTTGTGTCTGGTTTAGGGGACATAGTGGGGGCCTTGTTGGGTGGATGTTTTAAGGGGTAAATGGGTTTGTTTTGGCTTCTTGTTTTCGACCAACTTAAGGGTTATGAAAGGGGTTTTATTGGGTGTGTTTTAACATGGTCTTGAGGGGTGAATGAGGTAGGGTTTTGGGGAAGATGGGTTCGGCCAAGATGAAAAGGAGAAGGGGGAGAATGGTTAAGGTTTGGTGTTGTTTCTGGATTGTAGGGATTGAGGAGGATCATGGGTTTAAGGGCCTTCAAAATGGATCATATAGCTTAAACATAGGTCCTCGGCTTCCCCCGGGAGTGTAGGGTATAGGGCGAACCATGATGAGGCTGAGCCCAGTGATATCATATCAGCTTAAGAAGAGGAAGAAGGAGAGAAGGATGTAGATATATAGGGGAGGCTGAATTCAGAAGGAAACCAGGGTGAGGTAAAGAAGCATTTATCAAGTGAATAATAAGAGGAATCACACACACTTATCTTCACTCGGGTTAAACTCTAGTATTTAAATAAGGAATCACTCGACTTATTTAATATATCTAGAACCTAAAACTCCCACTTAAGAGAACCACTCTTAAGATATAGAATTAGGATTTAATATATAGGATTTAGAAAGAGAGAGAGCTGAGCAAGAAACTTATATTATCACAATATATATTTTACAAGCTGATTATACATTGATCCAGGGCTGAAATATATAGGCCATGGAATGGAGAAAACAATACAACAATCATGATTAAATAAAATACAACAAAGGAAACTTCCCACTTCTTTCCTACAAAATAAAACAAATGCTGTGCATGTGTTAATATCCCAAATGAGTTGAATTCAAGGCTAATGATCAGGGATTTGGCATGTATTTTGGGTGATCTTAATGTATGATTTTCGTCCTTAAGGTGGGAGATTAAAGGAAACAACATGGCTTGACTTTTAGTGAGTAATAGGACAAGAGATTACTATTCAATCAAAGACTTTTTGGGCAGGCACATGGATGAGGGATTAAGCTTTGTTTTGTATTGTAAAAGTCTTTGATTTTGTTGAATAATAACATGGGAATTTTGTCCATATATAGTAGGAATGGTATGTAGCAAAGTGTGTTCCTAAATGACAAAACCTTTACTCTTAATTCAAAGACCACTTTACTGATTTCTGAGTTCAGAGCAGTGTGATAATCGATTATCGTCTACTGATAATCGATTAATAAGTTATGTCTTCTAACCCAGAACTTTCAGAGTTGTCCAATAGTCGATTAACATTTTAGAAACAATCGATTATCAAAGACTGGCTTCCAAACTAGATATTTTCAGAGATGAATAATAATCGATTATTAGTTGGTAGATAATCGATTACGGAGCATTGCTGGACTATGTTAGGAGAAATCAGAGGGAAGAAATAGTCGATTATCTATATTGGATAATCGATTATCAAGACTTTAACAGAAGAAAAATAGCAAGCTAAGGTTTTGTTTTGTCTTTTGGTGTTCACCTTCGGCCTAGGCTTAGTAATGAATAACAAAGATTTTATTCTGGACAGAGGAATTGAGTTTGGATGTTGTGGGAGAGGGTTTGTGGGTTATGATTTGGTTTAGGGGGGATTTTGGGCAACAAGGGCTAAGGGTTGGGCCTTTTGATGGGAAAAAAGGAATGAATTCAACCCAATAAGGATTATAACACTCAAGCATTAACCCCTGATTTTTCTTACCCTTTTGTGATGCATGGTGGGGTACAACATCCTCCCCATCTTCAAAAGAGTTTGACCTCAAACTCGGAGTATAAATTGGCTTGGAATGATCATTGAGGTCTCTCGTGTTTACATTCACGTTCCCACAAACATGCTGGTTGACTTGAGTCATTGCTATCGTCTCACGACGAGTTTCATCTATGTATTCAGATTTACCAGCTCGTATCAATGTTGACAGATGAACGGGAGATTTTTCTTCAGGATGAAGAGAAGTAAGGGTGATTCTCTTATTGTCTTTGAGGAATGAATACGTGTTAGCGTATCCATCGTAGAGAACCCTGCGATCAAACAACCAAGGTCGTCCTAGCAGCACATGACAAGCGTCCATCGGTATCACATCACACCATATTTCATCCTTGTAGGTTTGCCCAAGACTTAGTGACACCAAGCATTGAGTGTCAACACGTAACCCTTTACCGTGATTCAGCCATTGAATCGTGTATGGTGTCGGGTGTGGTGAAGTTTTCAGGTGGAGTTTATCCACCATAGTCTTAGAGGCAACATTCGTACAACTCCCACTATCAATGATGAGAGAGCACACCTTTTCTTGGATTGTACAACGAGTATGGAAGATATTCTCTCGTTGTATTTCTTCTTTTGGACAGGCCATCGCACTTAAAGTTCTACGAATGACCAAAAGCTCTCCATCATCAGGTCCGACATACTCTTCTTCTTCTTTATCCCATGAAGGGTCAAAAGTATCATCATTGCACTCGACAAGAGTCATGACCTTCTTATTGGGACAATCTTGAGCTATGTGACCATTCCCTTGGCAACGATAACATTTCAGAGTTCGATTGATATTTTGATTGTGCCGGGGTTGATTTTGGATATTTGAGGGAGGGGTTGGAAGTATGGGCTTATGGTGAGAGGAAGGAGCTGGGGAAGGTGAAGGAGATGAAGGGGTGGGGAGCAAAGGTGGATTTGAAGAGGAGATTCTCATTTGGGCAGCCTTGCCTTTCTTGATTTGGCTTTCAACTTTGAGAGCCAGCTTTGTAAGATCGTCAAGAGTGTGGTAGTCTTGAAGTTCCACAGTGTTAGCTATTTGGACATTCAATCCAAATAGATACCTCACAAAAGTTTGTGAATCATCTTCTTGAAGATCACACCTTAATAAGAGTTCCTCGAACACTCGATTGTATTCCTCTACAGAACGAGAGCCTTGCTTCAAGTGTTGAAGCTTAGAAAAGTTTTCTCGTATGTAGTTCTCAGGCAGAAACTTCTTCTTCAAGAGTGCTCGCATCTTGTTCCACGAGGTCAGCGGGGGCTTGTCTTCTCTTCTACGCCTAATGGTGACGTTGGTCCACCATGTTGACGCATACTTTCTGAACTTTAACGCCACGAGTTTGACCTTCTTTTCTTCGGAGACATCCTTGAAGTCAAAGACACGTTCAACGGTCTCTAACCATTCAAGAAAGTCATCAGGGTCGTTCTTTCCTTCGAAAGTGGGCATGTCAACCTTGAAATCAGAGGCTGACTTTTCTAGATTTCTAGCTCTTATGGTAGCAACAGAACTAGCATCATCTTCATCTTCACTTTCTTCAGGAGTTTGAACCATACTCATCTTGAATTTAGTGAGCTTTGCCACTTCTTTTGCCAAGTATTCAACTTGAGCTTTTAATTCTGCATTTGAAGCAATAAGCTCTTCTTGGGACATGTTTTGAGTTGTATGAGACATGGTTTAAAAGAAATAGGTGTAGGGAAAGAGGGGTGTAGGTGAAGAAAATTCAGCAGGGGAAGATAGTCGATTATCTTAGTTTGATAATCGATTATCGATGTTATCAGAATCAAGATTGGGAAAGAAAGAAAGAAAGAGAGGGGAGTGTTTGTGGTCCTCAAAGAGATGTTCAACAACAAGCTCTGATACCAAATGTTATACCCGAGACCCGGGGTAGTCTAGGATATCAACTTAAGAAGAGGAAGAAGGAGAGAAGGATGTAGATATATAGGGGAGGCTGAATTCAGAAGGAAACCAGGGAGAGGTAAAGAAGCATTTATCAAGTGAATAATAAGAGGAATCACACACACTTATCTTCACTCGGGTTAAACTCTAGTATTTAAATAAGGAATCACTCGACTTATTTAATATATCTAGAACCTAAAACTCCCACTTAAGAGAACCACTCTTAAGATATAGAATTAGGATTTAATATATAGGATTTAGAAAGAGAGAGAGCTGAGCAAGAAACTTATATTATCACAATATATATTTTACAAGCTGATTATACATTGATCCAGGGCTGAAATATATAGGCCATGGAATGGAGAAAACAATACAACAATCATGATTAAATAAAATACAACAAAGGAAACTTCCCACTTCTTTCCTACAAAATAAAACAAATGCTGTGCATGTGTTAATATCCCAAATGAGTTGAATTCAAGGCTAATGATCAGGGATTTGGCATGTATTTTGGGTGATCTTAATGTATGATTTTCGTCCTTAAGGTGGGAGATTAAAGGAAACAACATTCCATGAAGCATGCTGTTCTACATCCATAAAGGGACCCCTTTACACCATTCCATAGTCTAAGATAAGCTTTTGGTTTGTCTAAGTCGTGGAGACTACCCGGAAGACCAAGAAACGCAAACGTTGCAAGACGAGGCTTCGGAAAATTTCTTCCTGAAACTTTCAGTGTAAAGAATCGACCACGAAGGACGTTACATATCATATTTCGAAGTGAAATTTTCACGGCTGAAATTTGAAAGTGTTGGCTTCAATTTGCCGTTGGTTTCGCTCAATTCCGAGTTCTTGTTAGTGAGATGCGCCCACTCAAAGTTGAAGACGAAGTTCTGCCTGTATCCTGACTTCCTTGCGAGTTTGGTCATGAAAGAGTAAGCAAAGCTCTATCAATGACTCTGCATTTTTGGTACGTGTTAAGGGACTTTAATATCTAACTATGAGAATTGGAATCTTGTCATTCTAATCTCTGGTTCTTGAGATATGGACTTCCCAAAACGCCTCAAAAATTTGGAAATTATCTTTGTGAATGAGGAAATCTACAAGGTTTCAATAACGTTCCCAAGATTACACAAGAATGTGCGAGAAGACTTCGGAAAGAAAATAAATTGGTGGTTCATTGGATTCTTCCTTTGATTCGGGAATTCTCTTATGAACTACTAGTTCTCCACGGTGGTGTGAAAGTTTGAGGACAAACTCTCTTTGAAGAAGGGGAGTATGATGTACCCCCGGATGGCTCAAGCAAAACCACCCTCTCCCAAATATCCAAAAGTCTTCTTTCTTTTTCTTAATTCAAAATAAAGTCTTTCCCATCAATTCTTAACTCCAGGTCAAAAATGAAATCAAACGAAGACAAGTCAAACCTTAGTTTCTTGTTATCTTTTAAAACCTTCGTTTGTTTCTTTTCAAATCCTTTTATCCAAAT
This sequence comes from Cuscuta australis, assembly GCA_003260385.1. Taxonomy (NCBI): domain Eukaryota; kingdom Viridiplantae; phylum Streptophyta; class Magnoliopsida; order Solanales; family Convolvulaceae; genus Cuscuta; species Cuscuta australis. The sequence continues at coordinate 349,478 of NQVE01000065.1, forward strand.
AATGCCTTTCCTTTTTTTACTTCCTATCCTGATCCTGAAAGCCTGAATAATCGATTATACACAACTGATAATCGACTATTCTATCCTTCTGATTCCTTGTCACAAATTAGCAACCTCCAACAATCGATTATCTTCAAACTAATAATCGATTATCTGTGTACTCTAAAAAATACCCAGTTTTGGTGCAAGCCGTGTTAATCGATTGTGCTTCAGTGTAAGTCGATTATTGGGCGTCTCTGAATATTTCCGGTTTGGAACCAGATCTTGCTAATCGATTACCCAGAGATATTAATCGATTATTCTACATCCCTGAACCGTGAAACTCAAAGTTATTCTATTCTCGTTTGTCTTTTCTAAGCTTGGGTATAAAGCTGAAATTATCCCTTGATTTTCAACAAAGAATAAAGTCTTTGGTTTCACAAAGCAAAAGCATGATCACTTTCGAAACAAAGGAACAAAAATCACAAAGTCATTGAATGAATAGTGATGTTTTGGAATTGTATTCACAAAAGTCTAAAGCTTGATTTCCCTTTGTTTTCTTCCTTATATGCACGAAATTTCTCCCTAAATAAACCCAAGGAAGATTAGCCCAAAATCAGGAGAAGCATCTTGGAAAATCAGCTCACATGGATGGACTTTAATCTTTGGTTTTTAGGAAAGAAGTAGGAAGTTTCCTTTATTGTATTTTTATTTATTTGTTGTTGTACTTCCCCTCCATTGTGGCCTATATATACACAGCCATATGGCCATTGTAAGGGAGCGATGGATTGGATAAAAACTTCTTTCTTTTACTCTTTGAGTAATTATTTAAAATAGTGTGATGCTATTTTGACCAAATTTCCTAATGAAATATCTTTAAAGTTGGCTACTTTTGAGTGCGTGTTAGGAGCCTAATTTTATACATTAGTAGTGATTATTAATGTGTAGAAGAAGATAAAAGCCCCAAGTTAAGATAAGAGTGTGTCTTATCTCTTAACACCAACTTGGTTTATCCCTTCACTTTATTTCTGTCCATTTCATTCCTCACCATTTCTTCTTCTTAAACTTATTCTTTTCTCTCATTAAAAACACCAAAAAGAACTCTTTCCCACACTCCATATTTCACCCCTTCAATTCCATCATCCATTTCCTACCGCAAATCCACCACAAAATAGCTACTCGATAAGACCCCAGGTCTCGGGTACAACATCTGGTATCAAAGCATGCTGTTCTACATCCATAAAGGGACCCCTTTACACCATTCCATAGTCTAAGATAAGCTTTTGGTTTGTCTAAGTCGTGGAGACTACCCGGAAGACCAAGAAACGCAAACGTTGCAAGACGAGGCTTCGGAAAATTTCTTCCTGAAACTTTCAGTGTAAAGAATCGACCACGAAGGACGTTACATATCATATTTCGAAGTGAAATTTTCACGGCTGAAATTTGAAAGTGTTGGCTTCAATTTGCCGTTGGTTTCGCTCAATTCCGAGTTCTTGTTAGTGAGATGCGCCCACTCAAAGTTGAAGACGAAGTTCTGCCTGTATCCTGACTTCCTTGCGAGTTTGGTCATGAAAGAGTAAGCAAAGCTCTATCAATGACTCTGCATTTTTGGTACGTGTTAAGGGACTTTAATATCTAACTATGAGAATTGGAATCTTGTCATTCTAATCTCTGGTTCTTGAGATATGGACTTCCCAAAACGCCTCAAAAATTTGGAAATTATCTTTGTGAATGAGGAAATCTACAAGGTTTCAATAACGTTCCCAAGATTACACAAGAATGTGCGAGAAGACTTCGGAAAGAAAATAAATTGGTGGTTCATTGGATTCTTCCTTTGATTCGGGAATTCTCTTATGAACTACTAGTTCTCCACGGTGGTGTGAAAGTTTGAGGACAAACTCTCTTTGAAGAAGGGGAGTATGATCTACCCCCGGATGGCTCAAGCAAAACCACCCTCTCCCAAATATCCAAAAGTCTTCTTTCTTTTTCTTAATTCAAAATAAAGTCTTTCCCATCAATTCTTAACTCCAGGTCAAAAATGAAATCAAAGGAAGACAAGTCAAACCTTAGTTTCTTGTTATCTTTTAAAACCTTTGTTTCTTTCTTTTCAAATCCTTTTATTCAAATAATTCCTTTCCTTTTTTTTACTTCCTATCCTGATCCTGAAAGCCTAAATAATCGATTATACACAACTGATAATCGACTATTCTATCCTTCTGATTCCTTGTCACAAATTAGCAACCTCCAACAATCGATTATCTTCAAAATAATAATCGATTATCTGTGTACTCTGAAAAATACCCAGTTTTGGTGCAAGCCGTGTTAATCGATTGTGCTTCAGTGTTAGTCGATTATTGGGCGTCTCTGAATATTTCCGGTGTGGAACCAGATCTTGCTAATCGATTACCCAGAGATATTAATCGATTATTCTACATCCCTAAACCGTGAAACTCAAAGTTATTCTATTCTCGTTTGTCTTTTCTAAGCTTGGGTATAAAGCTGAAATTATCCCTTGATTTCAACAAAGAATAAAGTCTTTGGTTTCACAAAGCAAAAGCATGATCACTTTCGAAACAAAGGAACAAGAATCACAAAGTCATTGAATGAATAGTGCTGTTTTGGCATTTTATTCACAAAAGTCTAAAGCTTGATTTCCCTTTGTTTTCTTCCTTATATGCACAAAATTTCTCCCTAAATAAACTCAAGGAAGATCAGCCCAAAATCAGGAGAAGCATCTTGGAAAATCAGCTCACACGGATGGACATTAATCTTTGATTTTTAGGAAAGAAGTAGGAAGTTTCCTTTATTGTATTTTTCTTTATTTGTTGTTGTACTTCCCCTCCATTGTGGCCTATATATGGGTGTGTTTTTGGACACTTATTTTCGGCATTGTAAAATAGGAAGAAAGGGAAATTGTGGCTTGGTTTTCTTTGGATTCCTGGGAATGATTGTGAAGTGCTGGGATTGGTTATTAATGTGGTGATGGGTTGAGGGTAAGTATGGTTAGGGTGCATGGTTTGATGATGATTTCATTCCAGAGGGGTTCATAACACTTGGACATTATTCCACTGATTTCCTTAAGGACTTGAGGGTGATTTGTGGTGCTCTGGGATATATCATCCTCCCCGTCTTCAGAAAAGTTTGTCCTCAAACTTGGAAGTTCTTCAGGGTCAAAATATGGACTGAGATCCTTAACATTGAATGTAGCAGAAACTCCGTAATCTCCAGGCAAATTGACTTTGTAGGCGTTGTCGTTGATCTTCTCTAAAATCTCGAATGGGCCGTCGGCTCTTGGTAGTAACTTGGACTTACGTTTGGCGGGAAAACGCTCTTTCCTTAGGTGAATCCAAACCAAGTCACCAGGCTGAAAACTTGTGAATTTTCTTCCTTTGTTGATCCTGTTACTAACTTTCTCATTTACCGCTTCAATCTTCTCTCGAACCTTTTCATGGAGTTCTTGAATTTCCTTGGACCGTTGATCAGCTGCCCAACTGTATTGCTCTTTTCCTACGATGGGATCAAGCTCAAGTGGGGTGAGGGGGTTCGAACCATAGACCACCATGAACGGGGATAGCCCCGTGGTCTTGTTTGGGGTTCGGTTATAGGCAAACTCGGCGTGCGTCAGTAGCTCTTCCCATTGCTTGATGTTTCGTTTGATTAGAACTCGAAGGAGAGTTCCAAGCGTTCTGTTGGTGACCTCGGTTTGTCCGTCAGTTTGCGGATGGCTAGTAGTGCTGAATTTGAGCTTTGTGCCTAGCTTCCTCCACAATGTCATCCAAAAATGGCTAAGGAATTTGGGATCCCTATCAGAAACAATGCTGCGAGGTATGCCATGGAGTTTAACGACCTCTCGGAAGTAGAGATCGGCTACTTGGGAAGCATCGTATGTAGTAACGCAGGGAATGAAATGGGCCATCTTTGAGAATCTATCCACAACCACCATTATGGAATCCTTGCTTCGTTGAGTTCGGGGCAGCCCAGTAATGAAGTCTAGGCTAACATCTTCCCACGGGGCGTACGGGACGGGTAAGGGTAAGTGCATTCCTTGGGGTAGGGCTTGGGACTTTGCAAGTTGACAAGTGTGACATCTCTTGATGAAGTGCTCGACGTCTCTCTCCATTTTGGGCCAGAAGTAATGCTCTTTCATCATCAAATAAGTCTTGTTGATCCCGAAGTGACCGGCTAGTCCACCACCGTGGACCTCGTCTATCAGGGTTTCACGAACGCTGCTCCTCGGGATGCACAGTTGATTACCACGAAAGAGGTAACCATCTTTGATTAGGTAATCTTCATGAGGCCGAGATAAGCATTGGGCATACATTTCCTTGAAATCTTCATCATCCTTGTAGAGTTCCTGCAAAAATTCAAAACCAAGAAGTTTGGTACTAAGTACCGTTAGTAATAAGTGTCTCCGAGACAACGCATCCGCGCCTTTGTTCATGGACACGTTCTTGTGCCTGATGGTGAATGTAAAGGTTTGAATGTATTCAACCCATTTGGCATGACGGGGTCGAAGCTTGTGCTGCCCTTGAATGTACTTCAACGCCTCATGGTCGGAGTGAAGGATGAATTCCTTACTCACGAGATAGTGTCGCCAATGCTCAAGAGACCGTACCAACGCATAGAATTCTTTGTCGTAGGTAGAATAGCGTCTTCGTGTGTCATTGAGCTTCTCACTGAAGTAGGAAACCGGGTGTCCCTCTTGAGTTAGGATAGCCCCAATGCCAACTCCCGATGCATCACACTCCACCTCGAACAACTTCTCGAAACTGGGCAGGGCCAATACGGGGGCATGCATTAAGCGATCCTTGATTGCTTCGAAGGCTTGCTGGGCTCTCGAGTTCCACTCAAACTTCGGATTCTTTGTCAAGTCCGTGAGGGGGGCAGTGATAGTACTAAAGTCCTTCACAAATCGCCGATAGAAGGATGCAAGGCCATGGAAGCTCCTAACTTGCTACATTGTTGTGGGAACGGGCCAATCTCGTATGGCGTGTGTTTTCTTCTCATCGACTTTGATCCCTTCACTTGAGATAAAGTATCCCAAAAACTCGGTTTCTTGATAAAAGAATTGACTCTTCTCAAGGTTTCCATATAACTTCTCTTCTTCCAATTTCTTAATCACCAAAGTGAGGTGATCAGCATGATCTTTCTCGTTCCGGCTGTAGACCAAAATGTCGTCAAAGTACACTACGACAAAGTGACCTATAAATGGCTTCAACACTTGATTCATTAGTCTCATGAATGTGCTTGGTGCATTGGTTAATCCAAATGGCATAACTAGCCACTCGTATAACCCGAACTTTGTCTTGAATGCTGTTTTCCATTCATCTCCCTCAAAGATTCGAATTTGATGATAACCACTTTGGAGATCAATCTTCGAGAAGATATTGGATCCATGAAGTTCATCCAACATGTCCTCAAGCCTAGGTATGGGGTACCTATACTTGATGGTAATCTTGTTAAGGGCTCGACTATCACAACACATACGCCAAGTACCATTTTTCTTTGGCACCAAGAGAGCCGGAACAGCACAGGGGCTCAGGCTTTCTCTCACGAATCCTTTAGCTAGTAACTCATCAACTTGCCGTTGGACCTCCTTGGTTTCCTCAGGGTTCATTCGGTACGCAGGCTTGTTTGGTAGGGCTGTTTCTGAGTTGCAGGAAATGTTGGGGGGAAGGAGGGATGAATGTGGGGAGGGCTGAGGTTGAGGGTCAAGGGGTGGGGGTAAGATGAAGTGGTACATTTGGCTGGGTATTTGTGGAGGTTTTGGGGAATTTGAATTTGGTCAGGGTTGGGAGACAAAGGGGTGTGTGTGGGGTGTGTCATTTGGAGTTTTGTTGTAGGTTTGTTGTGGGGATTGGATGTATTATTGTGAAGGAAAATATCCCTGGGCATTTTGGTTTATAATTTGAGTGTATTGGGGAACATAATGGGGACCATGCTGGGTGTGTTTTTGGACACTTATTTTCGGCATTGTAAAATAGGAAGAAAGGGAAATTGTGGCTTGGTTTTCTTTGGATTCCTGGGAATGAATTGTGAAGTGCTGGGATTGGTTATTAATGTGGTGATGGGTTGAGGGTAAGTATGGTTAGGGTGCATGGTTTGATGATGATTTCATTCCAGAGGGGTTCATAACACTTGGACATTATTCCACTGATTTCCTTAAGGACTTGAGGGTGATTTGTGGTGCTCTGGGATATATCAAAATCCTTTTATCGAAATAATGCCTTTCCTTTTTTCTCTTCCTATCCTGATCCTAAAAGCCTGAATAATCGATTATACACAACTGATAATCGACTATTCTATCCTTCTGATTCCTTGTCACAAATTAGCAACCTCCAACAATCGATTATCTTCAAACTAATAATCCATTATCTGTGTACTCTGAAAAATACCCAGTTTTGGTGCAAGCCGTGTTAATCGATTGTGCTTCAGTGTTAGTCGATTATTGGGCGTCTCTGAATATTTCCGGTTTGGAACCAAATCTTGCTAATCGATTACCCAGAGATATTAATCGATTATTCTACATCCCTGAACCTTGAAACTCAAAGTTATTCAATTCTTGTTTGTCTTTTCTAAGTTTGGGTATAAAGCTGAAATTATCCCCTGATTTTCAACAAAGAATAAAGTCTTTGGTTTCACAAAGCAAAAGCATGATCACTTTTGAAACAAAGGAACAAAAATCAAAAACAAAGTCATTGAATGAATAGTGCTGTTTTGGCATTTTATTCACAAAAGTCTAAAGCTTGATTTCCCTTTGTTTTCTTCCTTATATGCACGAAATTTCTCCCTAAATAAACCCAAGGAAGATCAGCCCAAAATCAAGAGAAGCATCTTGGAAAATCAGCTCACATGGATGGACATTAATCTTTGATTTTTAGGAAAGAAGTAGGAAGTTTCCTTTGTTGTATTTTTCTTTATTTGTTGTTGTACTTCCCCTCCATTGTGGCCTATATATACACAGCCATATGGCCATTGTAAGGGAGCGATGGATTGAATAAAAACTTCTTTGTTTTACTCTTTGAGTAATTCTTTAAAATAGTGTGATGCTATTTTAACCAAATTTCCTAATGAAATATCTCTAAAGTTGGCTACTTTTGAGTGCGTGTTAGGAGCCTAATTTTATACATTAGTAGTGATTATTAATGTGTAGAAGAAGATAAAATCCCCAAGTTAAGATAAGAGTGTGTCTTATCTTTTAAAACCAACTTGGTTTATCCCTTCACTTTATTTCTGTCCATTTCATTCCTCACCATTTCTTCTTCTTAGACTTATTCTTTTCTCTCATTAAAAACACCAAAAAGAACTCTTTCCCACACTCCATATTTCACCCCTTCAATTCCATCATCCATTTCCTTCCGCAAATCCGCCACAAAATAGCTACTCGATAAGACCCCGGATCTCGGGTACAACAACACCCCTTCACACCCCCTTGCCCCCATGGCCGAATTCAGCCCCCCCAAATGGCCCATTTATCACTTTTCAAATCTACAATAAAGCCAAAGAAATAAAGGATAATCCTTGATGTATTATTCCTCATGTGTGGACCAAAAATCCATCCCCTCACCTCACCCTTCACATGGCCAAACCACCTCCCTCCCTCACCCTTCACATGGCCGAACTTCCCCCTTCAAAGACACCCCATATTCACCCTTTAACCTTGATCAATGAGGACAACCAAAGACATCAAACAAATAGATATTATACACTTGATTTTAGGAAAGTGGTAGGAATCTTCCCCCATAGTTTTCTTCCCCTTATTTATTTCGGCCAAAGGCCTTGTAATGCAGCACCATATTGTAATTTTATTCCCTTTACTCCTTGAGTAAGATATTTGAATTAGTGTGAAGCTAGTCCCGCCCCCCATTTCCTAATGAAATATCTCTAAAGTTGGCTACTTTTGAGTGTGTGTTAGGAGTCTATTTCATATAATAATAGTGAATATTATTGTGTGAAAAGAAACAGCCCCAAATAAAATAAGAGTGTGTTTATCTCTTATTCATTAATTGGTTTATCCTTATACAACAAAAACCACCAAAGAAACTCCCTCTTTCTCCCCCATTTTCGTCCATCCCCTTTCTCCCATTTAAACACTTCATTTCTTCATCAAAAACCACTCCATAATATTGCTTCTCTCCTGCCCTTCATTCTATCCTATCACCTCTTCCAAACCACCATACTTTCCCTCACCCTTTCAAGCACAAATCCAACCTATTCTTCACCATATATTCTCCTCTATAACCTGCCCTTATTTATCCATAGTTTTCCTAAGCTTGGGTATATCACTTAGCTTGATACTTTAATAGCCTAGAAAATGAAAATGCTAAGTGATCTAAAAACTAAAATGGATCTGAAAACTTTGGCATGTTCATTCCATAATAGTGAGTCAATAACCCAAATGTATCTAGATGTGGCATAGGATCCTGTGGTAGCAATCTCATTTCTCGATCATACATTTTTAAGAAGTCCAAAGTTTGACCACTCAATCTGTTTTGATTATTCACCTCTAACAAAGCCAAACCATAGATTAAATTTTGAACACAAGCACATCTTCATTTTTTATTCATAGAACTCTGACTTCTAAAAAAAGTCACATATAAACTTCATTGTACCTAAAAGGAGTCCAGTGCTAAAAGTAGACTTCAATGTTCAAGTGATATTCATGTGAAACCAAGAAAAAACCTCTTTTAATAACATACCACAAATAATCTTGGAAATAAGTTTTAGTGGTAAAAGTCAATACTAAATACAAAGCATAATTATTAAATGCCTATCACAAATGGGATTTCAGAATCATATAAGCTTAGAAAGAAAATTAAAATTATTGAGTATATATTTAAATAATAAACATTATTGATAGATTCACATATTTTGATTTACATAAATTTCCCTTAGCTTATGGCGTCAAAAGAACAAAAACACATCTCAAATTCAATTCAAGAGCCAAAGAAATCTGTTGAAACAAATTAAAAGAGCACATCAAGTTGCGTCAAACATACAACTCTAAGCCAAGGATTAATCATAGTCCCAATAAGCAATTAGAAGACAACATATAAAAATGGATAGTGAACTGAAACTCTAGATAAATAGATGATAGAGTTAACCTTAAAAAGTGGAGAACAACTTCGCCTTGATTAATTAGTTATTGTGTTGTTCATCGCGTTCACCGCCTACCAAACTCATATACCGTGCTCTTGATTTTGAAATTCCGATCGAATCGTTAGTCGCAACACATACCGCGTTCTTTGTACTTTCCATCTACCTCTTCTAGGGTTTGGTTTAATGTCGGTGAACATTCTCGCCTTCGCAGAGTTACGGAGCGAGTATTGTAGAAATTTAGGATTGGGTTGAATGCTCTGTATTTTTCTGTACCAGATTAGTATTTTTTATTTATCAAAAAAAAGTTTGCTTTTTTTATTTTTGAAAAATGGAATAGTTATTAATTAGAATAATATTACGAAGTAATTATGTAACGCCACGAAACATGGCCTAAATTTTATAAAACAAAAGTAGTTTTGAATATTTTTGTCCAATAAGAAACATTTATACGTTTGACTAAAAATAAATGGATTTTCAAAATAATGACTTTTTATTAAAAACTTACTTTTATGGATATGTCTCGAATAGACGAATCCAACGGTACATTTTAAGAACCAATCTGATTTATAGATTTCAAGTTATGTCAATTTTAAATATTAAAATTTGTAACTTTGACCCATAAAATAAACTCAATTCAAAAGTGATTTTATAAGATTAGAAATCATAATTTTGACACTTGACAACACCATATTTATCATTTGGATTTAATCCATATATTTACATCTCATTCATATTATTAAATTGATTTATGACTGAGATATACCTGAACACTGAGAAAAATAAAAGTTCTTAGAAAAATATTTCGATTACATCAAAATTCTAGTTTTGACAGTCTGATTCCAAAAATACAATCCGTTTTCAATTCGGAGCAGTTTGGGCGAAAAAGCGCATACCGTTTGGAGTAAACTGTTCAGTTTTGGCAAGAAGCCAAAACTTAAATTCTCAAATCTCTGCCCAATCACGTATGTGACTTCACTAGCCACCCTAGCCCTCCACTAACATAAAAACTCCAAATCCCTTTCTCATTATTATACTCCTCCTTTATGATTTACCATCATCTTCATCACACACCATCATTCATCTTCTCCTCTCCATCTCTCCCTCTCTCTGTCGGCAGCAACAAGAACAAGAAAAGAAAACTCCAACTCCATGGTAATATATTAAGGAAAAAGAAGATGGAGCAAGAAAACCATTCAAGTGTCCAAAATTCTGAGCATAAGACAATCAGTCCACTTGAACATCCGGAAGGTATTGCAAAGAAAGTTCGGCGTTGGAATGTCGAAGTTAGTGAGTTAATCGTCGGAATCATGTTCATCGACATACCCGAAACTCTGGACAGCAACTTTCTATTGACTTCAGAATCAAACGGTTTGCAATTTCGTGAAGAAACGATGGAGATATGCCCAAATTACCGCAGGTTATCCAGTTGTGACGGAAATGACAAAGTTGGCAAATTTCGATGTTGTTTCCACTCCCGCTCATCCGTAAGGTTTCGGCCGATGATTTCCAGGTCTGTACCCTTGCGTTAGACTTGTCAAATCATTCATCACATACATACATGAACATATATATTAATCCATATGTTGAAATCATTCCAAAATATATATGTGAAGCATATATATGTCATCTATGTGTTAAGACCAAAATACACCAAATTCATAAAGTTAATATATATACATAAGTATATATAAACATTTGAAATCAACCCAACAACATGTATATGTTAATCAAAGGTGTTTAAAAGACTTAAAGAAGTATTTTAGACACCCAAAAACATCAAGAATAAGATTCGCAGACCCGAACGGTCGACGCAAACGGTCGACCGTCGCGTTAAACATCGAAATGGACCCCGATTGTCAGACAAACGGTCGACTGTCGGTGGCCAACGGTCGACCGTCGCCCGTCCAGCCAAGTGCCGCCGTCCACCTCTAGTCAACAACGGTCGACCGCCGGTCAACCGCGGTCGACCGTCGGTCAACCACGGTCCACCGTCACGGTGATCCGCCAATCCGACCTGATGAAGATCAAGGTCGACCGTCGCGCCAAACAGTCGACCGTTACGAGCCCCGTAGCTTAATTAAATTATATTTTAATCATGTTTCATCCAAATAAACTAATGCATGATTATATATTCATATTGTTCACAAATTGTTCATGTCATATCATTCATTTCATCACACATATTGTAGCATATCATATCATATGCATGCGTAAGAGATCATGCGTAATTGCGTCTCTTATAGCGTGATGTGCGGGACTTACTAGTCCGACATCACCCGTTCCGGGCTTAGTGTACGTACATGGTATTCAGGCTTTCGAGTACCACCCCCATTTTTCTAGTCTCACCTCATTCGTGAGACTAAGGTGGCGTGGGTTCGTCGTACAACCTGGGCGAATCTCATAGCGCAAGGGTCGTCCTTGCACGTTTAGGTTCATGCATCATGTTATCATCATCAAGTACATTGATTACATAGGTGTCATGTAATCATCATCAAGAACAATCAAATTGATTAAATGTGAAATCATGTTATCATCATCAAGTACATTGATTACATAGGTGTCATGTAATCATCATCAAGAACAATTATATTGATTACATAGGTGTCATGTAATCATCATCAAGAATAATTATATCGATTAAATATGCCATCAGGTAATTATCATTAAATATTTATCATCATGATTCATCAAATTGACCATATGATAATATGTGTCATATCATGAATGTTACTATACATTTTGTGGACGTATATATATGTATATGTGATATATCCCAGAGCACCACAAATCACCCTCAAGTCCTTAAGGAAATCAGTGGAATAATGTCCAAGTGTTATGAACCCCTCTGGAATGAAATCATCATCAAACCATGCACCCTAACCATACTTACCCTCAACCCATCACCACATTAATAACCAATCCCAGCACTTCACAATCCATTCCCAGGAATCCAAAGAAAACCAAGCCACAATTTCCCTTTCTTCCTATTTTACAATGCCGAAAATAAGTGTCCAAAAACACACCCAGCATGGTCCCCATTATGTTCCCCAATACACTCAAATTATAAACCAAAATGCCCAGGGATATTTTCCTTCACAATAATACATCCAATCCCCACAACAAACCTACAACAAAAGTCCAAATGACACACCCCACACACACCCCTTTGTCTCCCAACCTTGACCAAATTCAAATTCCCCCAAAACCTCCACAAATACCCAGCCAAATGTACCACTTCATCTTACCCCCACCCCTTGGCCCTCAACCTCAGCCCTCCCCACATTCATCCCTCCTTCCCCCCAACATTTCCTGCAACTCAGAAACAGCCCTACCAAACAAGCCTGCGTACCGAATGAACCCTGAGGAAACCAAGGAGGTCCAACGGCAAGTTGATGAGTTACTAGCTAAAGGATTCGTGAGAGAAAGCCTGAGCCCCTGTGCTGTTCCGGCTCTCTTGGTGCCAAAGAAAAATGGTACTTGGCGTATGTGTTGTGATAGTCGAGCCCTTAACAAGATTACCATCAAGTATAGGTACCCCATACCTAGGCTTGAGGACATGTTGGATGAACTTCATGGATCCAATATCTTCTCGAAGATTGATCTCCGAAGTGGTTATCATCAAATTCGAATCTTTGAGGGAGATGAATGGAAAACAGCATTCAAGACAAAGTTCGGGTTATACGAGTGGCTAGTTATGCCATTTGGATTAACCAATGCACCAAGCACATTCATGAGACTAATGAATCAAGTGTTGAAGCCATTTATAGGTCACTTTGTCGTAGTGTACTTTGACGACATTTTGGTCTACAGCCGGAACGAGAAAGATCATGCTGATCACCTCACTTTGGTGATTAAGAAATTGGAAGAAGAGAAGTTATATGGAAACCTTGAGAAGAGTCAATTCTTTTATCAAGAAACCGAGTTTTTGGGATACTTTATCTCAAGTGAAGGGATCAAAGTCGATGAGAAGAAAACACACGCCATACGAGATTGGCCCGTTCCCACAACAATGCAGCAAGTTAGGAGCTTCCATGGCCTTGCATCCTTCTATCGGCGATTTGTGAAGGACTTTAGTACTATCACTGCCCCCCTCACGGACTTGACAAAGAATCCGAAGTTTGAGTGGAACTCGAGAGCCCAGCAAGCCTTCGAAGCAATCAAGGATCGCTTAATGCATGCCCCCGTATTGGCCCTGCCCAGTTTCGAGAAGTTGTTCGAGGTGGAGTGTGATGCATCGGGAGTTGGCATTGGGGCTATCCTAACTCAAGAGGGACACCCGGTTTCCTACTTCAGTGAGAAGCTCAATGACACACGAAGACGCTATTCTACCTACGACAAAGAATTCTATGCGTTGGTACGGTCTCTTGAGCATTGGCGACACTATCTCGTGAGTAAGGAATTCATCCTTCACTCCGACCATGAGGCGTTGAAGTACATTCAAGGGCAGCACAAGCTTCGACCCCGTCATGCCAAATGGGTTGAATACATTCAAACCTTTACATTCACCATCAGGCACAAGAACGTGTCCATGAACAAAGGCGCGGATGCGTTGTCTCGGAGACACTTATTACTAACGGTACTTAGTACCAAACTTCTTGGTTTTGAATTTTTGCAGGAACTCTACAAGGATGATGAAGATTTCAAGGAAATGTATGCCCAATGCTTATCTCGGCCTCATGAAGATTACCTAATCAAAGATGGTTACCTCTTTCGTGGTAATCAACTGTGCATCCCGAGGAGCAGCGTTCGTGAAACCCTGATAGACGAGGTCCACGGTGGTGGACTAGCCGGTCACTTCGGGATCAACAAGACTTATTTGATGATGAAAGAGCATTACTTCTGGCCCAAAATGGAGAGAGACGTCGAGCACTTCATCAAGAGATGTCACACTTGTCAACTTGCAAAGTCCCAAGCCCTACCCCAAGGAATGCACTTACCCTTACCCGTCCCGTACGCCCCGTGGGAAGATGTTAGCCTAGACTTCATTACTGGGCTGCCCCGAACTCAACGAAGCAAGGATTCCATAATGGTGGTTGTGGATAGATTCTCAAAGATGGCCCATTTCATTCCCTGCGTTACTACATACGATGCTTCCCAAGTAGCCGATCTCTACTTCCGAGAGGTCGTTAAACTCCATGGCATACCTCGCAGCATTGTTTCTGATAGGGATCCCAAATTCCTTAGCCATTTTTGGATGACATTGTGGAGGAAGCTAGGCACAAAGCTCAAATTCAGCACTACTAGCCATCCGCAAACTGACGGACAAACCGAGGTCACCAACAGAACGCTTGGAACTCTCCTTCGAGTTCTAATCAAACGAAACATCAAGCAATGGGAAGAGCTACTGACGCACGCCGAGTTTGCCTATAACCGAACCCCAAACAAGACCACGGGGCTATCCCCGTTCATGGTGGTCTATGGTTCGAACCCCCTCACCCCACTTGAGCTTGATCCCATCGTAGGAAAAGAGCAATACAGTTGGGCAGCTGATCAACGGTCCAAGGAAATTCAAGAACTCCATGAAAAGGTTCGAGAGAAGATTGAAGCGGTAAATGAGAAAGTTAGTAACAGGATCAACAAAGGAAGAAAATTCACAAGTTTTCAGCCTGGTGACTTGGTTTGGATTCACCTAAGGAAAGAGCGTTTTCCCGCCAAACGTAAGTCCAAGTTACTACCAAGAGCCGACGGCCCATTCGAGATTTTAGAGAAGATCAACGACAACGCCTACAAAGTCAATTTGCCTGGAGATTACGGAGTTTCTGCTACATTCAATGTTAAGGATCTCAGTCCATATTTTGACCCTGAAGAACTTCCAAGTTTGAGGACAAACTTTTCTGAAGACGGGGAGGATGATATATCCCAGAGCACCACAAATCACCCTCAAGTCCTTAAGGAAATCAGTGGAATAATGTCCAAGTGTTATGACCCCCTCTGGAATGAAATCATCATCAAACCATGCACCCTAACCATACTTACCCTCAACCCATCACCACATTAATAACCAATCCCAGCACTTCACAATCCATTCCCAGGAATCCAAAGAAAACCAAGCCACAATTTCCCTTTCTTCCTATTTTACAATGCCGAAAATAAGTGTCCAAAAACACACCCAGCATGGTCCTCATTATGTTCCCCAATACACTCAAATTATAAACCAAAATGCCCAGGGATATTTTCCTTCACAATAATACATCCAATCCCCACAACAAACCTACAACAAAAGTCCAAATGACACACCCCACACACACCCCTTTGTCTCCCAACCCTGGCCAAATTCAAATTCCCCCAAAACCTCCACAAATACCCAGCCAAATGTACCACTTCATCTTACCCCCACCCCTTGGCCCTCAACCTCAGCCCTCCCCACATTCATCCCTCCTTCCCCCCAACATTTCCTGCAACTCAGAAACAGCCCAAAACCCGACCAAACAACCCATATCCCTGATTTCATTCCACTTAAGAAACATAAGCACATGGGCATTATTTTGAGTGAGTTGTATTTTCCCTCTTTCCCTCCAATGTAATCCTATATATTCAGCAATAGGCCTGGGTGTAGAAACACATTGTATTCCCCTTTTAATCAAAGTGATTCACTTGTGTGTTTCATTCCAAATTCCTAATCCTATATCTTAAGAGTGGTTCTCTTGAGTGTGAGTTTTAGGTTCTAGTTATTTAAATAAGTGTGTTATATCTTATTTTAATGCTAGATTCAACCTCAAGTTAAGATAAGGGTGAGTAACATCTCTTAACACCAACTTGGCTTGTTCCCCTCCCCAAAGAAATACCTTTTTTCCTGTCTCGGGCTGTCGAGTAATCGATTATCAGTAGTAGAAGTCGATTATCTATCCTTCGTAAAACACCCGCAGTCTTCAATAGTCGATTAAAACTTTCAGATAATCGATTATCAGCTTTTCTCAGAAACCTGCAACTCACAATAATCGATTACCACTCCTCCGTCAATCGATTATCGTCCTTCTCAGAGAATTCCCAGAAAAACTGCCAAGAACCTGAAGCCTTCAACAATCGATTATCCACTTTAGACAATCGATTATTAGCTTTTCCCAGAAACCTGCAATTCTCAATAATCGATTGTCACTCCCCCATCAATCGATTATCGCCCTTCTCAGAGAATTCCCAGAAAACTACCCAGAACCTGAAGCCTTCAATAATCGATTATCCACTTAGGACAATCGATTATCTTTCTTTCCCTGCAAATAAAGAGTCTGAAACTATAAAACCCTGAGCTTAGATATAACAATATGTATCTGTCTGAGAATCATTCTACAATTCTAGCGTGGTACCACTCAGCGGTTTCGCTGAGCGTGTAGTTTGTATTTTTCGTTGACTACACGTAGGTAACAAGAAGACAATGATGGAACCACTCCCGGAGGGCATTGAGTCAGAGGAGATGCAAAGATGACAGGAAAATGTTGATCATCAGATTTTTAAATGTGTCATGATTTGATTATTATTGTACTTCCGCATTACTCTGAAAATATTTTTTAAATGGGTCGCGATCCAGAGTCTGTAAATAAGTAATTGTCATTTTCAAATGTCAAGCGAAATTTTTATTTTACTCTCGTTTCACCTTAATTCGTGTAATTCCGGGTTATACGGATTGGGGTGTTACATTTTGGTATCAGAGCAAAACGATTTTCGGATCATTGAGTCAGTATTTTCAAAGTCCTACATCCGCATCCTCCGCGACATCTCTGCCCCGGGAAAGTAATCAACAAGTAAGTTATTATGACATAACACACGTACTTAACTCATTGAAAACTTGCTTCCTTTGAGTTGCTAGTATCCTCATAGACTCGATTACAATAATGCTTAGATTGCCTCGAAATGTTCTTCGAGGATCACAGTCGACATCAGAAGATCAAGAAGAGGGACTGTAAACCCGATAAGCGCTACATATACGTATGTCATAGTACGCAAATGGCTAAGTGAACGATGTGAATCAACTTCTGTCAAGCCGAAGAATACATTGAAGAAAGAATTTTCTCCGATAGAAAGTGAACAAATTCCCCAAAAGTGAATCTGTCGTTTTTTTTAAGAACACGAACAGAGTCTCCAAAACCAGATCGAATACGACATATGTATCGAATCTGAAACACATTAGAGTGAATCTACATAGAAACATTAAGATAATTGACTCGTTCGTATACCCTACTGACGTGAAAGGTCGTAACAAGATGACAATACAAAACAAGATGTGAAACAGTCACACCAACAGTGAAAGACTGGAAGATAAAGAAAAGGATTAGTATTTACATGGTACATTTTGATGTTGGAAATAAATATTCTTCTGAAATGCACTGGTCATGCAGCTTAGAACGATATTTATAACTGACACGTAATGTACATGGACAATATTATTTCTACTTGGAAATATTACAAATGCAACTCTAAGTCTAACCTTCCAGGATTTGCAAACTCTTCATAACTAGCACCAGGACCTGGGAAAGCCTTAGCAAACTCTAGCTTGTCCAAAAGCTCATCAACAAAGAAAGAGGAAATGAAAAGTTTCCTCTGGTTGGAGGCCATGAAGTTCTGCCTCACCGCATCATCTAGAAACTTGATTAGGTTATTGAAATAACCGTCAATGTTTAAGAGACCAATAGGTCTGCTGTGCAACCCTTCAAATGCCCATTAGATTAAGGTGAACAAACCTTCGATAGTGTCAATCCCTCCAGGAAGTACAATGAAGGCTTCCACAATATGATTCATCTCGAAATATTTATAGTAATTGCTGGAGACGGTGTACTCCGCACCATATGTTGGTCCATAGACCCCTCGTGTTGCTATATACCCTGGTATGAAACCTCTGACTCTACCACCATTATTATAGACCGTTGAAGCTACAGCTCCTTGAAGGCCAACGTTGCCTCCTCCGTAGGTAAGCCTGATTTTTTTTCTCCTTACCAATTCACGTCCTAGATCAACCGTTGTAGCCATGAACCTTGGATTGCTACCAAGAGCATGACTACCAAGTAGACCAACGAATCTTATGGTATTAGAAAGAGCTCGAGAAGTTCCTTCCATAATGTGAGAATGTGAGACGCTCTTGCCACAATTTGATATATATAGACTCTGAAACTAGACCATTGATGGATAAGTAATTATCACCAGCCTAAAAACATACAGGAAAATGGATTCACTCCAGACAAGAATGTACTCGCCAATACTACAGTCTGCTGACGACATGACATATTGAGACTCATGAATAGTTAGGCTCGTTGTCCTGAAATACATTCAAATCCGAGACGAAAAGTCAAAATGACTACTTCCCTAAGAGAATGACTCTTTGAGTAATTTCCAAAGGGTGAAACATTGAGTGATAATTCGCAAATGTTATCTTTGTATCTTGTGACTCGCATCCTTGAAATACTAAAATTTGCTGTGTTAATTATACACTTAAAGCATCTCACTTGATCAAACTTAAAAAAAATTGAATTCCATATTTTTTTTAAATCATTGAGAACTTGTTGTAACTCATGACTCTCCCTCAAACCTAAGAAGATGTTTTATGATACCGATCTTCAAAAAACATACTCTGTAACGATTGATGTGACTACGTTATCTATGAAAATTATTATCAATGATGATCAAGCAACTCTGCTTTAACCCTAACAAAGGAACATATGTGCAACAACTAGAAAGGAAAAGTTGTCATTTGTGTGGTGAATATGACCACACTGAAGGTAAATGTGATCTCCACTTAAGTCAATTGGGCGGACCACCAAGAGAAACCACGCATGTGTCTATAGAATCCCAAACATATTAGAATATGACTATGTGTATAATTTGTCATGTTTTTAGTAATAAGTAATTTAACTATTGTGTGATGAATATTAGTGATATGACGAATACACTAATATTATAATTTTCGAGCACGAAGCTCTATCATAATTATTGAGAAAGTTGGAAATTCCAAGGCAATTATGGAATTATCAATAAGAAAATCAGTATTCAAGAATGACTACATATCATATTGATAATACAAACAGTGACAAAATAACAAGTGTTATCCAATACGTTCATCCAATCATTACAATGTGATAAAAACATATATTATTGTTATACATAAGTGTGATATGCATGTTTACGGTTATAGGCATGCATAAGCCATGTGAAATCAGATTGTTGACATTACGTTAGTCAGAATAACTCCATTAAGGATCGCTAATGAAAGTTCAAGTTTTGAAACTATAATTACATATTCATCTAAGAAACCTAGAATGATGACTATGGTAATAGTCATTTCCCAAAATACCGTTATGTAAAAAAAACGTCAAACCTCGAAATAATTCGTTCCAGCTTATAAATAACGAAGCGTAATTTGTGAAACCAACATTCCAGACAAACTCGTCTGAGGATGATTCTAGAAGAATTTCAAAAAAAACGGAAAATTTTGCAAGTTACCCCACATTCACGAAACATTTTGTAAATTACTCCTCATTCACGAAACGCAACCCATATAAGAACTTCTGAAAACTCCTACACCACGACAAGAGCAAGTCTAAGAGTATATATTCGACGCAAGTCGTCATGAAAGAAATCCAAACACGTTACATCTATCATCCGCGTATATCCTTTCTCAAAAGAGAAAATGTCATACTCATGACACTCAACAAAAGAAAGAGAAAACAAATTCTCAAAATTGGTGTTTTACAAAAACAATGGAAATTCATGATTCTGTACATCATCATTCAAATGACTTCTCACCAAAGGAAATTTTAGGGACGAAATTTCTTTAAGGGGGGGAAGAAATGTAACGCCACGAAACATGGCCTAAATTTTATAAAACAAAAGTAGTTTTGAATATTTTTGTCCAATAAGAAACATTTATACGTTTGACTAAACATAAATGGAATTTCAAAATAATGACTTTTTATTAAAAACTTACTTTTATGGATATGTCTCGAAGAGACGAATCCAACGGTACATTTTAAGAACCAATCTGATTTATAGATTTCAAGTTATGTCAATTTTAAATATTAAAATTTGTAACTTTGACCCATAAAATAAACTCAATTCAAAAGTGATTTTATAAGATTAGAAATCATAATTTTGACACTTGACAACACCATATTTATCATTTGGATTTAATCCATATATTTAAATCAGACAAACGGTCGACCGTCGCGTTAAACATCGAAATGGACCCCGATTGTCAGAAAAACGGTCGACCGTCGCCTGTCCAGCCAAGTGCCGCCGTTCACCTTCAGTCAACAACGGTCGACCGCCGGTCAACCGCGGTCGACCGCGGTCAACCGCGGTCAACCGTCACGGTGATCCGCCAATCCGACCTGATGAAGATCAAGGTCGACCGTCGCGCCAAACGGTTGACCGTTCCGAGCCCCGTAGCTTAATTAAATTATATTTTAATCATGTTTCATCCAAATAAACTAATGCATGATTATATATTCATATTGTTCACAAGTTGTTCATGTCATATCATTCATTTCATCACACATATTGTAGCATATCATATCATATGCATGCGTAAGAGATCATGTGTAATTGCGTCTCTTATAGCGTGATGTGCGGGACTTATTAGTCCGACATCACCCGTTCCGGGCTTAGTGTACGTACATGGTATTCAGGCTTTCGAGTACCACCCCCATTTTTCTAGTCTCACCTCATTCGTGAGACTAAGGTGGCGTGAGTTCATCGTACAACCTGGGCGAATCTCATAGCGCAAGGGTCGTCCTTGCACGTTTAGGTTCATGCATCATGTTATCATCATCAAGTACATTGATTACATAGGTGTCATGTAATCATCATCAAGAACAATCAAATTGATTAAATGTGAAATCATGTTATCATCATAAAGTACATTGATTACATAGGTGTCATGTAATCATCATCAAGAACAATTATATTGATTACATAGGTGTCATGTAATCATCATCAAGAATAATTATATCGATTAAATATGCCATCAGGTAATTATGATTAAATATTTATCATCATGATTCATCAAATTGACCATATGATAATATGTGTCATATCATGAATGTTACTATACATTTTGTGGACGTATATATATGTATACGTATATGTCTGAGAATCATTCTACAATTCTAGCAAGGTACCACTCAGCGGTTTCGCTGAGCGTGTAGTTTGTATTTTTCGTTGACTACACGTAGGTAACAAGAAGACAATGATGGAACCACTCCCGGAGGGCATTGAGTCAGAGGAGATGCAAGGATGACAGGCAAATGTTGATCATCAAATTTTTAAATGTGTCATGATTTGATTATTATTGTACTTCCGCATTACTCTGAAAATATTTTTTAAATGGGTCGCGATCCATAGTCTGTAAATTTGATATTTATAAGTAATTGTCATTTTCAAATGTCAAGCGAAATTTTTATTTTACTCTCGTTTCACCTTAATTCGTGTAATTCCGGGTTATACGGATTGGGGTGTTACAAATTAGCAACGGAATAGATTTTAATATGGGGCCAAACATGTCCTGCACTTTTTATGTGCGGTAAACTAAAATTTACATATTTACTTTACAACATTTTGTTATGTGTGGCTAAAAATATGTGGGGAAATGCAACTTTTCTTGTAGTGAGTGGTTGTTTAGGCTATGATTTGGGGTGGTTTTTGGCCTCTAGTGCATAAGTGCAATGCAGGGACCATAGTGGGTTTAAGGGGTGTGGTGGTGTGGTGGTTTTGAGCTGGATATTCAGCCAGGGGGGGGGGTGAAGGGAGAAAGGAAGAGGACAATGTGGTTTTAGGCTTGATTTGGATGTTTTGGGGTTTTGGTTTGCATAGGGGGTTTGGTCTTAGGGTGGGGTTGGGTTCAAGAATATTATGGCTATGTGGTGTGGTTTGATGGCGATAAATTGAGTCCAAGAGGGGTCATAACACTTAGCCATTATTCCATTGATTCGTTTAACGACTTTAGAATCGTGGTAGCAACTCAGGGTATATCATCCTCCCCTTTTTCAGAAGAGTTTGTCCTCAAACTCAGAATTTCTTCAAGCTCGAACTACAGGCTGATATCCTTGATGTTGAACGTAGCCGACACTGCATAGTCTCCCGAAAGGTTGATTTTGTAGGCATTCTTGGTAACAATTTTGACTTGTGTTTTGTTGGAAAACGCTCTTTTTGGAGATGAATCCAAACAAGATCACCCGGTAGAAAGTTGGTGCCCTTCCTTCTTCTGTTGATGCGTGCACTCAGTCTCTCATTCATGGTTTCAATCCTGTCTCAGACCCTGCTGTGAAGGTCCTGAATCTCCTTTGATCTCTTATCTGCTTCCCAACTGTATTTGGTGTCCATCATGATAGGATCAAGCTCAAGTGGGGTCAAAGGGTTTGAACCATAGACAACCGTAAAGGGAGATAATCCGGTAGTCTTTTTTGGGGTTTGGTTGTAAGCAAATTCAGCATGTGGTAGTAACTCCTCCAACTGTTTGATGTTCTTCTTGATGAGGGTTCGTAGAAGAGTTCCAAGGGTTCGGTTGGTGACTTTGGTTTGTCCATCAGTTTGGAGGTGGCTCGATGTACTAAACTTGAGTTTAGTACCCAACTTTCTCCATAAAGTCATCCAAAAATGGCTAATGAATTTCGTGTCCCTATTCGAGACCACGCTTCGGGGAACGCCATGGAGTTATACTATCTCTCGGAAGTAGAGATCAGCCACTTGTGAAACATCAAAGGTGGTCACATATGGTACAAAGTGTGCCATCTTTGAGAATTGGTCCACCACGACCATGATAAAATCGTTGCCTCATTTTGTCCTTGGTAGCCCGATGATGAAGTCCAAGCTAACATCTTCTCATAGAGCAAAGGGAACTGGTAGAGCTAGATGCTTTCCCTGAGGCAGCGAGTGTCCTTTGGCTAAATGGAATGTGTTGCAACATTTGATGAAGTGCTCTACGTCCCGTTACATCTTAGGCTAGTAGTAGTGTTTTCTTATCATCATTTGAGTCTTGCCATCCCCATAATGACCAGCTAGCCCTCCTCCGTGGACTTTATCAATAAGGATCTCATGAGCGTTGTGCTTTGGGATGCAAAGTTGGTTACCACGGAAGAGTTAATCCTCCTTGACAAGAAAATTTCCATGGGGCTGAATGAGACACTTAGAATAAGTGTCTTTGAAGTCTTCATCCTCCTTGTAAAGCTTCTTTAAAAACTCAAAACCAACAAGTTTGGTACTAAGTACCGTTAGTAATAAATGTCTCCGGGACAAGGAATTGGTGCCCTTGTTCATGGTTCCGTTTTTGTGCTTGATGGTGAAGGTGTATGGATGTACTCGACCCATTTGGCATGACGGGGTCGGAGTTTATGCTGCCCTTGGATATACTTTAACGCCTCATGATTGGAGTGGAGAATGAAATCCTTACTCACAAGGTAGTGCCGCCAATGTTCAAGTGAGCGCACCAAGGCATAAAACTTGTGGTATGTAGAATATCGCCTTCTCGTGTCATTTAGCTTTTCACTAAAATACGACACCAGATGTCCTTATTGGGATAGGACAGCCCCTATGCCAACTCCCGAGGCATCACATGAAACCTCGAATAGCTTGTCAAAACTAGGAAGGGCAAACATGGGAGCATGTGTTAATTGTTCCTTGATCATTTCAAAGGCTTGTTAGGGTTTGGAGTTCCACTCAAACTTCTGATTTTCCTCAAATCCATGATTGACACGGTTATGATACTAAAATCTTGTTATACCCGAGACCCGGGGTATAAACGAGTTGTTATTTTGAGGAGAAATCAAGGGATGATGCAGCTATGAGTTCAAAGTTCCAGGACACTCAATAATCGATTATGGACTTTTGTCAATCGATTATGTAGTGATGCTGCAAAAACCAAGGAACTTCAGGGATGCTGGATAGTCGATTGTCACAAGGGTGATTGTTAGGGGTAAACCGGGGGTCTTATCAAGTTGATAATTTAGTGGCGGATGTGCGGAGGAAAATGGAAGGGAAATAGTGGGCGAAAGTATGGAGGGTGTTTTAGGAGTTCTTTTTTGGTATTTTATGGAAGAAAAAGAATAGGATTAAGGAGAAATGGAGGGATATGAAATGGAAGAAATATCACGGATGGATAAAACCAAGTTGGTGTTAGGAGATATTACACACTCTTATCCTAACTTGGGGTTTGAATCTAGAATTCAATTAAGATATTACACACTTAATCAAATATCTAGAACCTAAAACTCACACTTAAGATAACCACTCTTAAGATATAGAATTAGGAATTTGGCTAAAATAGCATCACACTATTTTAATAATACTCAAAGAGTAAATGGTTTTAGATATTCAAAGATATGTTACAATGGCCATATGGCCTGAGTTATACAGGGAGAGGGGAAGGGGAAAATACATAATACATTGAATGTGAACATGAGGAAGCTTCCTAGCAACATCCACTTTCAAAGTATGGGGTAACACTCATTGAATCCTGTCTCCAAAGTGGGATAAAATTCAGGGATGGGGCTGGGGTTGTGGGGGTTTTGAGCTTTGGTTTGTAGTGGTTGGTTCCTGGGTTTTAAGGCTATTATTTGGGTAAAAATGAGGGGTTGTGTTTGGCCAATAAAAGGGGACAGGGCTGGGCAATATTAGGGGTGGTTTTGGACATATAGGTTTGGGTTATTTGTGGGGGAACATGGGCAGGGATTAGTGGTTTGTGGTGGGTCAGGATTTTGGCTCTTTTTGGGTGTTGTGTTGGGGTTGTGAAGTGTATTTTGTCCAGGGGATGAATGGAATAAATGGAGGGCTTTATTTGTTAAATAAAAGGCTTAAAAGAAGGAAAATAACAACAAACAAAATGTTTTATTTTACACACTTATTTTCTGCCAGGGCTAAAATAAGAGTAGGAAAAGCTTTATTTTGAAATGAATTAAATGGCAAGGAGTTTTGGATGTTTAGGGTTGGGTTGGACGGAGTGGGATTTGGTCTGTGGAAACCTTGGGTCCGAAGTTATTCACGCCTCTTGGGTTGAAGGACTCGGAATTCTCACTAAAACGGATCATAATGCTTGAACTTAAGTCCTTTGGTTCCCATGGGAGTGTGGGACATGGGGGAGGGTAGGATAGGGCCGGGCCCAGATATAACATCCTCCCGGTCTTCAAAAGAGTTTGCCCTCAAACTCAACGGATAATCAAGATCGTCATATGGACTAAGGTCCCTTTTTTTGAATGTGGCAGCAACTCTTTGATCTCTTGCAAGGTCAACCATGTAGGAATTGTCGTTGACTCGGGCTAGCACTTCGAATGGGCCATCGTCTTGGAATTCCCGCCTTGACTTGCGTTTCTCAGAAAAATGCTCTCTTTGAATATGGACCCACACTAGGTCGCCGGGTTGAAAGTGGGTGGGATTTTTCAACTCACTTTTCTTCTCAAGCTTTTCAAGAGTCTTATAATAAAACTCGGATGTTTCTCGTATTCCTTCTTTACTTGGAACCTGCAAAAACTTAACAAACTTGGCACGAGGTACCGTCAGTGAAGATAGCTTTTGAGGTGAGGCTTCCACATCTTGGCTCATAGCTCCACATTGAAATTTCTTCTTATCAACTCGCACGTTTAAGCTAGTTAAGCCATAGCTTAAGACCTCATCTTTGGTGGCAGCAACATCCTTCTTCTTTAATTCACCATTGGGTTTGTTTTCACCTAAACTGAGATGAGCCCGTGGTTCTATCCCTTGGTGAGGCGTGGACACGGGTAGGAGTAAACATGCCGAAGCCTCTTTTCTCAATGAATCCACAAAATTAGGTGTCCATGGCATGTCAATATGAAATAAAGAAAATCTACGTAATTCCACTTGTAGTTCTCTTCCAGGGTTGAGCCACTCAATGGAACACGATTTCACAAGGGGTTTGATTCCAAGCTCCTTTTGATTAGCCCAACTGCTCAATGGCCTATCCATGATCATGAGCTCATATTCTTCATGGGTTTGAGCCTTCACATCATCTAGTGGTTCCTTAAGTCCCGATGAGTATGATTTATCTTCTTCCCTTTCAACCAATGGTTTCAAATGCTCATCAACAGTATAACAAGCAATCTCTTGACAAGGGAAGCTATCAGGATTCTTAGGAATAGATGAACAGGTTTTTGGTGGGGGTATGACCAAGGCATTCGGTGGAGAGGCTATGGTTTTTTGGGGGTTTTGAGTGGTGAAAGTTGAGGTGGTTCTGGGGGTGTTTTGGACAGTTTGTGGAGGGGTTATGGACAAGGGCTTAGGAAAGTTTGAAGGTAGAGTTTTGGGGTTAATTTGGGCAGTATTCAAGGAAGAAAAGGAGATGGTTTGTGAGGACTTTTGGGGCAGGGGTGCTAAATGGGTATTTGGACCATTTTGGGCAGTAGCTAGGGATGGAACATTGATGGGTTTTGAGGAGTTTTGGGGCAGAGGTGTGGAGAAGGTGTTGGGGTGAATATGGGCAGTGGCTAAGGAAGGTAAAGAGGTTGTTTTAGTCGGAACTTTGGGTAGGTGTGAGGGAGTTGGGTGAGAGATGTTTCGGACAGCATGGATGCAAGGTAAAGAGGGGACTTTAGAGGGAGTTTGGGTGTTGCAGATGGTGGTGGCTTCGGAAATGATTTGGGTAGTGTGAGAAGTCTGCGAAGATCGGGTTTTAGAGGAGGTTAAGGTTGTGGGAGAGAGGGCAATATGGAGTGGCTTTTGTTGTGGGGAAGGTGGTATGACTTTAGAAAGAGTAATGGGTGAAAAAGGGAGATTATGTTCAAGTACCTGGTGGAGATGATCTTTGGGAGAAAATCTCTTAATTAAGAGTTTTCTTAACTTTTCCCAAGTTCTCACCTTAGCCTTGCCTTGGAGCTTTCGTTTTGAAGCAACGCTAGCCCACCATGTAGAGGCATGTGTTTGAAACTTTGCCACCACTAGCTTGACCTTCTTGTCTTCGGGCACGTCTTTGAGTGTAAAGACGTCTTCAACTTTTGCTAGCCACTTTGAGAACTTCTCCGGGTCGTTTCTTCCCTCAAACGTGGGAATCTCCACTGAATTAGTGAGCTCCTTGATTTGTTTCATCACAAGCTCAACTTCCTTCTTTAGTTTCTCCTGAGCAGCAGCTAATTCACCTTGAAACATGTTTTGAGGAGAGCTTGGCATAGTGGATATATGGCTTGAAGAGTGTACAGTTGACAGTAACAAAAGAGATGAGGAAGGCGTGTTTAGATGATCCCTTAGGGATGTTCAACACAAAGCTCTGATACCAGATGTTAGGGGTAAACCGGGGGTCTTATCAAGTTGATAATTTAGTGGCGGATGTGCGGAGGAAAATGGAAGGGAAATAGTGGGCGAAAGTATGGAGGGTGTTTTAGGAGTTCTTTTTTGGTATTTTATGGAAGAAAAAGAATAGGATTAAGGAGAAATGGAGGGATATGAAATGGAAGAAATATCACGGATGGATAAAACCAAGTTGGTGTTAGGAGATATTACACACTCTTATCCTAACTTGGGGTTTGAATCTAGAATTCAATTAAGATATTACACACTTAATCAAATATCTAGAACCTAAAACTCACACTTAAGATAACAACTCTTAAGATATAGAATTAGGAATTTGGCTAAAATAGCATCACACTATTTTAATAATACTCAAAGAGTAAATGGTTTTCAATATTCAAAGATGTGTTACAATGGCCATATGGCCTGAGTTATACAGGGAGAGGGGAAAATACATAATACATTGAATGTGAACATGAGGAAGCTTCCTAGCAACATCCACTTCCAAAGTATGGGGTAACACTCATTGAATCCTGTCTCCAAAGTGGGATAAAATTCAGGGATGGGGCTGGGGTTGTGGGGGTTTTGAGCTTTGGTTTGTAGTGGTTGGTTCCTAGGTTTTAAGGCTATTATTTGGGTAAAAATGAGGGGTTGTGTTTGCCCAATAAAAGGGGACAGGGCTGGGCAATATTAGGGGTGGTTTTGGACATATAGGTTTGGGTTATTTGTGGGGGAACATGGGCAGGGATTAGTGGTTTGTGGTGGGTCAGGATTTTGGCTCTTTTTGGGTGTTGTGTTGGGGTTGTGAAGTGTATTTTGTCCAGGGGATGAATGGAATAAAGGGAGGGCTTTATTTGTTTAATAAAAGGCTTAAAAGAAGGAAAATAACAACAAACAAAAGGTTTTATTTTACACACTTATTTTCTGCCAGGGCTAAAATAAGAGTAGGAAAAGCTTTATTTTGAAATGAATTAAATGGCAAGGAGTTTTGGATGTTCAGGGTTGGGTTGGACGGAGTGGGATTTGGTCTGTGGAAACCTTGGGTCCGAAGTTATTCAGGCCTCTTGGGTTGAAGGACTCGGAATTCTCACTAAAATGGATCATAATGCTTGAACTTAAGTCCTTTGGTTCCCATGGGAGTGTGGGACATGGGGGAGGGTAGGATAGGGCCGGGCCCAGATATAACAGTGATAATCGATTATGGGGTTGTATGACTTAGGCCAAGAGAAATCAGAGGAGCAAGATAGTCGATTATCTAAAACTGATAATCGACTGTGTAGGGCTGTTGTTGTTACCAGGGATATTCAGGAGGGTGCAACAATCGATTGTCAGTGTTCAACAATCGATTATTAGGGCTCTCAGGATACTAATACGGATAAGAGATGATGGGTGTATGCTGGTGATGAAAAGGTGTAATTATGGGAATGAAGGTGGAGTTATTTTGGGTGTTTTAATGGGAGAAAAGAGTAAGGTTAAGAAGAGAAATGGGGAGGTAAGAAATGGAAGAAAGTCAGAGATGGATAAACCAAGTTGGTGTTTAAGAGATATTACACACTCTTATCCTAACTTGGGGTTTGAATCTAGAACTTAATTAAGATATGACACACTTAATCGAATATCTAGAACCTAAAGCTCTCACTTAAGATAACCACTCTAAAGATATAGAATTAGGAATTTGGCTAAAGTAGCATCACACTATTTTAATAATACTCAAAGAGTAAAATGTTTTAATATTCAAAGATGTTTTACAATGGCCATAGGGCCTGAGTTTATATAGATACATAAAGGAGACTCTAAGGCTCTTATTCACACAAATCAAAGGAAAAACAGGAGCCACTCATTATTGTCCTTTGGGTGGGGGAAAATCAGAGGTGGGGGGTGTGTTGTAGGGTCTTTGTTACAATTTTTGTACGGATTACAACGGACGGGGAAGATGAACGGCCCCGGTAATAAAAATAAATAAACTTCTGAATTTATAATTTATTCAGAATATTACAAAATAAACAAAGTTGAGAAAAATTGCTATATCTTCAAACGGCCTTGTTGTACGAGGACATTAAGGACTGGACAGTGAGGACGTTAAGCACTGGACAGCGAGGTCTTTAAGCACTGGGCAGCGAGGTCTTTAAGCACTGGACAGCAAGGACATAATGCACTAGGACAGAATGCAGCGAGGTCTTTATGAACTGAACCTGCAAAAACACAACACCGTGGAAGGACAGCGGAGTTGCCGGAGCTGTCCTTAAGGTAGTAGTGCCCGCCTACCGTACCGGAAAACGTGGGCACTCTCCTCCCAGGATAAAACCGCTATCGTGTGTGGAGATTGTACGGACCAACCACACACCAACGAACAAGAACAACGTAGGAACGTTGACGACCAAAAACTTTAAAGGGGTTGCCGGAAAAATTGGCCGGAAAATCAAGAGCTCTCTCTAAAAGAAAATAATAAAGTGTTTTCTTTTTTTTTTCTCTTCCTCACGCAAGCAAGGCACACACAAAACAAAATGAGAGAGCCTTTGATTTTTATAATAAAGGAGTTTAAAAAGTTGTAACTCCTACACCATTAACCCATTGAATTAATCATGGCATTAGTGGTGTGTTAATGGTGATTAATTAGCAATTAACACGTCCGTTACGCTATGCTCCGTTTAAAATTTGTCCCGAATAATTGGAGATTAATGGCCAGTTAACTCCGTAAAAATGGACTAATTTTAAACAATACGTAAAATTAATAAAAGAAGATTGGTTCAGTAAAATTGCAAAAATTGCAATCCTCACCATATTCTTTTATTAACGGGTTAACTCTGAGAATCAATTTCTCATTCACCCTCTACCATTTTTGGCGTATAAATTGTCAAAACATTTATCTCATTTAAGAGAACACACGTCCATTAATAAACGGTTAAAATCGTTAGTGGACCTATTGACAAATATACCCAAATTGGTCCATTTAATGCCAATTAAAATTGCCAAAAATTCCAACAGTCTTTAGTGAAGGTATGTCAGGGAGGAAATGAATGGAATCTCCTTTGGTGATTTGGAGGGGAATATTTGGGAAGGGGTTGTGCAGGAAATGGCTGGGTTTTTGGGGGCTTCTTGTAGGCATTTTATGGGGGAACAAAGTGAGGTCTAATTGGTGGGATGGTGGGCCATTATGTTTTGGATCATAGTGGCTGTTTGTGTATTCAAGTTGATGGACATAATGGGGAGGGGTTTTGGCTGGGTATTTTCGGCCAAGGCAGGAAAGGATCAACAGCAAGGTGCATCTTTTATTAAAAGGCTTAAAAGAAGGAAATAACAATAAACAAAAGGTTTATGGTTTGTCTTCTACATATTTTCGGCCATGGGGTGGAAATAAGTGTAGGAAGACTTTATTTTTGAAAGGAAATAAAGAGCAAGGTGTTTTGGATGTTCAGGGTGGGTTTGGACATGGTTGGGGTGGCCAAGGGGGTTCGAAAACAACAAGGGTGTTGGGTGGCGTTCCTGAATGGAGGAAATGATTGAAATCAACCCAATAAGGATTATACACTTAATCACGAATCCACTGATTTGTTTGAACACTTGTGGCACGTTCAAGAGTTTGGGTAGGGCATGCCCGGGTATAACAAATCTTTTACAAATCTCCGGTAGAATGAGGCAAGTCCATGTAAACTCCAAACTTACTGCATAGAAGTAGGGATCGGCCAATCCCTAATTGCTTGCGTCTTCTTCTCATTAACCTTTATGCCTGACCACTTGAGATAAAGTATCCCAAGAATTTTGTTTCTTGAGAAAAGAATTGGCTCTTTTCAAAGTTTCGGTACAGCTTCTTGTTATACCCGAACCCGGGGTCTTATCATGTAGATAATTTGAGGGCGGGATTACGGAGGGATTGGTAGCAAACTAGAACAGCCGTTAAACTTCAGGAAAGGCTGATAGTCGACTGACAGAAGGAGACAATCGATTGTTAGAGACTGCAAGAATCCTGGGGGACGTGATAATCGATTGACAGAAGGAGACAGTCGACTATTGAAGGCTGCAGAATTTCTGGGGAAGCTGATAGTCGATTGTCTAAGGAAGACAATCGACTGTTGAAGGCTGTAGATGTTTTTACGGAGGGTTGATAATCGATTCCCTCAAAGGATAATCGATTATTTGACAGATTTCTAGGCAGGAAGAAGGGTGTTTATTGGGGGAATGGCATGGAATTATATGGAGATGATGAAGGAGTTCTTTTGGGGTATTTTAATGGAAGAAAAGAATAAGATTAAGAAGAGAAATGGGGAGGTATGAAATGGAAGAAATCAGGGATGGATAAAACCAAGTTGGTGTTAAGAGATATTACACACTCTTATCTTAACTTGGGGTTTGAATCTAGGATTCAATTAAGATATGACACACTTAATCAAATATCTAGAACCTAAAACTCACACTTAAGATAACCACTCTTAAGATATAGAATTAGGAATTTTGCTAAAATAGCATCACACTATTTTATAAATACTCAAAGAGTAAAAGGAGTTTTAATATTCAAAAGATGATGTTACAATGGCCATAGGGCTTGAGTTATATAGAGAGTGGGGGGGAAGAAAAGCACAATACATTGAATGTAGACATTAGGAAACTTCCTAGAAACATCCACTTCCAAGGTATGGGATAACACCCATTGAATCATGTCTCCAAAGTGGAATTAAATTCAGGGATGGGGCTGGGGTTGTGGGGGTTTTGAGGTTTGGTTTGTAGTGGTTGTTTCCTGGGTTTTAAGGCTATTATTTGGGTAAAAATGAGGGATTGTGTTTGGCCAATAAAAGGGGACAGGGCTGGGCAATATTAGGGGTGGTTTTGGACATATGGGTTTGGGTTGTTGTGAGGGAAAAATGGGCAGGAATGAGTGGCTAGTGGTGGGTCAGGTTTTTGGCCTTTTGTGGGTGTTTATGTTGGGATTGTGAGATTTAATTGGCCAAGAAACAAAGGAAGGAGAGAGGGTTTTATTTGTTTATTGGAAAGGCTTAAAAGAAGTTGGTTCACACATTCTTATTTTTGGCTAGGGGCTAAAATAAGAGTAGGAAAACGTTATTTTGAAAAAGGAAATGTTTTTTGGATGTTCAGGGTTGGGTGGGGTGTTGGTTTGGCCTAGGGGGTGTAGGACAACCATGGTGTCGGTTTGGGTTTTGAGATAGGGCAACAGAGTGAATTTAATCCAAATAACGTCCCCACACTTCAGCCTTATTCTCTTGATCCGCCTTCCCTTTTGTGGGCTACGGAAAGTCTTCGTGGATGCTCCCGGATATCTAGCATCCTCCCCTTCTTCGAAAGAGTTTGCCCTCAAACTCGAGTTTTGTTCGAGTTCATCTTCGGGGTGGGACTCAACCACGTTTGAACCTTCATCTTCGAACACTCTTTGCTTTGGCTCTCGGGAGAGGGAAATTTGGAAACACAACTTTGCACACTCAAAATGAGTGTTCTTTCTCCCACATGTTCCTCTATGGAATCCCTGCAAATGATACATAAAAACATTGGCACTGAAGGCCGTTAGTATTAACTCGGTTCCATGCTTTCTCTTTTCACAGAAGGGTTCGTGTCGGGGGCTTTCACTGAGGCGCCAGGCTTGGTTTGGCTTCAACAATGGTTCATGGGGTAACTCTTCGGGCCTTGAATATTTGGACTTGATAAAGATGGAAAGTATGGATGAATATTGTGCCTGGGATAGTTGGATAGATGGTATTATCGGAGCAAGAGTGAGTCTCCTTGTATCCATCACAAACGAATACGAGTTGGTGAAACCATCGTAGGTAACTCTCCGATCATATAACCAGAGCCTCCCGAGGAGAATATGACAAGCTCTCATGGGTATCACATCACACCATACGTCATCATGAAAGGACTAACCCATGCTAAAGGAAACCAAGCTACGTGTACTCACACGTATCCCTTTGTTTAGATTCAACCATTGAATCTCATAAGGCTTCGGATGTGGCATCACCTTTAAAATGAGCTTTTCCACCGCTGTTTTGGAAACAACGTTGGCACTACTCCCGCTATCAATGATCATTGAACACACCTTTTTTTGAATGGTGCAACGAGTATGAAAAATACTCTCTCGGTGTGCGGTGTCATCCTGGGCAGCCGCATGACTAGTGGTCTTTTGAATGACCAAAAGTTCACCTTCATCGGGGCCAAGAACTTCTTCTTCTTCGTTCGGCTCTCCTTGAACCCAAAATGGATTCATTTCTTCTTCTTCACATTCAACAATAGCCATGATTTTCTTGTTGGGACAATCACTAGCATAGTGACCAACGCCTTGGCAACGAAAACACTTTGGGACTCGGCTACTTGAGGAACTTGGTTTTGGAAGAGGAGAAGCACTGGGTGAGAAAATAGGGTACACGGTTTTAGGATTTTGAGGGGAGGGATCTGTGGGGTTTTTGAAAGGTAACCATGCAAGGATAGGCAGTGGAATATAAACATTTTAACATCCTAACATGATTATCTTGCCCAGAATCACGTACTAAAAGTTATAGTAGGTAAGAAATTTATACCTTTCTCCGTAAGTGGTAAAAACGAAGAAGTCGTAGGAAGAGTGTTGAAACTGCAAAAGTAACCGTTCAAGCGTCCGGTCTCCAACTTTGACACACGAACAACGCCGGAGTCTACCACAATCTTTATGCTAGTAAAGATTATAGTAGTATAAAATTTAAAGATTAAAATTGGGATAATAATAATCTTGTATATTTCTATAGAAAATATTTCTAATAATATTTAGAAAATATTATAGATATTTTCTACACACAAAATGATATTAATGATCCAAACTAATATTTTTCTCTCTTTAAAATGTAATGGCCGAAAGTTTCTTCTCACACCTCAATTAAAAGTGTTGTATCATTATATGGAGTGTTAAAGAGGATTTAAAAACAATTATACACTTAATGACAAATTAGGAAATTTCCTACATCTTTAAAATACAAAGTCAAAAGTGTTTTTGTCCTCATAAACATCACATGGCCGTAATTGAAGATTTGAGAAAGTGAGAAGGATTTTCAAAATTCTTCTCCACTTAAATGTTCAAAGTCTATTTTATTTGACACCAAAAATTAATATAAAATTAATTTTAAATCAAATAAAAATACCAATATCATTTTAAATAAGTATACAAATATACTTATTATCCCATTGTTTAATCTTACTCCTTAAATTGTCCAAAGTGTGTGACCTGTATAGGCACTTATAAAACTGGCCACAGTATTGGCTCTGCACCAATACTATAAGCAATAAGCGGTATCTAGCAACACATTATTCCCCCCCAGATTATAAGTTAAGACGTTTGCACTGTCAAAACCTTTCCACGACTCAGACTCCGTGTAACTGTATCCCTTTGTCTCAATGTCTAAACTTAATGCAAGGGATTAATAAAATCCAACTTGTATCCATTAAGTCATTCACTGATTTATCAAGTCCGACTAATAGGAACAGACGTCATAAAAGCATCTCAGCATGGCCATGTAATTTCCTTAGTCATAACTTATCAGTGGGCCCCATAAGACATTAATATCTTTAAAAAGAGTAGTGACAAATCCTATGTACGTAATCTACGTTTCTGAATACGCGCTGCAGCATACCCAAAACAAAGCCTGTATACCATCCTTATTTCATATGGCTTAGGACAATGCATCAAAGCATGCGGGTTCACATATGCAGAAAACGTAATACTTCAAGTTGAAGGATAGTTACACCCGTGGTCGCGCTAAAGATGCTTAGAGCATGAACTAAAAATTCAAGCAACATCTTTAGAATGGGTCAGTCCGACATTCTATTATCTCTAGATAATATCTGCCCATGTGCGGATGCGAACACACCGTCATTGACTATGAGACTAAGTCAAACATCCAACACACACTAGTCTCACATGCATTAACGATATCCCACTCTCGTTAATACTCGACTATGGACATTTAGATAAATATTTATTTCAAGATGTTAGTCTCATCAGCAGAATAACACTATCTGATAAACATCTTTAAATATAAATCTAGGAATATAATATTTGTTTACATTAGCATGAGATGTGTAAACATATTATATCTGCCTATACATAATAGAATAATGATAAACAGTTGGCCATCAGGGCACAACTCCGACAATCTCCCACTTGCACTATGGCCAATCTGGCATCGGTCGAATACCCATGGACCTAGTGTGACCCTCATGCTTTAGCTTTCCTAAAGGCTTGGTCAAAGGATCGGCTATGTTTTCGTCTGTATCTACTTTGCAAATCATCACATCTCCTCTGTCTACAATTTCTCGTATGATGTGATAGCGTCGTACAATATGTTTGGTTTTCTGGTGAGATCGCGGTTCCTTTGCCTGTGCAATGGCCCCAGTGTTGTCGCAAAACAATGAGATAGGGTTATTAATACTAGGAACCACTCTAAGTTCAGTAATGAACTTCTTGATCCAAACAACTTCTTTAGCTGCCTCGGCGGCAGCTATGTACTCAGCTGTAGTCGAATCAGCGGTTGTATCCTCCTTGAAGCTCTTCCAGCTAAAAGCTCCGCCATTTAGGTAAAACAAATATCCTGCTTGTGATTTTGAATCGTCTCTGTCGGTTTGGAAGCTAGCATCAATGTAACCGACCACTTTTAGCTCTTCCTCACCACCGTATACCAGGAATGCATCCTTAGTATTGCGAAGATACTTGAGGATGTTCTTGACCGCTGTCCAGTGTGCTTCTCCTGGACTTCCCTGGTATCTGCTTGTCACGCTTAAAGCGAATGAGACATCAGGTCTAGTACATATCATGGCATACATGATGGATCCAATCACAGAGGCGTATGGAACCTTCATCATGAGTTCCTTCTACTCGGGAGTAGAAGGACTCTGGCTCTTGGAAAGAACCGTGCCAGGTGTCATAGGTAAAGATCCTTTCTTTGAGTTAGACATGCTAAATCGATCAAGGATTTTATCTATATATGTACTTTGATTCAGACCTATTAACTTTCTTGATCTATCTCGGTAGATTCTTATGCCAAGGACATAACTAGCATCCCCTAAGTCTTTCATGGAGAAGTTCTTGCTCAACCACGTCTTTACAGAAGTGAGAGCGGGAATATCGTTACCCATTAACAATATGTCATCGACATATAATATTAGGAATACTATTACACTCCCACTAACCTTCTTGTATACACAAGATTCATCAGAGTTCTTCTCGAAACCAAAATTGGAAATGGTTTCATCGAAACGTATGTACCAACTCCGAGATGCTTGTTTCAATCCGTAGATTGAACGTTGCAGTTTACAAACTTTGGCACACTGACCAGCAATTTGAAAACCGTCAGGCTGTGTCATGAAGAAATCCTCTTTGAGGTTCCCGTTAAGGAAAGCCGTCTTGACGTCCATCTGCCAAATTTTGTAATCGTAATAGGCTGCAATCGCAAGCATTATCGGAATAGATTTTAGCATAACAACTAGAGAAAAGGTTTCATCATAGTCAATTCTA
Source organism: Cuscuta australis (assembly GCA_003260385.1). Classification (NCBI taxonomy): domain Eukaryota; kingdom Viridiplantae; phylum Streptophyta; class Magnoliopsida; order Solanales; family Convolvulaceae; genus Cuscuta; species Cuscuta australis. Next base: position 386,241 of record NQVE01000065.1, read on the forward strand.
TGGATTTGCCTATAACCTTTTGCTACCAATCGAGCTTTGAAGGTATGAACCTTGCCATCTACGTCTGTCTTCCTTTTGAAGACCCACTTGCATCCAATGGGTTTTACCCCTTCAGGCACATCAACCAAGGTCCAGACTTGGTTTGTGTACATAGACTCCATTTCAGATTTCATGGCTTCGAGCCATAGATCAGATTCGGGGCATGTAATTGCCTCGAGGTAGGTCTCAGGTTCACCTTGATCTACCAACAAGACGTCACCTTCATCAGACATGAGAAATCCATATCTGACCGGAGGATTATGTATCCGGTCTGACCTACGTGGTATATTTTGAGCAATTTGAGGTTCAATTGCTTGATCTCTTTGCTCAGGTTCTAACACTATCGGGACTTCTTCTTGTGGTTCTCGAATTTCTTCGAGGTCTACCTTTCTCCCACTAGTGATAGCAGAAAGAAACTCCTTCTCAAGGAAGGTTCCATTCCGAGCAACAAAAATTTTGTTATCGGATGGATGATAGAACTCATACCCTCTAGTTTCCTTGGGGTATCCCACAAAAATTACTTTATAAAATTTAGGCTCCAACTTACTAGACATCATGAGACGTTTTACATAAGCTTCATAGCCCCAAATCTTAAAGTACGAGAAACTCGGTTTTCTCCCACGCCATAGTTCGTATGGTGTGCTCTCGATAGCTTTAGATGGAACTCTGTTGAGTGTGTATGCTGCTGTTTTCAATGCATATCCCCAAAATGATTCTGGCAATGTTGTCAGACTAATCATGCTCCGGACCATGTCTAGCAAAGTCTGATTTCTCCTCTCAAACACTCCATTTAGCTGAGGTGTCCCCGGAGGAGTGAGTTGGGATAAGATCCCATGCTCTTTCAGATAGTCATCGAACTCCAGGCTTAAGTATTCACCTCCTCGATCCGAGCGGAGGGTCTTAATACTTTTGCCTAATTGTTTTTCTACTTCGTTCTTGAATTCTTTGAATTTGTCAAAGCATTCCGATTTGTGTTTCATGAGATACACATATCCATATCTACTAAGGTCGTCAGTAAATGTAACGAAGTAAGAATAACCACCTCTAGCTACAGTGCTAATTGGACCACAGACATCAGAGTGTATGAGGCCCAATAAGTCACTCGCCCTTTCACCGTGACCGGTGAATGGAGCCTTTGTCATTTTACCAAGTAAACAAGATTTACATACATCATATGACTGGAAGTCAAATGAATCAAGTACACCGGAACGATGTAACTTAGATATGCGTTTCTCGTTAATGTGGCCTAAACGACAATGCCAAAGGTACGCAAGATTCAAACTGTTAGGTTTGTTTCTCTTAACATTTACGTTATATATTGCGGTATCCATGTCAAAGACATAGAGACCGTTGGTCATTTTTGCACTTGCATAAAATATATCATTTCTAAAGACAGTAAGAGTTTTGTCTTTTACAACGAATGAAAATCCTGCTTTGTCAAGGCAAGATACAGAAATGATGTTTCTGCCCATACTAGGTACAAACAGACAATTATTCAAATGCAATATTAGACCACTAGGTAGAGATAAACTATAGGTTCCGACGGCCAATGCATAGACGAGTGCGCCATTGCCGACTTTTAGTTGTATCTCTCCCTCCGTCAATTGTCTACATTCATGCAAGTTCTGCATAGAAGTACAGATGTGAGAACCACATCCAGTATCCATCACCCAAGAGGTGATATTAGCCATATTGACTTCGATAACGTAAATTCCTGAGTTTTGGGGCTAACCCTGGTAAAGGTCTCTTAAGCATTGTATCATAGCACGCACTTCCATGTCCGCGTGGAACCTTTGGAGCTCCGCGGTCATACTGGCCATAATGATACACTTTACATCTCGCACGTCGTCCTCATACTTCTTGAAGGAAGTGAGTTCGAACGCACGAGCATTAGCATTAGGGGTCTTGGGAGGATCCGTTTCGAGGATGTAGAGTTTCCTCTCATAGTTAAGAACGATTCGGAGGTTCATCTCCCAGTCAAGAAAGTTGGTCCCGGATAAGTTGTTGTTTTCCAGGATGTAACGCAGGTTGAAAGGGTTGTTGTTGTTTGCCATCCACAGAAAATTTTGCAAACTAGGTTATCTATCATGTTTAATATCTAATTAGGCCTTTAATTAATTATCTCCCACTATTTTTAACAAATCAATAACCCTCGATATTGATTCGGAGATTTTCGGCGAAACCTCTAGTGGGCCAAGATCCATATTTCATTATCTTGCGTTCCGCTTGGGCGTTACTCCACAAGACAACTATTTAGGTAGGAACATAGTTCCAACTGATGAGCCGGGCTCTCAGCTCTTGGTCTGGTGTTGGGCGAACAATATTACTACAACCGGACCAAGACACCTTTTCACCATACTTGTAATTGGCTGAGGCACGTCTTACAAGCAAACTACTTTGGTTAGGAATAGAGTTCCAATTAAATCATAAAGATCCAACTCCTGGCCGGATGAGTTAGTAAAATCATCCGACTTGTCATTGATGACCCCAACTTACTGCCTCTGAGTCATCCATCCATTTGACCGAGACTCAGTTAAGTCTAACCCAACATGCGATATTGACCATGCTATGGTGGTTCCCGTAACCCGCTTAACATACACCATACTATGCTATGCTGAGGCTGAGTACATGACAGTGCACATTAGCCGGATAGGTGCCGGGCGTTAGAAGGCAATAGACTTAATATTTGTGAGGGATTTATAATTTCGATCTCACCTATTGACATGGCCGCGCACATGTCCATTACATACATTCAACATGCATTCACAAAACGCAGTAAATAAACGTGTAATGATTGTGACCCCTAAAAGAAAAATAAAACGATAGCTCCCACTGGCATCCGGGCACTTGTACTTCGGGCTATCTCCATTCTTTTAGATTTATTCAAACGGTCTTTAAATCTTTTCGTCTTCTAACCACCACGTGAGAAAAGAATCCTCGGTTGAGGTAAGAGAGAAAAATAGATTTACAACAAGAGTTTAAGAGATAAGGCACGACACGCAGGTCGTATTATAATCAAATAAACTATAGCCACAATCACGCACCATGCATATCATACCTCCACACAAGCAATAGAGATATACATACACCGGGTGAATCACGCTCACCCCAGGCAGTTCTAGAAAAATACTACGGGAGTAAATATTTTCTAAAACTCATAAAATTAAATCAGATGTCCAAATAAATCTAATAAAATTTTATAAAATAATTTTATATAATCTGGATATTCGGCCAGCATAAAAAAAATACCAGAATATTTCAAATGACCAAAATGCCCTTTTGCAAAATTATACTCAAAAAGGCCATTAAAATTGGCATGACGGGGTCGGAGTTTATGTTGCCCTTGGATATACTTCAGCGCTTCATGATCAGAATGGAGTATAAACTCCTTGCTAATCAAATAATGCCTCCAATGCTCAAGAGATCGTACAAGAGCGTAAAACTCTTTGTCATAAGTTGAATATCTCCTTCGGGTGTCGTTCAACTTCTCACTAAAATATGACACAGGGTGGCCTTCTTGGGATAATACTGCTCCTATGCCAACGCCGGAAGCGTCGCATTCAACTTCGAACAATTTATCAAAACTAGGCAAAGCTAACACCGGTGCATGTGTTAGTTTAAGTTTGATAGTTTCGAAGGCCTGTTGTGCAGTTGGATTCCACTCAAACTTTTGATGTTTGGTTAAATCCGTGAGAGGAGCTGTGATAGTACTGAAATCCTTGACAAATCTCCTATAGAAAGAAGCAAGGCCATGAAAACTCCTGACCTGTTGCATAGTGGTTGGTATGGGCCAATCTCGTATGGCCTGCGTTTTTCTCTCATCAACTTTGATCCCTTCATTTGAGATAAAATATCCCAAAAATTTAGTTTCTTGAGAGAAGAATTGGCATTTCTCCAGGTTGCCATACAATTGTTCTTCATCAAGCTTCTTAATCACCAAAGTGAGGTGATTGATATGTTCTTCTTCATTCTTGCTATAAATCAAGATGTCGTCAAAATAGACAACGACAAAATGACCTATAAATGGCTTCAGGACCTGGTTCATCAATCTCATGAACGTGCTCGGGGCGTTAGTTAAACCAAAAGGCATAACCAACCACTCGTAAAGACCAAACTTAGTCTTGAAAGCAGTTTTCCAACAATGGAGGGGAAATACAACAACAAATAAAGAAAAATACAATAAAGGAAACTTCCTACTTATTTCCTAAAAATCAAAGATTAATGTCCATCCATGTGAGCTGATTTTCCAAGATGCTTCTCCTGATTTTGGGCTGATCTTCTTTGGGTTTATTTGGGTAGAAATTTCGTGCATATAATCGACTATTCTATCCCTCTGATTCCTCGTCACAAACTAGCAACCTCCAACAATCGATTATCTCCAAACCAATAATCGATTATCTGTGACCTCTGAAAATACCCAGTTTTGTGCAAGCCTTATTAATCGATTGTTCTTCAGTGTTAATCGACTATTGAGCGTCTCTGAACATTCCCGGTTTGGAACCAAATCCTGTTAATCGATTATCTAAAGGTGCTAATCGATTATTGTACATCTATGCACTTCAAAGTCCGAAAATTGTCAATTCCTATTTGCCTTTTCTAAGCTTGGGTATAAGGCTAAAATTATTTCCTGATTTTCAACAAAGAATAAAGCCTTTTCTTCCACAAAACAAAAGCATAATCACTTTTGAAACAAAAGAACAAAATCAGAAACAAAGTCATTGAATGAATAGTGCTGTTTTGGCATTTTATTCACAAAAGTCTAAAGCTTGATTCCCCTTTGTTTTTCTTCCTTATATGCACAAAATTTCTACCCAAATAAACCCAAAGAAGATCAGCCTAAAATCAGGAGAAGCATCTTGGAAAATCAGCTCACATGGATGGACATTAATCTTTGATTTTTAGGAAATAAGTAGGAAGTTTCCTTTATTGTATTTTTCTTTATTTGTTGTTGTATTTCCCCTCCATTGTGGCCTATATATACACATGCATATGGCCATTGTAAGAGGCATGGATTGAATAAAAACTACTTTGTTTTACTCTTTCAGTAATTCTTTAAAATAGTGTAATGCTATTTTAACCAAATTTCCTAATGAAATATCTCTAAACTTGGCAACTTTTGAGTGCGTGCTAGGAGTCTAATTTTGTACATTAGTAGTGATTATTAATGTGTAAAAGAAGATAAAAGCCCCAAGTTAAGATAAGAGTGTGTCATATCTCTTAACACCAACTTGGTTTATCCCTTCACTTTATATCTGTCCATTTCATTCCTCACCATTTCTTCTTCTTAAACTTATTCTTTTCTCTCATTAAAAACACCAAAAGGAACTCTTTTCCACACTCCATATTTCAACCCCTCAATTCCATCATCCATTTCCTTCCGCAAATCCGCCATAAAATAGCTACTCGATAAGACCCCGGGTCTCGGGTACAACATTTGGTATCAAAGCATGCTGTTCTACATCCATAAAGGGACCCCTTTACACCCTTCCCTAGTCTAAGATAAGCTTTTGGTTTGTATAAGTCGTGGAGACTACCCGGAAGACCAAGAAACGCAAACGTTGCAAGATGAGGCTTCGGAAAATTTCTTCCTGAAATTTTCAGTGTAAAGAATAGACCACGGAGGAAGTGACATATCATATTTCGAAGTGAAATTTTCACAGCTGAAATTTGAAAGTGTAGGTTTCGCTCAATTCCGAGTTGTGGTTAGTGAGATGCGCCCACTCGAAGTTGAAGACGAAGTTCTGCGTGTATCCTGACTACCTTGCGAGTTTGGTCATGAAAGAGTAAGCAAAGCTCTATCAATGACTCTGCATTTTTGGTATGTGTTAAGGGACTTCAATATCTAACTATGAGAGTTGGAATCTTGTCATTCCAATCTCCGGTTCTTGAGATATGGACTTCCCAAAACGCCTCAAAAATCTGGAAATTATCTTTGCGAATGAGGCAATCTACAAGGTTTCAATAAGGTTCCGAAGATTACACAAGAAGGTGCGAGAAGACTTCGGAAAGAAAACAAATTGGTGGTTCATTGGATTCTCCCTTTTATTCGGGAATTCTCTTATGAACTACTAGTTCTCGACGGTGGTGTGAAAGTTTGAGGACAAACTTTCTTTGAAGAAGGGGAGTATGATGTACCCCGGATGACTCAAGCAAAACCACCCTCTCCCAAATATCCAAAAAAGTTTTATCTCCTTTCTTTTATCAAAAATAAAATCTTTTCCATCAAAATAAAAACTTTTGTTTCTTGTTTTTGCCTTTTCAAACAAAACCACAAAATATTCTCCTCTTTCTTTCCTAATCTTGATCCTGAAAGCCTGAATAATCGATTATACACAACTGATAATCGACTATTCTATCCCTCTGATTCCTCGTCACAAACTAGCAACCTCCAACAATCAATTATCTCCAAACCAATAATCGATTATCTGTGACCTCTGAAAATACCCAGTTTTGTGCAAGCCTTATTAATCGATTGTTCTTCAGTGTTAATCGACTATTGAGCGTCTCTGAACATTCCCGGTTTGGAACCAAATCCTGTTAATCGATTATCTAAAGGTGCTAATCGATTATTGTACATCTCTGCACTTCAAAGTCCCAAAATTGTCAATTCCTATTTGCCTTTTCTAAGCTTGGGTATAAGGCTAAAATTATTTCCTGATTTTCAACAAAGAATAAAGCCTTTTCTTCCACAAAACAAAAGCATAATCACTTTTGAAACAAAAGAACAAAATCAGAAACAAAGTCATTGAATGAATAGTGCTGTTTTGGCATTTTATTCACAAAAGTCTAAAGCTTGATTCCCCTTTGTTTTTCTTCCTTATATGCACAAAATTTCTACCCAAATAAACCCAAAGAATATCAGCCCAAAATCAGGAGAAGCATCTTGGAAAATCAGCTCACATGGATGGACATTAATCTTTGATTTTTAGGAAATAAGTAGGAAGTTTCCTTTATTGTATTTTTCTTTATTTGTTGTTGTATTTCCCCTCCATTGTGGCCTATATATACACATGCATATGGCCATTGTAAGAGGCATGGATTGAATAAAAACGACTTTGTTTTACTCTTTCAGTAATTCTTTAAAATAGTGTAATGCTATTTTAACCAAATTTCCTAATGAAATATCTCTAAACTTGGCAACTTTTGAGTGCGTGCTAGGAGTCTAATTTTGTACATTAGTAGTGATTATTAATGTGTAAAAGAAGATAAAAGCCCTAAGTTAAGATAAGAGTGTGTCATATCTCTTAACACCAACTTGGTTTATCCCTTCACTTTATATCTGTCCATTTCATTCCTCACCATTTCTTCTTCTTAAACTTATTCTTTTCTCTCATTAAAAACACCAAAAAGAACTCTTTTCCACACTCCATATTTCACCCCCTCAATTCCATCATCCATTTCCTTCCGCAAATCCGCCATAAAATAGCTACTCGATAAGACCCTGGGTCTCGGGTACAACATTTGGTATCAAAGCATGCTGTTCTACATCCATAAAGGGACCCCTTTACACCCTTCCCTAGTCTAAGATAAGCTTTTGGTTTGTATAAGTCGTGGAGACTACCCGGAAGACCAAGAAACGCAAACGTTGCAAGACGAGGCTTCGGAAAATTTCTTCCTGAAATTTTCAGTGTAAAGAATAGACCACGGAGGAAGTTACATATCATATTTCGAAGTGAAATTTTCACAGCTGAAATTTGAAAGTGTAGGTTTCGCTCAATTTCGAGTTGTGGTTAGTGAGATGCGCCCACTCGAAGTTGAAGACGAAGTTCTGCGTGTATCCTGACTACCTTGCGAGTTTGGTCATGAAAGAGTAAGCAAAGCTCTATCAATGACTCTGCATTTTTGGTATGTGTTAAGGGACTTCAATATCTAACTATGAGAGTTGGAATCTTGTCATTCCAATCTCCGGTTCTTGAGATATGGACTTCCCAAAACGCCTCAAAAATCTGGAAATTATCTTTGCGAATGAGGCAATCTACAAGGTTTCAATAAGGTTCCGAAGATTACACAAGAAGGTGCGAGAAGACTTCGGAAAGAAAACAAATTGGTGGTTCATTGGATTCTCCCTTTTATTCGGGAATTCTCTTATGAACTACTAGTTCTCGACGGTGGTGTGAAAGTTTGAGGACAAACTTTCTTTGAAGAAGGGGAGTATGATGTACCCCCGGATGACTCAAGCAAAACCACCCTCTCCCAAATATCCAAAAAAGTTTTATCTCCTTTCTTTTATCAAAAATAAAATCTTTTCCATCAAAATAAAAACTTTTGTTTCTTGTTTTTGCCTTTTCAAACAAAACCACAAAATATTCTCCTCTTTCTTTCCTAATCTTGATCCTGAAAGCCTGAATAATCGATTATACACAACTGATAATCGACTATTCTATCCCTCTGATTCCTCGTCACAAACTAGCAACCTCCAACAATCAATTATCTCCAAACCAATAATCGATTATCTGTGACCTCTGAAAATACCCAGTTTTGTGCAAGCCTTATTAATCGATTGTTCTTCAGTGTTAATCGACTATTGAGCGTCTCTGAACATTCCCGGTTTGGAACCAAATCCTGTTAATCGATTATCTAAAGGTGCTAATCGATTATTGTACATCTCTGCACTTCAAAGTCCCAAAATTGTCAATTCCTATTTGCCTTTTCTAAGCTTGGGTATAAGGCTAAAATTATTTTCTGATTTTCAACAAAGAATAAAGCCTTTTCTTCCACAAAACAAAAGCATAATCACTTTTGAAACAAAAGAACAAAATCAGAAACAAAGTCATTGAATGAATAGTGCTGTTTTGGCATTTTATTCACAAAAGTCTAAAGCTTGATTCCCCTTTGTTTTTCTTCCTTATATGCACAAAATTTCTACCCAAATAAACCCAAAGAAGATCAGCCCAAAATCAGGAGAAGCATCTTGGAAAATCAGCTCACATGGATGGACATTAATCTTTGATTTTTAGGAAATAAGTAGGAAGTTTCCTTTATTGTATTTTTCTTTATTTGTTGTTGTATTTCCCCTCCATTGTGGCCTATATATACACATGCATATGGCCATTGTAAGAGGCATGGATTGAATAAAAACGACTTTGTTTTACTCTTTCAGTAATTCTTTAAAATAGTGTAATGCTATTTTAACCAAATTTCCTAATGAAATATCTCTAAACTTGGCAACTTTTGAGTGCGTGCTAGGAGTCTAATTTTGTACATTAGTAGTGATTATTAATGTGTAAAAGAAGATAAAAGCCCCAAGTTAAGATAAGAGTGTGTCATATCTCTTAACACCAACTTGGTTTATCCCCTCACTTTATATCTGTCCATTTCATTCCTCACCATTTCTTCTTCTTAAACTTATTCTTTTCTCTCATTAAAAACACCAAAAATAACTCTTTTCCACACTCCATATTTCACCCCCTCAATTCCATCATCCATTTCCTTCCACAAATCCGCCATAAAATAGCTACTCGATAAGATCCCGGGTCTCGGGTACAACATTTGGTATCAAAGCATGCTGTTCTACATCCATAAAGGGACCCCTTTACACCCTTCCCTAGTCTAAGATAAGCTTTTGGTTTGTATAAGTCGTGGAGACTACCCGGAAGACCAAGAAACGCAAACGTTGCAAGACGAGGCTTCGGAAAATTTCTTCCTGAAATTTTCAGTGTAAAGAATAGACCACGGAGGAAGTTACATATCATATTTCGAAGTGAAATTTTCACAGCTGAAATTTGAAAGTGTAGGTTTCGCTCAATTCCGAGTTGTGGTTAGTGAGATGCGCCCACTCGAAATTGAAGACGAAGTTCTGCGTGTATCCTGACTACCTTGCGAGTTTGGTCATGAAAGAGTAAGCAAAGCTCTATCAATGACTCTGCATTTTTGGTATGTGTTAAGGGACTTCAATATCTAACTATGAGAGTTGGAATCTTGTCATTCCAATCTCCGGTTCTTGAGATATGGACTTCCCAAAACGCCTCAAAAATCTGGAAATTATCTTTGCGAATGAGGCAATCTACAAGGTTTCAATAAGGTTCCGAAGATTACACAAGAAGGTGCGAGAAGACTTCGGAAAGAAAACAAATTGGTGGTTCATTGGATTCTTCCTTTTATTCGGGAATTCTCTTATGAACTACTAGTTCTCGACGGTGGTGTGAAAGTTTGAGGACAAACTTTCTTTGAAGAAGGGGAGTATGATGTACCCCCAGATGACTCAAGCAAAACCACCCTCTCCCAAATATCCAAAAAAGTTTTATCTCCTTTCTTTTATCAAAAATAAAATCTTTTCCATCAAAATAAAAACTTTTGTTTCTTGTTTTTGCCTTTTCAAACAAAACCACAAAATATTCTCCTCTTTCTTTCCTAATCTTGATCCTGAAAGCCTGAATAATCGATTATACACAACTGATAATCGACTATTCTATCCCTCTGATTCCTCGTCACAAACTAGCAACCTCCAACAATCAATTATCTCCAAACCAATAATCGATTATCTGTGACCTCTGAAAATACCCAGTTTTGTGCAAGCCTTATTAATCGATTGTTCTTCAGTGTTAATCGACTATTGAGCGTCTCTGAACATTCCCGGTTTGGAACCAAATCCTGTTAATCGATTATCTAAAGGTGCTAATCGATTATTGTACATCTCTGCACTTCAAAGTCCCAAAATTGTCAATTCCTATTTGCCTTTTCTAAGCTTGGGTATAAGGCTAAAATTATTTCCTGATTTTCAACAAAGAATAAAGCCTTTTCTTCCACAAAACAAAAGCATAATCACTTTTGAAACAAAAGAACAAAATCAGAAACAAAGTCATTGAATGAATAGTGCTGTTTTGGCATTTTATTCACAAAAGTCTAAAGCTTGATTCCCCTTTGTTTTTCTTCCTTATATGCACAAAATTTCTACCCAAATAAACCCAAAGAAGATCAGCCCAAAATCAGGAGAAGCATCTTGGAAAATCAGCTCACATGGATGGACATTAATCTTTGATTTTTAGGAAATAATTAGGAAGTTTCCTTTATTGTATTTTTCTTTATTTGTTGTTGTATTTCCCCTCCATTGTGGCCTATATATACACATGCATATGGCCATTGTAAGAGGCATGAATTGAATAAAAACTACTTTGTTTTACTCTTTGAGTAATTCTTTAAAATAGTGTAATGCTATTTTAACCAAATTTCCTAATGAAATATCTCTAAACTTGGCAACTTTTGAGTGCGTGCTAGGAGTCTAATTTTGTACATTAGTAGTGATTATTAATGTGTAAAAGAAGATAAAAGCCCCAAGTTAAGATAAGAGTGTGTCATATCTCTTAACACCAACTTGGTTTATCCCTTCACTTTATATCTGTCCATTTCATTCCTCACCATTTCTTCTTCTTAAACTTATTCTTTTCTCTCATTAAAAACACCAAAAAGAACTCTTTTCCACACTCCATATTTCACCCCCTCAATTCCATCATCCATTTCCTTCCGCAAATCCGCCATAAAATAGCTACTCGATAAGACCCCGGGTCTCGGGTACAACATTTTGTATCAAAGCATGCTGTTCTACATCCATAAAGGGACCCCTTTACACCCTTCCTAGTCTAAGATAAGCTTTTGGTTTGTATAAGTCGTGGAGACTACCCGGAAGACCAAGAAACGCAAACGTTGCAAGACGAGGCTTCGGAAAATTTCTTCCTGAAATTTTCAGTGTAAAGAATAGACCACGGAGGAAGTTACATATCATATTTCGAAGTGAAATTTTCACAGCTGAAATTTGAAAGTGTAGGCTTCATTTTGCCGTTGGTTTCGCTCAATTCCGAGTTGTGGTTAGTGAGATGCGCCCACTCGAAGTTGAAGACGAAGTTCTGCCTGTATCCTAACTACCTTGCGAGTTTGGTCATGAAAGAGTAAGCAAAGCTCTATCAATGACTCTGCATTTTTGGTATGTGTTAAGGGACTTCAATATCTAACTATGAGAGTTGGAATCTTGTCATTCCAATCTCCGGTTCTTGAGATATGGACTTCCCAAAACGCCTCAAAAATCTGGAAATTATCTTTGCGAATGAGGCAATCTACAAGGTTTCAATAAGGTTCCGAAGATTACACAAGAAGGTGCGAGAAGACTTCGGAAAGAAAACAAATTGGTGGTTCATTGGATTCTCCCTTTTATTCGGGAATTCTCTTATGAACTACTAGTTCTCGACGGTGGTGTGAAAGTTTGAGGACAAACTTTCTTTGAAGAAGGGGAGTATGATGTACCCCCGGATGACTCAAGCAAAACCACCCTCTCCCAAATATCCAAAAAAGTTTTATCTCCTTTCTTTTATCAAAAATAAAATCTTTTCCATCAAAATAAAAACTTTTGTTTCTTGTTTTTGCCTTTTCAAACAAAACCACAAAATATTCTCCTCTTTCTTTCCTAATCTTGATCCTGAAAGCCTGAATAATCGATTATACACAACTGATAATCGACTATTCTATCCCTCTGATTCCTCGTCACAAACTAGCAACCTCCAACAATCAATTATCTCCAAACCAATAATCGATTATCTGTGACCTCTGAAAATACCCAGTTTTGTGCAAGCCTTATTAATCGATTGTTCTTCAGTGTTAATCGACTATTGAGCGTCTCTGAACATTCCCGGTTTGGAACCAAATCCTGTTAATCGATTATCTAAAGGTGCTAATCGATTATTGTACATCTCTGCACTTCAAAGTCCCAAAATTGTCAATTCCTATTTGCCTTTTCTAAGCTTGGGTATAAGGCTAAAATTATTTCCTGATTTTCAACAAAGAATAAAGCCTTTTCTTCCACAAAACAAAAGCATAATCACTTTTGAAACAAAAGAACAAAATCAGAAACAAAGTCATTGAATGAATAGTGCTGTTTTGGCATTTTATTCACAAAAGTCTAAAGCTTGATTCCCCTTTGTTTTTCTTCCTTATATGCACAAAATTTCTACCCAAATAAACCCAAAGAATATCAGCCCAAAATCAGGAGAAGCATCTTGGAAAATCAGCTCACATGGATGGACATTAATCTTTGATTTTTAGGAAATAAGTAGGAAGTTTCCTTTATTGTATTTTTCTTTATTTGTTGTTGTATTTCCCCTCCATTGTGGCCTATATATACACATGCATATGGCCATTGTAAGAGGCATGGATTGAATAAAAACGACTTTGTTTTACTCTTTCAGTAATTCTTTAAAATAGTGTAATGCTATTTTAACCAAATTTCCTAATGAAATATCTCTAAACTTGGCAACTTTTGAGTGCGTGCTAGGAGTCTAATTTTGTACATTAGTAGTGATTATTAATGTGTAAAAGAAGATAAAAGCCCTAAGTTAAGATAAGAGTGTGTCATATCTCTTAACACCAACTTGGTTTATCCCTTCACTTTATATCTGTCCATTTCATTCCTCACCATTTCTTCTTCTTAAACTTATTCTTTTCTCTCATTAAAAACACCAAAAAGAACTCTTTTCCACACTCCATATTTCACCCCCTCAATTCCATCATCCATTTCCTTCCGCAAATCCGCCATAAAATAGCTACTCGATAAGACCCTGGGTCTCGGGTACAACATTTGGTATCAAAGCATGCTGTTCTACATCCATAAAGGGACCCCTTTACACCCTTCCCTAGTCTAAGATAAGCTTTTGGTTTGTATAAGTCGTGGAGACTACCCGGAAGACCAAGAAACGCAAACGTTGCAAGACGAGGCTTCGGAAAATTTCTTCCTGAAATTTTCAGTGTAAAGAATAGACCACGGAGGAAGTTACATATCATATTTCGAAGTGAAATTTTCACAGCTGAAATTTGAAAGTGTAGGTTTCGCTCAATTCCGAGTTGTGGTTAGTGAGATGCGCCCACTCGAAGTTGAAGACGAAGTTCTGCCTGTATCCTGACTACCTTGCGAGTTTGGTCATGAAAGAGTAAGCAAAGCTCTATCAATGACTCTGCATTTTTGGTATGTGTTAAGGGACTTCAATATCTAACTATGAGAGTTGGAATCTTGTCATTCCAATCTCCGGTTCTTGAGATATGGACTTCCCAAAACGCCTCAAAAATCTGGAAATTATCTTTGCGAATGAGGCAATCTACAAGGTTTCAATAAGGTTCCGAAGATTACACAAGAAGGTGCGAGAAGACTTCGGAAAGAAAACAAATTGGTGGTTCATTGGATTCTTCCTTTTATTCGGGAATTCTCTTATGAACTACTAGTTCTCGACGGTGGTGTGAAAGTTTGAGGACAAACTTTCTTTGAAGAAGGGGAGTATGATGTACCCCTGGATGACTCAAGCAAAACCACCCTCTCCCAAATATCCAAAAAAGTTTTATCTCCTTTCTTTTATCAAAAATAAAATCTTTTCCATCAAAATAAAAACTTTTGTTTCTTGTTTTTGCCTTTTCAAACAAAACCACAAAATATTCTCCTCTTTCTTTCCTAATCTTGATCCTGAAAGCCTGAATAATCGATTATACACAACTGATAATCGACTATTCTATCCCTCTGATTCCTCGTCACAAACTAGCAACCTCCAACAATCAATTATCTCCAAACCAATAATCGATTATCTGTGACCTCTGAAAATACCCAGTTTTGTGCAAGCCTTATTAATCGATTGTTCTTCAGTGTTAATCGACTATTGAGCGTCTCTGAACATTCCCGGTTTGGAACCAAATCCTGTTAATCGATTATCTAAAGGTGCTAATCGATTATTGTACATCTCTGCACTTCAAAGTCCCAAAATTGTCAATTCCTATTTGCCTTTTCTAAGCTTGGGTATAAGGCTAAAATTATTTCCTGATTTTCAACAAAGAATAAAGCCTTTTCTTCCACAAAACAAAAGCATAATCACTTTTGAAACAAAAGAACAAAATCAGAAACAAAGTCATTGAATGAATAGTGCTGTTTTGGCATTTTATTCACAAAAGTCTAAAGCTTGATTCCCCTTTGTTTTTCTTCCTTATATGCACAAAATTTCTACCCAAATAAACCCAAAGAAGATCAGCCCAAAATCAGGAGAAGCATCTTGGAAAATCAGCTCACATGGATGGACATTAATCTTTGATTTTTAGGAAATAAGTAGGAAATTTCCTTTATTGTATTTTTCTTTATTTGTTGTTGTATTTCCCCTCCATTGTGGCCTATATATACACATGCATATGGCCATTGTAAGAGGCATGGATTGAATAAAAACGACTTTGTTTTACTCTTTCAGTAATTCTTTAAAATAGTGTAATGCTATTTTAACCAAATTTCCTAATGAAATATCTCTAAACTTGGCAACTTTTGAGTGCGTGCTAGGAGTCTAATTTTGTACATTAGTAGTGATTATTAATGTGTAAAAGAAGATAAAAGCCCTAAGTTAAGATAAGAGTGTGTCATATCTCTTAACACCAACTTGGTTTATCCCTTCACTTTATATCTGTCCATTTCATTCCTCACCATTTCTTCTTCTTAAACTTATTCTTTTCTCTCATTAAAAACACCAAAAAGAACTCTTTTCCACACTCCATATTTCACCCCCTCAATTCCATCATCCATTTCCTTCCGCAAATCCGCCATAAAATAGCTACTCGATAAGACCCTGGGTCTCGGGTACAACATTTGGTATCAAAGCATGCTGTTCTACATCCATAAAGGGACCCCTTTACACCCTTCCTAGTCTAAGATAAGCTTTTGGTTTGTATAAGTCGTGGAGACTACCCGGAAGACCAAGAAACGCAAACGTTGCAAGACGAGGCTTCGGAAAATTTCTTCCTGAAATTTTCAGTGTAAAGAATAGACCACGGAGGAAGTTACATATCATATTTCGAAGTGAAATTTTCACAGCTGAAATTTGAAAGTGTAGGTTTCGCTCAATTCCGAGTTGTGGTTAGTGAGATGCGCCCACTCGAAGTTGAAGACGAAGTTCTGCCTGTATCCTGACTACCTTGCGAGTTTGGTCATGAAAGAGTAAGCAAAGCTCTATCAATGACTCTGCATTTTTGGTATGTGTTAAGGGACTTCAATATCTAACTATGAGAGTTGGAATCTTGTCATTCCAATCTCCGGTTCTTGAGATATGGACTTCCCAAAACGCCTCAAAAATCTGGAAATTATCTTTGCGAATGAGGCAATCTACAAGGTTTCAATAAGGTTCGAAGATTACACAAGAAGGTGCGAGAAGACTTCGGAAAGAAAACAAATTGGTGGTTCATTGGATTCTTCCTTTTATTCGGGAATTCTCTTATGAACTACTAGTTCTCGACGGTGGTGTGAAAGTTTGAGGACAAACTTTCTTTGAAGAAGGGGAGTATGATGTACCCCTGGATGACTCAAGCAAAACCACCCTCTCCCAAATATGCAAAAAAGTTTTATCTCCTTTCTTTTATCAAAAATAAAATCTTTTCCATCAAAATAAAAACTTTTGTTTCTTGTTTTTGCCTTTTCAAACAAAACCACAAAATATTCTCCTCTTTCTTTCCTAATCTTGATCCTGAAAGCCTGAATAATCGATTATACACAACTGATAATCGACTATTCTATCCCTCTGATTCCTCGTCACAAACTAGCAACCTCCAACAATCATTATCTCCAAACCAATAATCGATTATCTGTGACCTCTGAAAATACCCAGTTTTGTGCAAGCCTTATTAATCGATTGTTCTTCAGTGTTAATCGACTATTGAGCGTCTCTGAACATTCCGGTTTGGAACCAAATCCTGTTAATCGATTATCTAAAGGTGCTAATCGATTATTGTACATCTCTGCACTTCAAAGTCCCAAAATTGTCAATTCCTATTTGCCTTTTCTAAGCTTGGGTATAAGGCTAAAATTATTTCCTGATTTTCAACAAAGAATAAAGCCTTTTCTTCCACAAAACAAAAGCATAATCACTTTTGAAACAAAAGAACAAAATCAGAAACAAAGTCATTGAATGAATAGTGCTGTTTTGGCATTTTATTCACAAAAGTCTAAAGCTTGATTCCCCTTTGTTTTTCTTCCTTATATGCACAAAATTTCTACCCAAATAAACCCAAAGAAGATCAGCCCAAAATCAGGAGAAGCATCTTGGAAAATCAGCTCACATGGATGGACATTAATCTTTGATTTTTAGGAAATAAGTAGGAAGTTTCCTTTATTGTATTTTTCTTTATTTGTTGTTGTATTTCCCCTCCATTGTGGCCTATATATACACATGCATATGGCCATTGTAAGAGGCATGAATTGAATAAAAACTACTTTTTTTACTCTTTGAGTAATTCTTTAAAATAGTGTAATGCTATTTTAACCAAATTTCCTAATGAAATATCTCTAAACTTGGCAACTTTTGAGTGCGTGCTAGGAGTCTAATTTTGTACATTAGTAGTGATTATTAATGTGTAAAAGAAGATAAAAGCCCAAGTTAAGATAAGAGTGTGTCATATCTCTTAACACCAACTTGGTTTATCCCTTCACTTTATATCTGTCCATTTCATTCCTCACCATTTCTTCTTCTTAAACTTATTCTTTTCTCTCATTAAAAACACCAAAAAGAACTCTTTTCCACACTCCATATTTCACCCCTCAATTCCATCATCCATTTCCTTCCGCAAATCCGCCATAAAATAGCTACTCGATAAGACCCCGGGTCTCGGGTACAACATTTGGTATCAAAGCATGCTGTTCTACATCCATAAAGGGACCCCTTTACACCCTTCCTAGTCTAAGATAAGCTTTTGGTTTGTATAAGTCGTGGAGACTACCCGGAAGACCAAGAAACGCAAACGTTGCAAGACGAGGCTTCGGAAAATTTCTTCCTGAAATTTTCAGTGTAAAGAATAGACCACGGAGGAAGTTACATATCATATTTCGAAGTGAAATTTTCACAGCTGAAATTTGAAAGTGTAGGCTTCATTTTGCCGTTGGTTTCGCTCAATTCCGAGTTGTGGTTAGTGAGATGCGCCCACTCGAAGTTGAAGACGAAGTTCTGCCTGTATCCTGACTACCTTGCGAGTTTGGTCATGAAAGAGTAAGCAAAGCTCTATCAATGACTCTGCATTTTTGGTATGTGTTAAGGGACTTCATATCTAACTATGAGAGTTGGAATCTTGTCATTCCAATCTCCGGTTCTTGAGATATGGACTTCCCAAAACGCCTCAAAAATCTGGAAATTATCTTTGCGAATGAGGCAATCTACAAGGTTTCAATAAGGTTCCGAAGATTACACAAGAAGGTGCGAGAAGACTTCGGAAAGAAAACAAATTGGTGGTTCATTGGATTCTTCCTTTTATTCGGGAATTCTCTTATGAACTACTAGTTCTCGACGGTGGTGTGAAAGTTTGAGGACAAACTTTCTTTGAAGAAGGGGAGTATGATGTACCCCTGGATGACTCAAGCAAAACCACCCTCTCCCAAATATGCAAAAAAGTTTTATCTCCTTTCTTTTATCAAAAATAAAATCTTTTCCATCAAAATAAAAACTTTTGTTTCTTGTTTTTGCCTTTTCAAACAAAACCACAAAATATTTCCTCTTCTTTCCTAATCTTGATCCTGAAAGCCTGAATAATCGATTATACACAACTGATAATCGACTATTCTATCCCTCTGATTCCTCGTCACAAACTAGCAACCTCCAACAATCAATTATCTCCAAACCAATAATCGATTATCTGTGACCTCTGAAAATACCAGTTTTGTGCAAGCCTTATTAATCGATTGTTCTTCAGTGTTAATCGACTATTGAGCGTCTCTGAACATTCCGGTTTGGAACCAAATCCTGTTAATCGATTATCTAAAGGTGCTAATCGATTATTGTACATCTCTGCACTTCAAAGTCCCAAAATTGTCAATTCCTATTTGCCTTTTCTAAGCTTGGGTATAAGGCTAAAATTATTTCCTGATTTTCAACAAAGAATAAAGCCTTTTCTTCCACAAAACAAAAGCATAATCACTTTTGAAACAAAAGAACAAAATCAGAAACAAAGTCATTGAATGAATAGTGCTGTTTTGGCATTTTATTCACAAAAGTCTAAAGCTTGATTCCCTTTGTTTTTCTTCCTTATATGCACAAAATTTCTACCCAAATAAACCCAAAGAAGATCAGCCCAAAATCAGGAGAAGCATCTTGGAAAATCAGCTCACATGGATGGACATTAATCTTTGATTTTTAGGAAATAAGTAGGAAGTTTCCTTTATTGTATTTTTCTTTATTTGTTGTTGTATTTCCCCTCCATTGTGGCCTATATATACACATGCATATGGCCATTGTAAGAGGCATGAATTGAATAAAAACTACTTTTTTTTACTCTTTGAGTAATTCTTTAAAATAGTGTAATGCTATTTTAACCAAATTTCCTAATGAAATATCTCTAAACTTGGCAACTTTTGAGTGCGTGCTAGGAGTCTAATTTTGTACATTAGTAGTGATTATTAATGTGTAAAAGAAGATAAAAGCCCCAAGTTAAGATAAGAGTGTGTCATATCTCTTAACACCAACTTGGTTTATCCCTTCACTTTATATCTGTCCATTTCATTCCTCACCATTTCTTCTTCTTAAACTTATTCTTTTCTCTCATTAAAACACCAAAAAGAACTCTTTTCCACACTCCATATTTCACCCCCTCAATTCCATCATCCATTTCCTTCCGCAATCCGCCATAAAATAGCTACTCGATAAGACCCTGGGTCTCGAGTACAACATTTGGTATCAAAGCATGCTGTTCTACATCCATAAAGGGACCCCTTTACACCCTTCCCTAGTCTAAGATAAGCTTTTGGTTTGTATAAGTCGTGGAGACTACCCGGAAGACCAAGAAACGCAAACGTTGCAAGACGAGGCTTCGGAAAATTTCTTCCTGAAATTTTCAGTGTAAAGAATAGACCACGGAGGAAGTTACATATCATATTTCGAAGTGAAATTTTCACAGCTGAAATTTGAAAGTGTAGGTTTTCGCGCTCAATTCCGAGTTGTGGTTAGTGAGATGCGCCCACTCGAAGTTGAAGACGAAGTTCTGCCTGTATCCTGACTACCTTGCGAGTTTGGTCATGAAAGAGTAAGCAAAGCTCTATCAATGACTCTGCATTTTTGGTATGTGTTAAGGGACTTCAATATCTAACTATGAGAGTTGGAATCTTGTCATTCCAATCTCCGGTTCTTGAGATATGGACTTCCCAAAACGCCTCAAAAATCTGGAAATTATCTTTGCGAATGAGGCAATCTACAAGGTTTCAATAAGGTTCGAAGATTACAAAGAAGGTGCGAGAAGACTTCGGAAAGAAAACAAATTGGTGGTTCATTGGATTCTTCTTTTATTCGGGAATTCTCTTATGAACTACTAGTTCTCGACGGTGGTGTGAAAGTTTGAGGACAAACTTTCTTTGAAGAAGGGGAGTATGATGTACCCCTGGATGACTCAAGCAAAACCACCCTCTCCCAAATATCCAAAAAAGTTTTATCTCCTTTCTTTTATCAAAATAAAATCTTTTCCATCAAAATAAAACTCTTTGTTTCTTGTTTTTGCCTTTTCAAACAAAACCACAAAAATATTCTCCTCTTTCTTTCCTAATCTTGATCCTGAAAGCCTGAATACTCGATTATACACAACTGATAATCGACTATTCTATCCTCTGATTCCTCGTCACAAACTAGCAACTCCAACAATCAATTATCTCCAAACCAATAATCGATTATCTGTGACCTCTGAAAATACCCAGTTTGTGCAAGCCTTATTAATCGATTGTTCTTCAGTGTTAATCGACTATTGAGCGTCTCTGAACATCCCGGTTTGGAACCAAATCCTGTTAATCGATTATCTAAAGGTGCTAATCGATTATTGTACATCTCTGCACTTCAAAGTCCCAAAATTGTCAATTCCTATTTGCCTTTTCTAAGCTTGGGTATAAGGCTAAAATTATTTCCTGATTTTCAACAAAGAATAAAGCCTTTTCTTCACAAAACAAA